>BMAU01001508.1:0-408566 GCA_019973935.1 Trichonephila clavipes
AAATAATACAATATAAAGAATTAAAGTGATTGCCAGATTTTTAAAAAATAGTACTAAGGTGTATAAGGAACTGGAAGCAGTATGTTTGCGTTTGACTGTCGTGTGGGGTGAGACGATGTCTCAGGCGCCTATCGGCTCGCCCTCCGAAGAGGGTTGGAACCGGCGGCATAAATCAGTTGCGCTGGGCGGCTGGGGTAGGGAGAGACCGGCGAACCGGTTCTCCTTTCCTTTGCCGTCCGGATTAATGGAATAGCCGCAGGAGCGGTCGGTTTTAAAGATCTTAGTGTAACTTTACGCTCGTTCAATGGGGGAGGCAGCTACTGAGAAGGGGGTGGAGTCGGTTGAGAAAAAGTTAGTCAGAGATCAAGGTGGGAGACAAGTCTCCCTGTTATAATTAATGTTATAATAAAATATTTCGGGGTCTGTTAAAATTAGGATCGGGGTGTAAATTTCAATTTTTCTAAGAGTTCTATTGTCGATTAATTCTAGGTTAGTAAAGAACTTAGTAGCTATTTTCTTAATGGTCTCCCGCACAGTTGTGAGATTCAGTGCGAATCTAAGATCCGCGTTTCTCACAAACCATGGGGAGTTTGTTAGTTTTCTTATCGTTACATTTTGAGAAGTTTCTAGTCTGTTAATATTAGTTTTTGTAGCATGCCCCCACACGGGAGAAGTGTAAAGGAGTACTGGTCTGAGTATGGAAGTATAGATAAGCAACCTATTTTTAATTGTCAACGGAGAATTCCGAGTGAAGTAGGGGTAATAAAGACAAGCTAGAGCTCGGAATTTATTATCAATTTTAGTTATATGATCTTTGAAGGATAGGTGTTGGTCCAACGTGACACCTAAGTAATTTACTGACTTTGACCATGGGACCGGGTGGTTTTGTACGTATACTGGCGGTGGCTTGTGAGTGCCGTGTCCTGCAGAGAAGAAGACTGCTTCGGTTTTTTCAGGATTTATGGAAATTTTCCATTTTTTATACCAGTCTTCTAGCTCTGCGAGGTGTCTGTGGAGAAAGTGAGTGATGCAGTTCTTGTTTGCACTTTGAGTGAGGATCGCCGTATCGTCCGCGTAAAGGCAGACGGTCGTTTGTCGTGTTTTTGGAATGTCGTTAATGAATATATTAAATAAGGTGGGGAAAGGAGTGCGCCCTGCGGCGCCCCCGCCCTTATTAGCTTTGTCGAGGAGTGAGTGTCGTTGACTCTGACGGCGAAGGATCTGTTATTTAGAAAAGATTTTATTATCAGTATGAGTTGGGGAGGAGCATTAATTTTTATGAGCTTATAGAGTAAGCCCGTATGCCATACACAATCAAAGGCCTTCTGGATATCCAGAAAAACGGCCCCGGTGTATTTTTCTCTTTGAATCCAGACTTGGCATATTCAACTACCCGGAGCAACTGGTGCGATGTGGATAGTTGAGGCCTGAATCCGTGCTGTTGAGAGATTAGTATCTTGTTAGTGGTGAGATAGTTATTGAGTCTTGAGAGAATTAGTCTCTCTGCTAGCTTGAAAGCACAGGTAGCAAGCTGATCGGCCTATAGCTGTCAGCGGCGCCTCGGGGCTTTCCAGGTTTTAGTATGGGGATCACCGAAGCATGTTTCCAGGATTCTGGAAAATGTCCAGTGATGAAAATATTAGAAATAATGTTAGTTATTTGAAAAATCACCGGAAGGGTGAGATTTCGAAGAATCTCTTGTTAGTAATCCCTTCCCTGCCTGGGGCGCGCTTAATTTGCGCTTTCTTAATATAATTAAGAACCTCCGAGGCATGGGAGGGGGGAGAATCGAAATTATTCTCATTCAAGAAATAATTTTCGACTACCCTGTTAACAATAAAATCAGAAGGGTGAGTAATGTTATTTTCTTGGAATTGTTTTTCCAAGGAGCATGCAATCACCTCGGCTTTGTCAGAGTCCGTGTGCGATCCCGCCCTGGCCATTAAGGGCGTAAACTGGGGACTTCTTCTTTTTCAACTCTTTCGACATTTCCTGAAAATGCCAACGGCACGCGGTGTTTCCAGGTGGTCACCCTCCCAAGTACTGACCGCGCCCGATGATGCTTAACTTCGGTGATCGGACGAGAACCGGTGCTTTCAGCATGGTATGGCCTACAGTAACTGTAAGTATTGAAAAGGGGGATTTTTGTTTAACAAAAATACAAGGCAAAAAACTAAGCATTTTTATATGGCAGAAGTAATAGATGTTAAAAAAGAACACAAGAGTGTTAAATTTCTGAAGAATATTGCACGTTCAAATAAGTTTCTTTATGATAAAGAAGAAATTTATAAAATTGGCAACAGAAATATTGTATTCAAATTGCCTAAACCACAATCTGTTGATGCTTCAGAACGACAATGTATGCAGCTCTCTTTTGGAACCAGTTTTTAAAATTAAATGTTGAATGAAAATACGTACAATTCATTAATAACATGGCACATTTTAATTTAAATGGTTACATGATAAATCAATGTATTAGCTGATATTGTTTCTATTATTAAATTCATGTGTGTATGTTTGTTTTCTATTGATTACAGAGTGAAACCTAACTTTCAGGGAAAGGCCCTAGGTACAATGATATTGTACCTAGGGCCATTTGTGAATTTTTTAAAAACTTTTTTATTTCACAGAATTTAATATTTTAAGTACTTATATTTACAATTGGATGGTAGTTAGTATAATAATGAGTGCATATCAGTTTCACATTTTTAAACAGGCGAGGTGCTCTGTTTTTGTGCATTGAAAAAATATGGCCCTAGGTACACAGGTTTCCCCTACTTATATCGTGGCTGGCTTTGTCACGAGTTCGAGCCCAGTACCACTAAAGACCCGCCGTGTAGGGCAGCGATGCACGCTAAATCTGTCGAGAGCTGAAACGTCCTCCCGTTGGTGTGGTGTGGTAGTTAGGGAGAGGGGGTGCCAGCTCAGGTGTCGTCCACGTCACTTGACCATGGTTCAAAATTACGTGGTCCGTCGCCAAAAGCCCTCGTGTAGCTGAACAGTGCGACGTTAATCTTCACTCACTCACTCACTCCCCTACTTATATATTATTGCAACCTTATTGGCAACATTATATTAAACGAAGCACCTGGTTGCCAATTCAGCATGTACAACACAGGAAATTGGAGGGTACTTATGAAATATCGCATCAATTGCCAACTCTATTAATAATTCAGCAAGTTGGCAACTCCGATGATACACTGAAAATTAAAAACTACGTGTTTCATTTCATATAATGTCGCCAATAAGACGTAAGTACCGATTGGAGTTGTCAATTCAACGCATTATTAATAGAGTTGGCGATTGTTTTGATAATATGTAAGTACTGAAATCTGTTCAGTCTGACGTACATGAAACACCATAAATTTAATAAATTATAGTTTAAAAAATGCTTTTATAGTTAATCGTACTAAAAAGTAAAAATTAATCTTAATATAAGAAGGGGTTCAGTCCTAGGAGAGCCCACACCCTTGGAGCAAATTATTTTGGTTGGCGATAATTGCACCATCTTGGTAATTCTACTTTGATACGTTATGTAAGGTAAACCAAATTATTTCTGGAATTTTAGTATTTTGTCAGTGGGCATTTCGAATTGCGTCATTTTGTTGTATGGCACGTGTGTGAGTGGATATACCTTCGAATTTTGTACTTAGTTGAATGCGAAATGTAAGAAAAAATTGATTGAATGGTGTATGAAGGAAGGAAGGATTGATTGCTTTGAATTATGAATGTTCTAAATGTAATGAGCGAATGGGATTATACGAACGAAAGAGAGCTGTTTTGGATGGATTTGAACAGAGATTTCGAACGGGTATGTTCGACCATTGCCTCGCAGAATATTTATGGCTGCGCCCCCATGATTGTTCTCTTAACGATGAGGCCTTCAAGGCTTTTTGTTAAAATCCGCTGTCATGCTGTACCCTCCACTCGAAAAAGATCAGCAGTAAGAAAGTAAGTGCTGTTTTTTTTTTTTTCATCTTAAATACATTTGATTAATTTTCGTATTGTTTACATATATTTTCATTACGATCCACCTTGTCCCGCTATATTCACTTGCGACCATCTCGTTCTGGCTTGGCGCTTTTTTGGTTTGTCGCCAAGGGTGGGGGCTTTCCTAGGACTGAACCTAAGAATTAGATGATTAACGAGAAAATTAATATCATTGTGGTAAACGTGTGGGGGTTCCTTGTACTACATTTTTACACTAACTCTGTATTACAGAATGGAACTATTAAGAAATTATAATAATTGATATCAAGCACCCCACGCTTTTAAACGCAGTTATTATTTTTCCATTTTCCCTACATTCCAATTTCCATAGTTTTTCTGTTTTTCCTAGCATTTCTAAATACCTTGTGTTCTGTTTTTTTAAATCCTGGCACTCATATTTTTTAATTGGTTTTCTACAAAAAAGTACTTACATTTTTTCTTTATAATGTAATTCCTTTTTTGTCAGGAATAAGCCATTGTTTTAAACTATTTTCATGTTGAGTTCTTATTGCGAGACCATCTTCTTAGATTGAAAATATTGGATACCAAAATCTTATTTGCAGCAATTTCAAAACCATGCCTAAAAGATATTTGGTGTGTAGTGTACTGATATATATATTGTTCCAATGTGTGGTATTTTTGAACAGTAGTTTTTATACATGTGAACTTCAAAAAAATACATGCCTTCATGTGTAATATTTAGAAAATCATACTTTTTAAAACTTTTATTGTGTTTCTAGATTATGAATGCTTTATTCTTAATTTGCGCATTAATTCCATTTCTACTAGTAAGCAATTAATTCAATATATATTACATTAAAACAATGGAGTTGACTATAGTATTGATTATATAGTGTTTATAAAAATAATTAATAAAAAATAACTCATAGATAAAGGTATGTTTCAAAAATCTCACTTATATTCTTGTTTATTTTTTGAATGTATGATATGTATGTGTCCAATTTCCAGAATAAATATTTCAAAAATATGATTTTGGTTTGTTTTATTTTTCTTGTTTACAGTGAATCATTGAGAAAAAAAAGGTATTGAAAATAAAATGCTGTATATTGGATTATGGTTCTACTATTTTAGTTGTTTTTACATTCTTCTAAGGACTGAAATTTTTAAGTATTTTAATTTTTGATTATAGAAACATTAACTTAAAAACTATAATATTTGTTTTCTTTGGTGATAGGAGAGTATAAAATCAGTTGATATGAATAAAAAACTAGCTTAATTTGTAATATATATTGCAATGGATTTTTCTATATTTCCATCTAGATGAATGTGTTTCTATTTAAACAAAACAATTCATAAAAAAGTACTTACACACACACTTGGGCCTAATGAGTGTTATTTTAGTCAAAAGGCTTTTTCTTCATTACATAATATGTAAAAAACTACTTCTTTCTTACTTTGTTTTGAAATTTTTACTATATAAAATCTGTTATTCATCCTAATGTTTCCAAGATATTTCTAATAACTTATTATTGAAAGACTGAATTTAAATAAAAGTTAATTTTCTGCTTGTATAGAATTTAAAAAAAAAAAGAAACAATATAATTCTTTTAGAAACACATAAATATAACTTTTAATAAACCAAATTGCTTCTGGAACTAGTTCAAATGCTTACAAATTTGTTTAACTATTTCATCGAATCTATTTTTGTTATTTTCAAAGTTTTAAACCTGAGGTATAAGTTTGAAGACAAAGTTTTTGATCAAATAATAGTTGTATTTTTTGTCTCTTAAAGTAAAATTTTTGTTGGTATTGGTGACATTATATAAAATGAAGTACATGGTTGCTAATTCAGCGCGTACGAGACATGGTAAATAATCTTGAACGTTGGCACTTTTACGATGATACGCAAGTACCTTTTTGTAACACAAAAATGCAAAAAGAATTTAGATTTTCGAAGTAAAGTGGTAAAAACTTCATAAAATGTAAATTAAATCTAATATATATTATAAATGTGAAAGTTTGTGAAAATCTTTGTTGGTCTCTTTCACGCAAAAACTACTGAATGGATTTTAATGAAACTTTACAGTAACATAGCTTATACATCAGAATAGCACATAGACTATAATTTATAGCATAGACTATAATTTATAAAGATTTGTGAAAAGTGTCCAAAATATAACGATATTTGTCAAGTAAGTAGGAAAAAATTCTGTCTTCTGCTAGCAATTCTGGCATGCGCTGCAAAAAAAAACCCACGTCTGCATATATCTATCTTTTGTTTGTGAAAAACCTTTTTTGTTTTGGCTACACAAGGTGCTCACTTCTATAATTAATTCCTCTGATATAATGCCTATTTTTTTTATTTCAGAATCAAACTAAGTTTTGAAGGGAGAGGTTGTTATAAATCTCTCTTTATTTTAATGTTTTTTTAACATCTTATTATGCACATTTCGTAGCAAGAAAATGATGGCAGGCATTTTTTCCAAATAAATGCTTTTATCAGTTCTGATACTTAAAGTAAATAGCTGAACAGCGTTAATATTTCTCTTTCACACTGCATCATTTGGACAAATTTTCAAAATTTATTTGTGGTTAGTAGTTAATTATAACGCTATAATTTTAATTGAATAGGCAGATATAATTATTTTTACACTTAAAAACGCAATAACTATTGTTCTGTATTTCTTGGAGTGTGAGAGTGAGTGAATATTAATGTTGCACTGTTCAGCTACACGAGGGCTTTTGGCAACGGATCACGTAATTTTGAACCATAGTCAAGTAACGTGGACGACATCTGAGCTGGCACCCCTTTCTCCTAACTACCACACCACACCAACTTAGAAGGAATATTCTACCAATAATTAGCAGGAATATTCTTTGAAATCCACTCTTCCAAGATATATGGCAGCACGGGTTCCATGATGAGTATTTTAGCGGAAAAAATAGTTAGTCAAAATTTAAGTGTCTTATGTTTTTGTATGTTAATGAAGACCCTAGAAAATGATTTGACTACTTATTTTAAGTGAACGGTATATATAATTAATTTTACAGTGGAATATCTTTATTTAATTTATTAGCTCTAACGGATTAAATTTTCCAAAGTGGAGTATTTTGTTTATGTATATCCCTTAAGATGACAGAACACCTCTAAAACTCAATTTTTGGTCAATATATCGATTTTTCGTTTTTGGTTTTATATTAAAATTCAATCTTTTATCTTTGTAAATATGTTAAAATTTTGTTTCTATCTTAATTAGAAGCCGAGTTACAGCTTTTTCAATATTACTTAATCATAAATTTCTCGGACCCGAAATAGTTTCTGGTAACCGGAAGTGGCCGAGTTGTTTGTTTACGTTTCTCTTTCATAATATATGACATGAAATATTATAATTAGTATACAAATATTTAGTCAAAAATTAAAATAGAACATTTAAGAATAAATATAAATGTATTTGGAAATGCAGTTTTCCTTTTTTATGTGTAAAACCTGGCAGCAAGTTTGTTGTTTTGACTTTGTTTACATATGCGTTTGATTTTCATGCTGAAAGAATTGACAGCGTATAAAAAAGTTTATTTGATTGTTTTATTCTGCTTTATTTTAACTTAAAAATGGTTAAAAGTATTGCTAGAAAGCGCAAGCGGCAATTTTATGGTAATAAATTCACAAACACTTCGAAAAAGAATAGCACTTTAGCAGTTCCTGAATGTACTGCTAGCTGTTCAAAGTTGGGAAAAGAGAGTTTCTCAACTGCAGAAGAAATGCCTGGTCCTGTGTTTGGTAACAGAATCGTTGACCTTGAACTTATTGTGGAAGCTTTTGCTCAACTTTGCTGCCCAAAATGTTTTGCTGAAAAAGTAGAACTATTCGAAGATTCCAGATATGGATTGTGCTCCCATTTTAAACTAAAATGTAAGTGTTGTGACTTTTTCTTTTGCATTTGCTTCATCAAAAAAAGTTGGAAATGCACCTGTCATAAATACCAGGCTAGTATATGGTATGAGGCAGATAGGCAAAGGTTTTGCTGGGGCATTTAAATTATGCTCAACATTAAATTTGCCTCGACTAACCAAAACTGCTTACAAAAATCAGGAAGCAAAGCTTTTAAAAGTGGTTCAGGAAGTAGCTGAGGAATCCATGATAAAAGCTGCTACTGAAATTGTGGAGAAACAACAAAATCTCTCATCCGATATTGTAAAATGTGGCATATCGGTGGATGGCACATGGCAACGAAGAGGCTATACATCTATGAATGCCTGTGTTGCTGCAATATCAGTTGATACTGGTAAGGTGTTAGACATAGAAGTTATGTCGTCCTACTGTCCAACATGTAAGAGACTTCAGACTATGCCAAGAAACTTTGAATATGAGTCGTCAAAAGCCGACCACATATGTCAGTGTAATTTCACAGGCTCTCTTCATCAAAAATGGAAATTGTGGGGGCTTCCCGAATATTTCTTCGATCTGAAAAAAACCGCAGACTGCAATACACTCAATATTATGGGGATGGAGACTCAAAAGCTTTCATGAGTGTGAAAGACACGCATTAAACAGTGTGACCAAGTTTGAGTGCATTGGCTATGTACAAAAGAGAGTGGGTTCGCGTCTGAGAAAACTGAAAACTAAAACTAAAGGACTGTCTGGTAAAGGCAAATTAACTGATAATTTTATTGACCGACTTCAAAACTATTACGGAATTGCTGTTCGCAGCAATGTCGGTAACTTAACTGCCATGCAGCAAAATGTAATTTCTGCGTTATATGACTGTGCATCAAATGATAAGAAACCGATCAATGCCCAATAGGGAAAGAAAGCTGGTGTTATTTTCAGCGGGGGGTGGCAAATGGAACAAAATGTTCCACAAAATATATATATTCTGGTTTATCAAATGATGTTTTAAATAAAATTAAACCAGTATATTAAGAACTATGCGACAAACAAATATTAAGTAAGTGCTTGCATGGACGCACGCAGAATGCCAACGAGTGTTTTAATGGAATAGTTTGGAAAAAAGTACCGAAGGAAGTATTTGTTTCGCTCAAAACAATTAAATTTGGGTCGTATGATGCTATTATACACTTCAATGAAGGATTAAATGGATGTCTAAAAGTTTTTAATAAAATGAATATTGAAAATCCTGGGGTGTTTACCTTACGGGGATATAAACATTTAGATAAATGCAGAATCCGTAAATCAATTCATAATGCAGACCCCAAAACAAAGAAAAACAGGAAAATTTTAAGAGCACTTAAAAAGAAAAAAATTAGTGTTTTAGAAGTCAAAGATGGGGAGAATTATAAATCTGGTGCATTTTAATAAGAAAGTAAGTGTTTATCTTGTAATCAGAATAGTTTAATGTTATTTTTGTCGTTTTCTCAAAATGAATTTCTTTTACATTTTTTCTTACCGCAAAACACAATATCTCAAAAAGTTATGCTTGAATGATATAAAATTTTTATATGTATGTTTTTTAAATACTTATACAGGGAATAGACCATTCATAAGATTTTGTGTTGAGTAAAAATTTTTTTATATAGCAATAAAGTAAAAATTACAATAGCTTTTAGGAAAATTTCAACGTATAGAAGTTCGAAACACACTAAGTTCCCACGTAATGGTCAGATTACAAAAATAAGAGTCTATTCTTTAGATAAGGTTGTATGCTATATTATTCAATTTACAAAATGTCAATATATTTATTTTATTTTCAATTATCATGTTTTGCGTAAAATCTTATTTTTGCTTATTTTTTTTATAAAATACCCATTTGACTGTAAAACTGTGCACTAATAAAACTTTTCTTGGGTATTTTTTTAATTTTAGAGACCCATACGGTCATAAAATATGCATTTACTGGCAAAATTCAGGTTAATTCAAAAAATTTCTTCAAAAGTGTATAAACATTTAGACAGATGCAGAATCTGTGAATCGATTCATAACGCAGACCCCAAAACAAAGAAACACAGAAAATTTTTAAGAGCACATTAAAAGAAAAAAAATAGTGTTTTAGAAATTAAAGAGTGAAAGGATTATAAATCTGGTGTATTTTAATAATAAAGTAAGTGTTTTTCTTGTAATCAGATGAGTTTAATGTTATTTTTGTCGTTTTCTCAAAATGAGTTTTTTCACATTTTTTCTTACCGCAAAACACAATATCTCAAAAAATTATGCTTGAATGAAATAAAAATTTTATATGTATGTTTTTTAATACTTATACAGGGAATAGACCTTTCTTAAGAGTTTGTGTTGAGTAGAAATTTTTTTATATAGCAATAAAATGAAAATTACAATAGCTTTTAAAGAAAATGTCAACGTATAGAAGCTCGAAACACAATAACTTCCCACATAATAGTTATATTACCAAAATAAGAGTGTATTCCTTAGATAAGGTTGTATGCTATATCATTCAATTTACAAAATGTCAATATATTTATTTTATTTTCAGTTATCATGTTTTGCGTAAAGTCTTATTTTTGCTAATTTTTTTTTTATAAAATACCCCTTTGACACTAAAAATGTATACTAACAAAAATTTTCTTGGGGGTTTTTCTAATTTTAGAGACCCATAAGGTCATAAAATATGCATTTACAGGCAAAATTCAGGTTAATTCAAAAAATTTTCTTCGAAGGTGTTCTGTTACCTTAATTTTAAATGTAGCGATCCAAAAAAAAATATTCTATGAAAAAAACTACAGTAAATCATAATGCAGTTGGATAAAGTATTAACGTGCATCGCTCCTCTACACGGCGGGTCTTACAAAGCTCTAATAAAGCTCGAGTTATGAAAGTAGCTAGGCATTTGCCAACTTGACTCTATCGTTAACATTTCGCTATGTTTTTCATTGGATCGTCATTATAATTTAAGAAACGGCGTTGCTTGCGAATATTACAATTTTAACATAAAATAAATACTACAGAAAGTAATATTAATGTATTATACTTTCAGATAAAAATTATTTACACTATTTTAAGCGTTCATTACACAAAACTTTTAACAAGGTGTTACTTTTGCTGAGCAGAGATCAGCTTAGGAAGGTATTTACAAAAATCAACCCTCAAGAGTGTTACGGGGAGTTATAAATAAAAAAATCCTTTTTATCAGCTATTAGACCTACATACTTAAAATTTAACAAAGGTGTTTTATTTCTCTCTTTTTTGTTACCTGAGTTACGCCAAAAGCTTTTTTTGTTTAATTTGCAATTCACGTAAAATTAACTCATTAAAAACTTCTTTATCCTTCAATCTGTGTTGTTTAATTTTTCAGTTAACCCGTGCGAAGAACGGGTATACCAGCTAGTAATATATAAGATGGAAAAAAATGAAATTTACAACTTAAGTATCACATATTTAGATCCCTTTAAATCTCTGATTTGATGTATATCTTTATGTTAAAAATTCGTATTGGATACAATAGTCTCGAAAATAAATAACATATAAACTCATAAATAAGTACATTACACACTCATTTAGCTGTTATATTCTCAAATTTGATCCAGTAACAGGTTCAAAAATGAATATGTTATGTTTACAATTTTGAGTACGTAGTCGTTGCCAAAGATGAGAATGGCCTATTCTCAAATTTGAGTATGTTTGCATCGGAGCTATTTTGAGTATGTGACGTATTCAAAAGTGAGTATTTTGTACTCCGTTCTGAATACCGGTTTTTCGCAGTGTACAGTTTGAACAAACTCGTAATGACCTAGAAGAATTCATTAATGTAAATGATTATACAGCGGTATCTGAAACTAAAACTTTATTGGATTCAAAACAAGAAATGTCAATCATTTTCAATAGTATGGTTAGTAATATTGTCCAAAATTGACACTATCAATGAACTATTTTAAGCAAAAACATTTGTTCTTGATATTTTGCCAAAAACTTAGGAAAAAAAATTAACATGTGAAAGAATATAATTTCTATATTTAAGAATATTTTTTCCTGTTGAAAATCGTCATTGAAAGCATTTCATCGCAAATACTTGTAATTTCAGTTTATTATACCTATTTTTTTAAAAAAAAAAATTTGTGACTGAAAGACCGGCATTTTCAGTATTAGATAAGTTCGATTCAACTTTAGGAAAATTATCTTATTTTATACCTTTGACTTTCACTACTAGTCATATAGCTGTTGTAAAGATGAAGTTTCTTTTTTCCTTCACCTTAAGTAGAATTAAATTTATTACAGCATCACGAAAAACTTTTTTTTGTTTATAAAAAGAGATATTTGTGAGATTAGGTTCTTTCAAGGAAATGGCTATTAACTCATACTTTTACTACTAAAACCTGTTAGAAAAACTATTTTTATGGGAGCAAAGCAATTTTATTTATTTATTGTTATCCCAAACAATCAGTTTCAAACACTACATATTTTTTAATTCCAATCGTTTGAATTAATTTATATAAGAGAATGTTAATAATAAAAAAAAGCATGCTACGATATAAAGAGAATGCTACGATGTTAATTAAATAACTTTTTCAATGACCGCACAATTATTATGTTATTAATAATTTTGCACAATTATTAATAAAATAAAAATACAACTTTTAATAAGGGTTGAGAGAGTGAGTATTAACGTCGCACTTTTTCGTTAATCGAGGAGTTTGGAAACCGATCTCCTAATTATGAACAATAATCAATCGACTAGGACGCTATCTGAGTTAGCCCCCCTCTACTAACTTCCACACCACACCAACTACATGACGTTTGAACCTCAACAAATTCACAATTTGCTTTGACTCTCTTTGCACGGCGGATCTTGTCTCAAACTCTAATAAAGCTGAAATCTTTTTACTGCAAATTACTGTTATGTACATCAGCATGTAGTTACATTAAATTAAGTGATTAATATACTTTTAATGAATATATATAAATATATGTATGTGTGTGTGTGTAATATTTTTCCGTTTGAAACATTTTGTTAAAAGGTTGAGTCATATCCTTTTCAGGGGACTATTAATGTCAATTTTGTTTATTACTGCATTCCGAAGCAGCGCCGTCTAGTGAGCTTTCGGAGCTCCGGCTTGAATAATTTTTCGGCAGAGGCCTACTAACCACCGCCGCTTCAACACGTTACGTTTTTCGCGCCCAGCGCGATCTCAGTCCAAGCGTCCAACCATGAAAAAGGTAATTAATTTCCCCGTCTTCTAAAGGTATAACTCAAATTTCAATTAATCTAACTTCTGCATGTCTCTTTCCCTTTGTAAATAGTAAATATTTCCCTTTGTAAATATTTCCCTTTAACTTGAAATAAATTCTTTTTTACTTAAATGAAGTATCTGCGTTTAAATAACTTTGATTCAATTAATTCATCACTAACCCTTTAATACTTACCCCTAGACAACCACCTCGTAATTTAAAATCCCGACTTCTGGAGAGTCGGATTTTTATTCGAAGATTTTATTCGGACTCCCATATATATATATATATATATTCACTACATTATTTTATTTTAAGGATTTATTTTTAAAATGAAAGCTGAAATGTAATCAATTTAAATCATTCCTTTTTAGACAAATCATTATTCATAAAAAGATAATTACATATTTATCAAAAATATTAAACAATTTTATCGCATTACAGTTAACCATGTGAACTGCATTATTATATGTAAATCAAAATATTCAAGGTGGCAATTTTTTATCAATGAAAAAAGTGCAAATATAAATTAAATATAACAAAACGAATAATTTCGTCGTTCCTTTGTATGCCGATATTCTAATAAATACGCATTCCTCGAATCCTGAATTACATCGTATACAGCAAATAGATTTTGCACTTCAAATTAGTTTATTTTTCTCGGAAAGGCTTAGGGATTCTAATGCAAACAATCCAACACACTCATAGTTCCTACAATTATTTTTAAATTTTTCTAAGGTCGCAATTTTAATTTTAATTCTCAACTTTTATTTTTAAAACTTTAAATTTTTAAATTTTCAACACCCACTCAATCATGTCAAGCTCTATCAATACAGCCCAACATAATCTAAAGATAGGGGATGAAGACCACATCAGAGATCATGTGCCCCAAAGATCGTTCAACCTTGTATAATCCGAACAAATGAGAATTTGAGACATGTATTTATATTTGGAAGCTCATTTATCACGAGAGCTAAAAAAACATCCATATCGTAATTCTCGTCCAAAATTACAAAGATTGCGGACAGCAGAAAAGAAATTATTAGAAATTTGAGTCCACTCAGCTATGATATTGGTCACATACTTTCCCATTGAAAATTGCCATTTAAAGCATTTCATCACAAATTCACATGTAAAATCTCAGTTATTCCTCTATATTTTCTTTTTTACATTTATTGTAATGATTTTTGAAATTCATTAAAATACGACACAAATTTCACTTTCCTCTAGTAAATAAAATATATTCACTAAATTAGTTTAAAAATTAATTTCTCTCAGTGACAAAAACATTCTATTTCCGAATCGGGCTTATTAATTGTTCGGCCAGATATTAGGGGTATAGCTACTGCCGTATCAATGATACGGGGCCCCAAGCTTCAGAAGCCTCAGCAACAGGTGTAAGCAAAATATGGACCTATTTTATCCTACACTTATAATCAGCTACACTAAAAATAACATAAGAATACAAACGCAGATCGTGTATAATTAATACAAATTGCACGTGATTACTTTCACCGAAATGTTAATAATGCGGTTTAGGTAACAAAAAGGAAGCTTAATTTGGAAATTAATTCGATGAATATAATAATTTAACTGAAGACAGTGAAATTTGTGTGGTCCTGAGTTGGCCCTGTATCAAAGTTCCTTCGGGGCCCCCTCTACGATTTTTTCCTTACCCATTTTGGGACCCTTAAAGCTTGGTGCTCCATATCTTTAATACGGCGTTAACTATGCCCCTGATTGGAAATAATATTTATTTGTAAAACAAGAAATGGAATGCTGTTAAAAAGGACTGACAAAACTGCTCTAGTTAATATTTTTTATATAAGAAAAATGACATTTCCTTTTTCTAAAGATTCAAATGAAAGTTGTTTCCATGATAAGCATCCTTCTATGACAATTTCAAAAACAATTTGTATCCAAGAGATATGAGCAGAAAAAATTTATTACAATTTCGAATATTTCTATCAAAGAAAGAAAATTAGGTTCTGCAAAGATAAATAAAAAGAATATCCCTTGAAACTCGGAGAAAAACATACTTTTTCTAAATTTCAGCTGAAGATCTACCAAATTCTTCGTCAAAAAATTAAAATCCACTAGAACGGCTTTTAAAAAAATGTCTCCGCACCTGATTATGTGCTCTTTCATCCATTTCCTCATCCCCCTATAAGCTTAATCTCCCACCCCCTCTCCAAATTGCAGAAACGTTTATTTTTGCTCGTTCTGGTTTTCAAAAAGCGCATGCATACGTTCTCATACCAAAAACATCTATCAATCATTTCAAAGCCACACCCCGTTGATATAGTAACGGTAGGTTACTAGATAACAAACTTTATAGAATTAAAAGGAAGTTTTTGAAATTCTTAATTCTGTCAAGAAACGCTGAAATGATTATCATTCTTTGAATAAAATTTATACTGTTTCCTAGTAGCTGCAAATTAACATAATTGAATTTAGTATATAAATATGTTAAATAGGTAAAATTTGGTTTCCCAATTGATTAAATTTTCTTTTAAAATTAAATTCAGGTTCTAGTTTAATGAGAGCCACTATCATAGAATCCCGTTACACCTCATGGACCCCCAAATTATTTTTTTGCTGACGTGGACCCCTAGGGGTCTATATAGACCCCTTTGGGAATCACTGATCTAGAAGAAAGAGTCCCTCTTAGCAAGATAATTTTTGAAATAAAAAAAAATATCTTCAACACATGAACTACACTGATGGCCACCAAAATGCAACACCAAGGACTAGAGATATCACGGCGAAATTTATTTGGTAGATAACATATTGTACAAAGATCAAACGTTTAAAATTACAGCCTCATGTGATGACTGGATGACAAATTCAGTAATTAGTGAAACCGCCAATGTTTGCTAAAACCGCTGCCACACACCTCGGCACAGAATCAAAGAGGCTTTGAATGGGTTACAGCAGTCCATGTGGTTTCGACATACTGTCAAAGTTCATCCTGTCTAACAGCGGGTGTTGTATCCCGGACCAGTCATTGTGCAAGCATGAACCACACATTCGTGATAGATCGGGAGAACATGCAGGCCAAAGAAACAATTCAATCTGATGGGAAAAGGAGAGCTTTTGAACATTGCATGCTACGTGTGGTCGCGCATTATCCAGGTGAAATATGGCTGATGGCAAGCGCTGAATGTATGGGAGGACGACGGGATCCAACACCTCAGAGTTGTAGCACTGGCTGTTAAGTGTACCTGCAATGCATACTAGAGGGGTGCGGCAGTGAAATTCAATACCGCCGCATACCATGATACCCGGTGCACGATTAGTGTGGCAATGTATAAAGTAACAGTTCAAAAACCTCTCACCAGTGTCTCCAAACTCGAATACGACCACCGTGATGTTGCAAGCGGAAGCGGCATTCGTCAGATAACACAATACTCTTTCATTCCATAGTCCATGTTCGCTATTCATCGTGCAATTGGCGGAGAAAACGCCTGTGGTTTCCTATCAAGGGTAAACGCAGCAATGGACGCCTTATGGACATTCTACTCTCTTGAAAATGATGCATAACAGATTTAATTGTTTGTGCTATGGTTCGTGATGCGACTGAGCGATCCATCACTGCCATGAGCACAATCCGCCTGTCATCACGGGCAGTGGTGCAACGAGGGGGTGCGATCAGCTCCATCGTTTCCTTCTGCATTCAGCGATGACAGATCCGCCTCACAGTTGCTTGATTTCATCCAACAAGTTGATTGATTTCTCTGAAGGATAATCGGCAATTCCTATAAGGCTACTATTCTTACTACGTCAAATTCAGAAACTTCTGCAAAACAGGCTGTATGCAGAAAACGAGGCATGGATAAACATTTACGCTAAAAAAAATTCAAATCTGTTTTCCCCTTATATAGCACTTGCGGGTGGCGCTGTGGTCGTCAATGATGTGCGTCTGTGCTTTCACGGACCCTATTATTTGCACAGTTCATCGCGGCCAATACGAATGATGTAAATTTCCCATGTGTGTGGTTTGCATGCTTCCTTCAGGTTGTTGTATTTTGTGTGGCCAGCAATGTACTATGTATCATTCCATTGAAAGTGTGCTCTCATATTTAAGACGTAATTCAAAACGATTCTTAGAAATATAAGGCAATCACAATACATTCATATCTGAAAGCATTTATTGTAAAAAAAATTCAAGTGATACATGAATAATTTTCATGCTTCCAACATAAATTTACATTCATTTTCCATTTATATTTACATGAGCATATTGTGTAAATATCAGTATTTTACTTTGTTTCCTCATTTAAAAATATATAATTCATAACCAAACAAGAAATATACTTTTTTTCACAACAATCTTACTATTAAAAAAACAATGATGTTTTGAACAAAAAAAAAAAAAAAAAGGAAATGTCTTCTGAAAATACTACAAGTAAAAAGAAAAAAAAAGTCAAAATATGTCTCCTATACAATGGAAAAATGTATACAGAAAATTTTCAGTTCGGTTCAAAAGTCATTAATTAAAGTTATAACGAAAGAAAAACAACATTCTTACCAATATTTTACAATTGAAATTGTTCTTTTGATTTAAAAGAAAGATGTAGTTTTAAATTATCTATTGACAGAAAATAATGTTTCATATTTCATTGACATGAAACTCTTCTTTCCTAATATGAAAATGTGCTTTTAATGATCAGTTATAGAAAACACCAGTAAGACAGTTCACAAACATTCAGTTTTCTACCTAGTTATCAATACGTGAATGTGCCTTTAAAGTACCAGTTTGAGAAGGAAAAAAAAAACTCTTGTTGCATATATCTGTAGTTTGGGAAAACTTTAGTTGCCTATTTCACATACTTTTTTCTTAATTTGAATCCAAAGATGTGTTTTTCAATCATGAATTTTTAAGGAAACCTTGTTGCATACTACACATGAGGCTTTTCTTTGGAACAAAAAAGCAGATTTCTTTTTAAATGAACATTTTGAGAGAAAGAATGCTACAAATTTCACATACATGAGACTTTTCCTTCCTATATATAAGTAAATGTGTTCTGTATACCCAATTTCAGAAAACCCTCAGTAAAACATTTCAAAAAATGTTTTCTTTGATATGAACACGTAAATGTTTTTTTAAAAGATCAGTTCGGGAAAAAGCCTTGTAGCACTTATCACAAACATAAGGCTTTTCTTTGGTATGAATGCGTAAATGCACTTTTAAAGTCCAAGATTGTGTAAAACCCTTGTTACATATTTCACATACATATGGCTTTTCCTTGGTATGCATACGTAAATGATCTTTTAAATGATAACTTTGAGAGAAAGACTTCATGCATATTTCAGAAACATGAGACTTTTCCTTGGTATGAATCTGTAAATGAGATTTTAAATTATCAGTTTGAGAGAAAGACTTGTTGCATATTTCACAAAAATAAGGCCTTTCCCCGGTATGAGTCCGTAAATGTCTTTTTAAATTACCAGTTCCAGAAAAACCCTTGTTGCATATTTCACACAAATAAGGCCTTTCCTTGGTGTGAATCCGTAAATGTTTTGCTAAAGCACAAGCTTCAGAAAAACCTTTCTTGCATACTTCACATACATGAGGCTTTTCTTTGGTATGAATAAGCAGGTGTCTTTTTAAGTAATAATTGTGTGAGAAAGCTTTACTACATATTTCGCAAACATAAAGCTTTTCCTTGATATGATAAAGTACATGTGCTTCTAATTGACTAATCAGAGAAAACCTCCTGTTGCATACTTCACATACATGAGGCTTTTCTTTGGTATGAACAAGCAAGTGTCTTTTTAAGTTACAATTGTGTGGGAAAGCTTTACTACATATTTTGCAAACATAAAGCTTTTCCTTGATATGATAAAGTACATGTTCTTTTAATTGACTAATCAGAGAAAACCCCTTGTTGCATATTTCACACACATGAGGCTTTTCATTATCATTAACAAGTAAATGATGCCCCGAGTCATCATTTAGACAGAAAGTCATTTTGGTAATTTCTAATCTGCTAGTTTTTCCAAGGATGTGACGATATTAATCTCTATTAAAAATCATTAATGAGGAAGATGGGTCTTGTACTCTTGGTAAGAATATCAGTTTATATTTACATCTTTCTGTAAAAGAAAAAATAATTAATTCTTCAATATAATGTTAAACACGTCAATGGAATTTTTATGTTATACTATGATTTATGAAAGAAAAAAAATTCCTATGAATATCACAGTAAAAAAAAAACAGCTAAGAAATTTTATTCTGATATCTGAAGAAATTAGCTGGCTCTTAGACAGCATTTTTTTTTACATCAATCAAAATCTACAATATGCATTAAATATTAGTTACAGAAAATATATTTAAGCCATAGTTAATATTTACAATCGAATTAACATAAGTAATATTATAGAAAACTACAGAAACATCATAATAGAATATGAATACCTTGTCTGAAAATTGAAAAAGGGTATGTACCACATCATAGAACAAAAATAATTTTGGGGGAGAAAAAAACACCCATTAGATGTTTAATATTTCACATGCTTGATTATTGACTGGAATTATTGTCAAGATTCAGAGTAACAAAAAAAGTTATTGGCAACAGTCAACAAAATTTTAAACAATAAACTAGCTGCATGGCCCGGCGTTGCACGGGTTATCTCTACTTTTGTAAATTTTCCCTTTCTTTCACAAAATCAGAACTTCTAATACTCATTTTTGAAATGACTCCCCCCTGCATCGCTTAGCCCATTGTTGCTCGGGCTTTCTCTTTTCCTCGTGACACCAGCATTTCTGTGTGTGTTTGTATGCACACAATGTGATTTCTAAAATTATGTCAAAAAATTATTTCCCTTTTTCTCTCGAAATTTGTTCCTTTCCACTTATTTTTTTATTTAAGACAGGTTTCTTTCCCCTCTCTAAAGCCCGAACACGGTTTTTTTAGTGTAAAATTATTGTTCTATCTTCCACTCCTTCTCACAGATAACATATAGCTTCAAATTTCGATGTATGACTTATAAAAAAAATATTGCGTTAGAATGAAAAAAATTATTAATGTGAAGCAATAAAAAGAAAATGATTCTGATGCTAAGAGTAGAACAAAAAACATTCATCATGTTTTAATAATAATTAGTTTCTAAAAATCTAAAATAGATTTCCCATTTTCATGAATCAAAATCAATCGTTACATATCTTAAAATGCTTTAAAATGTCTCTAAAATGTATTTTGATCCAAAATAATAGACGATGTACTTTATAATTAGCAAAGAATTCATTTCGTAATGAAACAATAAAAACCAACCCTGCTATCCCTTTCTTCCGGGAGAAGAGTATAATTACCTTTAAAATAAAAATATTTTTTCAATCTCCCATTTCGTTATTCCTTATAGTAAAAAAAAATTTCCGACATCATTTTTAAGTTAATGCTATTTTAAATTAACAAAGAATTCCTTAACGGTAATTTTTAAACAGAAAACTCTTTAAAAAAAAGTAATGTTTACATATTTATCGCAACAGGGGAAAAAGTAGAAATCACATTTTTTTAACCGTAATTTTTAAGATATTTTACCAATCTTTGTACAGATTACGTATAATATTATTCTACACGCAGAAAAAAAAAGAAAAGCATGAACTTTTTTTAGTATAAAATATTTCTTTCATTAACGCTAAATAACTTATTATTCGTATTCGAAAAAAGGAACCGATTTCGACTCATTTTAAAAAAATCGTAAAAAACACAAAATATATTTATTTTGTAAAATAAATTATAGCATATCCTGGCGGAATAAATGATCTTTACGAATCTGTAATTATTTTTTGTGTGAGTTTCATGAAAAAAATTAGATCGTGTTTTAAAAAACCTCTGAAAAAAAAAGAAGTTTCGAAAATATTTTTAAAAAATTGTAAAATAATTAAATTGAAAGAAATATATATATATATATATAATTTTATTATATTAATTTTTAAATCAATTTATTTACATGCAAAGTTTCATTGTTTTGTAAAAACAGAATTTTTAAGGCAAAGTAAATGAAATTTTAAATTTAATGTGAAGTATATATAAATAATCTTTTCAATATTCTCTGCAGATGGCACCACGTGCATAATAAAATACTAATGCGTTTTAAAGTTTTTAATTAATATATTTTTCACTAATTAGAATATCGGAATATAAATGGTCAAAACGGATTCCTCGGATCATTCCCTAAATTTTGGTACCTTCTGCGAGTTTCTGCGTCGTGTGGTTCGTGAGAAAATATGGAAACATCCCTACATAGATACGTTTGTTTACCTACGAATTTTAATAGAGTAGATTAATTCACCATAGAAATAGACTATTGAGAGTACAAAAAAAAAATTTAACAACGGTATTTATACATTTTATTCTTAAGGTTTTAAATTTTGCTAAAAATTCTACTATGTTTATTTGATGACTTATTATGAAGAGGATAATTTACACAAGAATTGGACTATTCTATAAAAATAGATACTTAAAAGAAAGAAATACACTAAAGGACAAAAAAATTAGCGCACCAAGGAGTCGTCAAAATGAAACGAAATTTTACATACGTAGTGACTACTTTGATATAAGTAGATGATTAGAAAATCAAAAAAGGATCATTTATTTCAGAGAAAAAGGGGAAAAAAAGGATACCCTACTGAACCCCCTCTAGCGCGAATGCACGATGCAATACGATCGGGCATTGAGACATACAAGTTCTGTATGATGTCTTGAGACATTTCGTTCCATATTTGCTGTAACCTTGCCTCTAATTCTTTCAAACACGTGGGATGCCCAACAACTTGCATTTTTTAGTAACATATTTTGGTTTACATTTTGTATTGTGTCAGTTTAGTTTCTTTTTCGTATATCGTACTTTTTTTAAATACTTTGATTATGTTGCTTTATTTGTTTTCGACTAACACCACTGGTTAGCCAAACCGCATGTTGCCGTGTGCGGCGCCGCGTAAGGATGAAAATGGTGTTATAGGGTTACCTTTGCGTTCCCTTTGGTCCACGCTTCACTGTAGACAGGTAGCAGGAGTGAGCCCGCTCCTGTCAATCTGCTGGTGGTACCTCTCTTCGGTGTCCCCAAAGATACACTGTAGGGTTAGTGCTGCAGAAAAGGGGTTGCGGGTTTACCCGTTAGATCCTCGCCCTGTTGCTGTAGAATTATATTCTGGATGTACTACAGGTAAGCGCCGTGCTTGGTTTTTGCCAGATGACCGGCAAACTGCCTCCCCTGTAGGACTCCGTGGTGGGTGGAGGTACGCCAGAATGAAGTTGTGTCTCGCGCTTATGGATCCCATGCTGCTGTGCCCGGGGAAAGGCTTTGCTTTTCCCAACCTAAATATTGATAACGTAGCTAAATAATCACGCTTTTTAATTTTATCTTTACCGAAAAGTGAAATGTCACGAAAATTTCCGTTTGTTGTTCACAAAGCAATAACAGGAATAGATGGAGAACCGAAATTTATTAAAATACGATCCAGTGACTTATTATCGAGACTACATCAGCATTACAAAGTAATCGTTGTTATTGACTAAAACCTTTTTAGATTCTCCACTATCAATAACTCCTCTCAGATCTTAAGAGTTATTGTCGAGGTATCATCCGCGAAACAGGTCTTTTGTGTGGCTCTGAAACAGAAATCTTGGAAGGACTTTCTGACCAGGGTGTTACCCAGGTCAGGAGAATTACAATAAAAAAAAAAACTCATCACATTTCTCAACTAAACATTCAATTCTAACTTTCAATAGCCCTAAAATACCATCAACCATTACAGCTTGATACCTAAATTGCAAAGTACGTCCCTATATACCGAATCCTCTGCACTATTTTAAGTGCCAGAGATCGGACACACATAAACTTCCTGCCGGGATCAACTTACTTGCTCCAGATGTGCATCTGTTAGACATGCTTCCCCAGATAGCATTCTAGAGCTCATTCAAAACTCTGCCCCAAGTGGAAAACTGAAAAAGAAATTCAAATAATTAAAACCAATTAAAATATACCGTATTTGGAAGCACAAAAATTAATAGTTCCTTAGTTATCTCAGACTTATGCACAGACTGCCAAATCCTCAACTGTAACCATAACAACCCAAACTGATGAAACCATTACAAAAATAGTATTAAAGTTATTACATACATTGATACCTGTTGCAAAGCCAACTATAGTGTCTACCGTCTCCGCATCATCTTCATCGACTCAATATCTTATTTACTTCCTCCCGCATCTCTTCAATAAAACCAACCACACAAATTGAATCTCGATTACCTGAACCCATTTCTACTTCTGCTGCTACCACTGACAATAGCCTAAATAACTGTGCCTCATCTTTATCAACAGAAGCATGCCCAGTTCCTACAACTTTGAATAAATTTGCCGCTCTGTCAACTGAAGTTCATCCATCAGTTCCCTTACCTGAGTCGGCCGCTACTACATCCAATAGCGAACCTTCTCATACATCTAAAATCCCACACAGTGTAAAACAGAATTGAAAAAATAGAAGAAAACGCACAAAAGTACAAAAACCAGAAATAGAAATAAAAATGGCTCAACATAATCCCAGAAAGTCAGCACCTACAGAACATACAACAGATGACGAAGACATGATTATGTATTATGTGGAGGAGGAACTTAAGCCCAATCCTGCGGATAAATTCGCCATGAAGGAATATTACCGAAACAATCTTTACAAATATATGCGCGTGTTAGTTCCAATACGTTTCAAGAAAAGTAGGAACTATTTTTTTTCCATAAAACTTTGTTTAAATTGTAATCATACTTGTCGGACATGGTGAGGGAAATCCTTACCATAAGATTTGTTCCCTTTTAAATTTAGAACTAGTTCTTTATTTTGAGATATATCTATTTTCTTCTGTTTTTAAAACTAACTTTTTACATACACAATCTATGATTTTGAATATTTTTAAATCTGTTTTTATAATACTATTTTAAAATTTTATACTTCAATTATCTGAAAATGTGTTTGGCGCAGCTTAGCCTAAATTGGCTCTTTTGCCATAAAACCCAAAACTCACTTCTCGACGATTGGTCCGTCAAGGGCGTCGGTAAGCCTGGTCTTCGTGTAAATGACATCTCCCGGATCCACTGGTCCCAACACCTCCTTACAACACAATCAGAGCAGCCTAATTGAAGAGCTACTCGCCTAGCCGACCACCCAGGTTCCATCATGCCAAAGATTCTCCCCCTCTCAAACTGCGATAGCTGCTCATATTGTCTTCGAAAACGGCGCAATGGCATGTCTACCCAAGCTCTTGCCTTGTAAACGATTCAGCACACTCAAATATGCTTTGATCTCTCACCTCTTTTATACTCCACGGAGAAAGACGTTAAAAGCCCTCTATCGAATATACGTCAAGCGCAATCACGCTGCATTTTTAATCATTTGCATATCTCTCCGACATGTACCTTTATGCCAAGTCTCCTCTTACGATCCCGCAATTATTTCTGGATGCACTAATTTTTTTGTCCATGAGTTGATATTTCATAAACGAATTAACTTAATAATTCCATTCAAGAAATACAGACGCGATAGTAGCTGAAAAGTATTTGCTGCAATTTTGTAAAAATCATTGTTTTTTACATTCCCTGGTCCGGCGTCCAGCAACGAAAACATTGTCATGTAGAACAGATGTATCTCGTATTTCTATCTAAGAAGATTTCAAGTTCAGAGAGTTTGATAAGAACTCAGGTGTCGTCCTCCTAGTTACTTACCTGCGGTTCAAAAATAGAAGGACAATTTTGGAAACAGCCTTGTCTTGCTTCAAGGTAAGCTGTACATAAGTAATACATCAATCCAGGGAATAAAATAGTTACTTTATTATACTACTATTATTTAAGATACAATGGTAGTTTCAAGCAGGAATAAAATTTTCATTAATGTTTCTTTCAAATTCCACAAAACGTGCTTTTTTCTTAATGATGACATTAAAGAATGGTGATGGACCTCATAAGTATAATTAGGCTCAAATGATAAACACGATTCCTGGCAAGAACATCAAAGATTAGTTTCATTCAATATGCAAAAAATCCCATTTTACTGTAATCAAAACTCATTGCACAAACAATTTGCGAAGAAGTTTACAAGCAGCTATCCCCGGCATTTAAAATTTTGAAAGCTACAGATATTTTCAAAGAAGCCAACTCCTAATATTTGATTGAAGCTTCGTTTAGTATAGTAATACAATGGGCTCAATTCATGCGACGTCATAGTCATATGATAGTGATAGCCATGTGATTCGAGCCAATCAATTCAAAAACTCATGTAACGTCATTGTCACACGATAAAAATTATCTTGTGTTTCCAGCTAATCAGTTCACGCGCTCCGGTGTTGCCAAGTTTTGCTCTTTGCAGAAACTTTCTCTTAAAAAGTACATATGTATACAAAACGCATTTATTTAAAAGTATAAGCATAAGGTACGATCTTTTTTTTTATTTTAAAAAATCTTTTTTCCTACCATTTAAACATCTTTACCTAAATATGAAATTTTAAATAGAACAACAAGTACATATAGTTTAATGTTTGTTTTGAATTCAATGGAGAACACGTGTTTGTCTTTATCATGTGACATCATGAATTCAGCCCATTGAACTTATCAAGGTCTTTTAATTTTTTCATTGCTGTAGGCGTCAAAACATTTAGGGGAGATCGGGGAAAGATGACTATGTTAACAATTTTTGTTGTTTATTAATTTATATTTAAGGATAAAAAAAATAATTTTACATGAAGTGTTAGAGTAGTCCTTTGTAGTAGTAAATATTTAATTTTTCCAAATGGATTACCATTTAATTTTTCAAATAAAAAAAACAAAGGAGATAATTTTATTTTTTCAGAACCTTAACAAAATGTTATCTTGCCCCAGTACTGGGGCAAGATGACAACATTGAATAAGGTTGAATATATTCTACCTTTTGAATATGTTACATGGTTTAACAAATGATAACTGTGTTTTTACATCTTACAAAGTATCAAACTAAACGTAATGTTGAAGTGTTTAGTTGTACAGCTAACAATAGCCACAAATAAAAGTGCTATTTTCATAATTGGAACATTCCTCATGCCACCACTCTTGGTATTTACAGCCCTTGATTCATTCTTTTGTTGGAGGGTCACAATATTCCTCTTTACAAGCAGAACATCTTACAGATGGGTGACAAAATAATACGAACACCTGTGAAAGAGTAGAAAAGCTTTATTAATAGGGAGTTGGACCCCCCTTTGACTGAATTACAGACTGTATGCGACGTGGGATGGACGTATAGAGGTCATGAACAACTTGTAATGGAGTATGAAGCCATTCTTCGTGGAGAGCGGTCTCTAATGCCGAAATCGTAGATGGTGGAGGGAATCGAGCACGTAGTTTTGACTCCAAATATATCCCCACAAATGTTCAATAATATTTAAATCAGGTGACTGAGGGGGCCAATCAAGATGACCTACTTCCCCCTCATGCTCTACAAACCATTCTTGCGCGATTTTAGCAGTGTGGATAGGAGCGTTGTCGTCTTGATAAAGTGGGCATTCTCCGGGAAATAAAGTCTGGACAAATGGATGCACCTGATCCCACAGGATATTGACATAGTGGGCAGCTTTAACCTTGTCATGCAGAGTAACAAGTGGCCCAAGACCACGCCAATATATCGCCCCCCATACCATAAGGGACCCACCTGCATGCTTAACAGTTGGCATGACGCATTCAGGAGCAAATGCTTCTTTGGGCGTTCTCCACACATAAACGCGTCCGGTGGTTTGGAATAGGGTGAACGTCGATTCATCCGACCAGATGACTTGTTGCTACTGTTGTGGGGTTCACTGTCTGTGTGTTCTACACCACTGGCGTCGCTGTAAAGCATGACGTGCTGTTACCAATGGTTTACGAATTCCAACTCTTCCATACAAGTTCGAAGCATGAAGTTCCCTTTGGACGATTCTTGCTGAAATAGGGTTATAAAGATGACTATTCACCTCAGACGTTATCTGGGATAGCGATTGCTTGCGCTTTCGGGCCACTATGCGGGTTAAGACTCTTTTATACCTGTCGGTAAGCTTTCTTTTCCGTCCACTGCTGTGCTTGCCAGATGTCACATTCCTGCATTTCTTGTATGCTGTCATAACGGCAGATACAGTACTCCTTGCACGCCCCAAATAAATGGCTGTTTCCGTCACCGAGCAACCAGCGCTCCTCATTCCAACAATCATACCTTTTTCGAACTCTGACAGGTCCGTCATTATTGCGTTTTTCAGAAATTATAATTGACGCCTGCAACACCTATCGCAGCTGTTGAGCGACAGATACTTTATCTTTCGACTCCGCTAGGCGGCGGACTGCAACGCTAACTGACATGCGCGTTGTGCGTCTTTGAAATGGGCCATGCCTTTTTCACGGGTGTTGGTATTATTTTGTCACCCATCTGTATAGCACCATCCTTTGAAGTTGATGAAACTGGACTTTTTGCTTGGATTTTATAGACTCTTAGGCCAACAGGAATTTAGATTGATAGTTTTTACTCCCTTTTTATCTTCACGAACTTCTCTTCTGTTTTTTTTTAAGTGCTTTCTGTTCTTAATTCTGCTTTTCCTTTTGTACCAACATTTCTTTGATGTGCATGCTTTTAAAAATACTTAAGCTTACTTTTTTTCTCATATTGTATTGCTTTAGGCAATAGTTTGAAATTAAAAAAAAAACACTAACAGGCTTCTTTCGTGCATCGGAATCAGCATTTGCCATAAGTACTGGTTTTTCTGGAGGATTTATATGTTGGTTTTCTACCCCCACTGTCTGAAAGGATTAGCACTATTATTCTAAATTTTAAAAACCATCACCATTGCGGGTGTAGCCTGCAACTTCGAAAAGTGTAGCCTAGGCGAAACCCAATCGAACGGTACCGATCGTAAAGGAATCGCACTGTTATAATCGAAGATATTAAGGTGTTTCATTTTTTGAGCCTGATAGGGTTTTCTATAGGATGCTGGGGGTGGGGCTAAGCGGATGACAAAATAATACCTTCTACTGGTCACCTCCTTTCGAACGACACATTTTCCGATACAATGCACCCTTTAGCCTTAGAGGAGATAGAAACACAAGGTCGCACGGACAAACAAGCGTTTACAGGATTTAAAAGAATAGACAACATAGTTAGGTTAATAAATTCCGAAACATGAGGCAAGATGACGAGCTCGTTATCTTACCCCGGACTGCCTGTTTAAAAATATTCGATTCCATTGCCATGAAAGAAGTCGATTAATTTACATTTATTCATGATAATAGGTAGCATTTAAACTAAGTTACTCATAAATATCAAAGAGAAATGATATATCTTGCCTGTATCTATACCAGAGCTTATTTACACATGCATTAAAGTTATATCGAGGCACAATCAAAGCCTCGTAACTAACACAAAAATGGCGGTTTCAGCTTCTCTATACTACTGTTTAATGAACGGCCAGTAGGAGAGGCAGTAGTGTGCGGTTGATCCTTCCACCTAATGGGAAACGGAAAAATTAAGACATCTTGCCCCGGTCTTCCCTACAACAACAGCTTCTGATTTCGCATGTGCGCATGTAAATCTGGGTTCGAAAAATGATTGAATTAATTTTGATGCACAATCATTAGACCGAAAAAAAGTTTGCTGTGCTTGTAAATAGCTTATAGATATAGTGTGGTCAAATAAAAAGAAACAAGCGTAGTTGGTCCGCCCTTGAAGAAATACAACAAAACAACTAAAATAAACATCGAGCTTCTAAAGATGGATTTCATTACTTTAAAATATGGTTAAAGAAAATGCCACGCGAGCAGCTTGAATCCAGTGACCAAATACATACAATACAAGCATGAATCAAAAGAGTTCCCACAGTTCATCTAATATAATCATAAATGAACCTAAACCTTCTGTTCGATATATATTTTACAATCAAGTAATTCATTTGTCGTTGTTGAAGTAATTCCAATAAACTAAATTCTCTATCAGTCAAAATTTCACAGAGGGTAATTCAGGTCTTTTGACAAATTGATGCCCAGGGTTTGAGTGGTAGCATATTGAACTTTCAGTGGCGTAATGTACAACCCCGCATGAGGGGCCCAAAGCCTATTCTGTGTTATAGTTTCACAATCCTTTGTAAGATCCGGCTTGAGACCCAAAACCTGACTTTGAAGGGAGAGCCCTAACATTATGCCACTGTTGGGAACACTGGCGTAGCTAGTTCTGAGTGGGCCCCGTATCAAAACTTCTTTGGGGCCCTTTTTTAGAAAAGAAAGCTCTGGTAGTGCTACTGTAGTTATATATATTGGGGGCCCCTGTAGCTTGGGGGCCTCGTATTATTGACATGACGGTAGCTATGCCCCTGGTTGGGAACTAAATACTGGGGTTTGTATGTCAGACAGACAAGCTGACCGGAACATTTGCTCATGCAGCTTAGTGCCCAAAATCATGAAAACTGAGATGGACACAATAAGCCTTGACCCTCTATCGGCTGTGTTGTGCCATTCAGTTTAGTTAAGTTTATTTTTTGAAGAGTTAGGAAAAAATTTACTGATTGATGTGCTTAAATTAAATGTATCGAGGTCTTCTGGTCCACGTCACACTCTCTGAAACCGAAATACCATTGCATAGAGACTTTCTTGAAAAATTCTGTTTGAAGAGGCTTTTTAGTTGTATTTTTTAAAAAAATTCTATAATATAAGAAATTAAATAATAGTAAACAATTATAAAGAGAATAGCAGTAAAAGTAATTCAAACACAATTTCACACATGGGTATTTTTTCAGAAGAAATGCAAACTGATAAATAAGCTGATTGCTAATAGCGTCCTACTACAATAAATTTCCTTTTCGAATATTTTGCTGATAAATTCTGAAAAGAGCATTGTCCTTGAAAAAGAATAATTCCTCATTCTTTACGAGAACATTTACCTGAGCCATCATATTATTGGCTTACAAAAATACAGGTATGCTTAAGCAAACTGATTTGCATTTCATTCTTTACAGCCCCCTTTAAAAATATTTACATTCCCACATGGGTCAAATTCTATATAAAACACACATTCTCGAGGGAATAAAATAAAATTTCACAAGTTAATGCAAAAATTCTTTTCACACTAAAAAATAACCCACTTATTTCCATATATTTTATACTGTCTCTATCAGTTCAATTTTCATGTAATTAGATTATATTCTGCTTAATTCTCTTCAAATTTTACAGCTTATGGATTGCAATATTGCTACAATTGCAGGAGATCTCACAAGTCTTTTTTCCAATCTTTTCTGCTGTCTAAGTGTGAGAATGATGATTAAATTACTTTTGGAATTAAATGCATTCTAAATATAATTTATTTTCTAAACATTCTGTAATCTAATCAATCTTTTTTCGAACATGTTATCTATATCAGTGGTCTTCAAACTCTGTTCTACAGAACCCTGGGATTCCATGAGGCATACCCAGGGCTTCAACGTGTCAGAATAAAAAAATCAAAAAGAAATTTATAAATGTGTACACAAAATAGATTCACGTCCTCTATGAAGGTTATACACACATAAGAATTTAAAGCTCCTTCCAATCAATAAGAGAGTGAAAATTTTGTTTATATACAATATGTAACTTTATTTTGCAATACTTTTTAAACTTTTATTTTAATACTACACTAAATGCCCATGCTTTGCACGGGTTAAGTTTTAAAAATATAAAATTAACCTATTATAGTATTTTTTTAAGGAGGGTAAAACCCTGTATGATATGGAATTACCAAAAAGTTAAATATTTTTTGAAATGAATATGTTCATATTATAAATAATTTTAAACAAGTTGCAATTTGGCCTCAAAGTAAATAATAATTTAACAAAAACCAATATTTCAATGTAAGAGGAAATTAGCATGCTAAAAAGTAAATAATAATTCAACAAAAACAAATATTTCAATGTAAGAGAGAAAATTGGCATGCTAAAGAGTAAATGAATGCAAACATAAATAAAAATTGTAACAGAAAAGTGATAGCAGTAGTAAGTTTCTCCTATGGGAACTATGGGTGAAAGAACCTGCAATAGAAAAACCGAAAGAAAAAATTAATGATAAACTGATTCACACACACACACTAGATGATATTATAAATGAGAAATATTAAGCCTTCAACTGGAAAACAAACTAGTATTACATGAGGTATGGGTGCAATACTATCTAACATTTCTGTGATGCATCTAATATAGAGTATATTAAATGTAATCCAATACTAAAAAAATTTAATTAGTATGAACTATAATCAAAATCTACCTAAAACAGATAAAACAGGCCCCAGTTGAAATAGCCCGGAATCAACAACAGTACTGCACAAAACAAATAATAAACCATGTTGCTAAAAAATTAATTATTGAAACAATACTTATTTGCAATATTCATAATAAAAATTATTTGACTGCAAAAGGCAAACAAATGAGTACATACAATGATAAATAACTATAGAGATAAATGAAATATACAAATCATTTATGGATAAAATGATAACAAAATATGCATATGATCTCGAAGAAACTATGTGAGGAACAGATTATCACAGAAGCAACGTTAAGCCCTGATGGCATGAGACATAAAATAACTTCGACATCGGACTTTAAAGAAATCCAGAGAGAAATATGAGAAAATCTTTCCAAGGTGTATCTTTTTTCTGTGCAAACGTTTTTTTTTATCACAAATGATAGTTTTCTGCTTTGCAGGATTGTCAGAAGCAAAGTTAAGTCATGACGAAAAATCTGGTCAACATTGGCCCACGAAATTCATCATGGCAAAGAGCAAAGTGATGCAAGTTATTAGCCGCAGCTTCGAGCACCATACAGGTGACTTAAAATAAAACTTAAATGTTGCAACTTAAAATAAAAGCTAAAAATCATAAACTTAAGACTATTCAGGTAGGAAGAAGTATCGGTCTTCCAGCTAAGCCTATTATATATATTTTTTCAATAGCTGAATTAAATTAGTTTAATATACACTTTTGTTTTGCTTATATTTCATTTGATTATTCCGAACCATTTTAGATTAAATTCTGTGGTTTCTCTTCTTCAGGTTAAAAATTTCTGATTTATGTATAAAGCTGTGTCACGTTTTTTATTCTTCTTTCATTTTAATCTTTATAAGTATATATTTGATTCTTCTGTACCATTTCTGTGGTTTTAGATTTAATTTTGTCTCATTTCTTTTCCAACTAAAAAATTTCTGATAGCTTTAATGTTGCTTTCAAAAATTTCACATTCTCTTCATTTTAAAAATGACCTAATTAAATCCAAAATCAGAAACAATACAGAAGAATCAAATGTAAACATATAAGGGTCAACATGAAAAAAGAATGAATGTTATGCTGCCTTAAACCAAAATAGAAATTAGTATATGAATACAAATGTGACTACACAAAAAAATAAATCAGAAATTTTTAAGCTGAAAAAGAAATGACAAAATTAAATCTAAGCACAGAAAAGGTTAGGAATGATTGAATAAAATATAAATCAAACTAATTTTAGTTATTGAAAAAATATAAAATAGGCTTAGCTTAAACAGAGATGTATCTTCCTACTGGAATACAGTTTTAAAATAAAAGCTATTACAAATACTTAAAATACATAAAACAAAAAAGATTTTTAACTACAAAAGAAAATGATGTAGCAGATTACTGCTGAAAAAATTAAAATTGTGAAACTATAAAAGCTGTTATCTTATCTCTAACTTATGAGTGCAAAGAATTCTAAAGCAAATACACTGTCCTCAAACCAACAAAACTAAAATATAGTTTTCAAAAAAAAAACATAGGAAAATCGCTTAAAAATTTAATTAAAAAAAAATCTAAAGCGAATTTTAATAAAAATTCTTCATAGTGCACATCATTATGACCTATAGTATTTATGTGCGAAGTTTTATACTTCTGGGTCGCATAGTCTGCCTGGTACAGGTGAAAAACACACTAACTCTTTATTTTATAAGTATAGATAATATAAGAATATTAAAATGTTTTATTTTTATATATATATTACCAACTATATTATTTTGTTTTTTACTATCCCAGATTCCCCAAGATAATTTTATACTTGTTAATACAATGTCTTACAAAACTAAAAAATTTTCGTATGAAAAATGTACATTTTTGTATTTGTAGAAATAACACCTACAATAAAGGAGATATACATTGTATGGAGATATATGTTGATACATTTTATCAACATATCAATGGATTCAATGTTAAAAATCTAAATTTGAACAAAAGTAGCTCTTAAATATTATGTTAAAAATTCATGCAAAATACACAGTATTTCTCTAAACAATTTAATGCCTTTCAGAACAATTTGTATAAGTAAAATATATTTTTCTATGTGAGTGGCTAAAAAAACAAAGTATAGAAACAAATTAAACTTAGAACATGTAATGTGATTGCAATTAATCTCAACAAACCTAGCAAACCTTGCATTTTTTCACAGTTTGTGTGAAAAAATGCAAGCATATATCCCAGTTACTAAACAATGCAAATCAAAGATTAATGTTATAAATGAGTAAATTATATTAAAAGTAGATTAAAATTTTTTAAATAATAAATCAATATCTTTTTAACTCTCTTTACATACAGTACCTATAACATGTTGATCTATTTAAAATATTTTAAGATATATTCTTCTAAATGTGTGTTTGGAGAAGGGTTCCACAAAAATACTTTCTAGTTCCCGAAAACACCTTCTAGTTCTAGGGGTTCAGTGAGTTGAAAATGTTTAAAGACCACTGGTTTAGATAACCCGGTACATCCCGTTTTGGTATTTTTTTAATGCTATTGAAAAACTTTTAGTATTGTTACAATGAAATTTTTGCTCTTTGCACAAGATTAAATATTGAATTTTTTATTATTTTTCTCTGATGTATGAAGAACACAGTGTTGTGAGATCCTAAGTGTTCAAAACCCTCCCTTTGATTAATAGAATTCATAGCATTAGGGAATTTCCCTGATAGTATTACTCCACAGGTGATGCATATTGCAAAATTTTCTTGTGTGACAAGATGGAAGTTTAATTTAAGCAGGTAAAACATTTGTTGAATTATCTAGAATTGCCCCTTGAGTACTAAATTTGTTTGTTATTGAACCAAAATTAAAAACAAAACTAGAGTTATTTCAAGGATAACTTAATAAAATTTGAATCCTATCTTTTCTGTTTACTCTCTCTCTCTAGTACTAATTTTTTTTAATATCATTCAAATATGTTTAAAAAGATTTTAATTTATTTCAACTATAGTTTTATTTATCATAACTTTTAGTCACTCTAATTAATCACTTATGTTAAAACTCAAATAGACTGATCAACAATAATTTTCAATATTCCATCCTAGCAATAAATAGTAACCATACAATAGCATTGATAATAACTAGACATAGAAAAAAGCACATAAAAGGAATGAAAATCTAAACTGACGAACAAAGAAATTACACAAACCATTGTCCAAACTGCCTAATCTTCAACCGTCTCCACAACATACCCTCAGTTGCTCAGCAATTCAAGCCAGGCCTTTCAAGGTCAGCCTAGAAGAACCAGAAGATTTGATCTTGTCTCATAAAGCTGTTGAGGTTGCCCAAGCTGTTTTCAACAGCTTCAGAGTGATCTAAGGTATTTTTTAAAAAATCAATCTACATATCATGGACATGCCAACAACAACAAAACTTGAATATTTTCTGGCTCATAGAGAAAAAACAAAAAGAGCACAAATTAAACTTATAAATTTATCTCTATTTTCAATGAAAGAAAAAAAAGTAATGAAAGAAAAAAAAGTAATAAGCTTTTTTTTTCTAACTTAAACAGATTGAAAAGCAAACAAAAGAAATCTGGCAGACCAGCATTGCATTCCCAGCCAATTTACTAACACCAGTCATACAAGTGCTTTTAAACATGCTGAAATGTTAACTAATGCAAGTTGCTTCTACAGCTCCAATAACTTAAAAACTGAAAATAATAGAAGTTTTAAAATATCTGAATAATATATAAAATATTATGAACACCTTAATAGTATGGTAACATATATTGGTTTCAAAAGTTTAAATAAAGGTATTAATTTTTTCAAGACCAGTGGCTGAGTGATAGTGTATCGCACTTCCACACCACAAGTCTGCGGTTAAATCCAGGGTTGTGGAAGGTCAACTCAGCCTTTCATCCCTTCAGTGGGTCGACATATATCAAGCTTGCTTGGGAACTGAACACTGGGAGTTTTGCGTCAGACCGACTACTAAACTGAAACATCGGCACATGCACCCCAGCAACTAAGGTCATGAAAATTGAGATAGGCAGTAGGGCTTGTCCCTCATGACCTGTTGCGCCATTGAGTTCAATATTAATTTGATGTTACTGTTTAATTTAAGATTTTTGAGTCCATTTGATCTCAGTTTAATATGTTTATTATTGTTAGAACTACACTGCTGGACAATTGCTAAGGACGGATAACACTATCATCCATAGCAACCACAAAATGAAAGGAAGCAAAATGTGGAAAATTAGAATAAGTGCGGGATATTAGAAGAAGTATGAGTATGCAAATTTTTTTCCACGTCTGTTCATCACGTGATAGCATTCATAAGAGCTTTAAAGGTTTTGACACGTGTGGACAGTTGTTGTTTCAAGTCAAAGTTTTACAGGAAAGATTTAATAGATGAATTTAAAATTTTTAGCATGTCTTCCCGACATCACATAGATGATTTTATGCGTGGCCGAATTATTGGAAAGATCGAAGAAGGGCGAAAAATAACAGATGTTGCCAGGGAGTTTGACATCGCTCACAGCGTTGTTTCACGGCTGTGGAAGTCATTTAAAACTACTGGAATGTGTAGTAGACGGCACGGGGGAGATCGTGTTAGAAGTACGACGCCTGCAGAAGACAGATATATCGTCCTATCAGCAAAAAGGAACAGGCGCACCACAGCTCAGCAGGTGGCAAATCAGTTTCTTGCTGCCTCAGGAAAGCAGATCTCCCGAAAAACTGTTGTCAGACGTTTGAGGGGGGGGGAGGACTATACGCACGCAGACCTGTTGTGTGTGTCCCATTGACCAGACAGCACCGTACTGCCCATTTGTAATGGTGTCGTGAGCATCACAATTGGACTGAACAGGACTGGGCATGCGTACTATTCTCAGATGAGAGTAGGTTCAGTCTGTCATCGGATTGTAGACGCCAACTGATCTGGCGCGAGAGTGGTACTGCTTATCGTCCAGAAAATATCCAAGAAAACGACCGATATCCGACATGCAGTATCATGGTGTAGGCCGGCATCATGATCAACGGCCATACGCGCTTACATGTTGTTGCAAATGGGACTATGACGGGTCAACGATAAATTGATGAAGTTCTACTTCCTCATGTTCGTCTTTTCCGTGGTGCTGTCGGTGATAAATTTGTTTTTATGGATGACAACGCAACATGTCATCGAACACTCGCTGTTCAGGATTGTCTAGACAGCGAGGGATCTAGACCAGATCTAAACCCCATTGAAAATGTGTGGGATGCTTTGGGGAGTCAAGTTGCTGGTCGAAACTATCCTCCGACAAACAAGAACACCCTCATCCGTGCACTCACAGAGGAATGGGATAAATTGCCTCAACAGCTGCTAGATAATGTTGTGCAAAGTATGGTACGATGTGTGGAATGTTGCATCACACTCCACGGTGGACATATCCCGTACTGATATCTTTCTTTAAGGTGCCTGCTGACTTTTAGATGCATTGTTCCATTTCTCCGTACGCAGATCAAATGAACATTTTTTTTTTTCTTTCAGATGTTTCACAGCTTTTGTACTTTCCAGAACAATAAATATTCTTTATTCTAATGTCTGAACAGTGTGGCAACTATATTTTATCCTACTAGGCCTCATGTCTCGCTTAATGTTATGCTACATAGCAATTTGTGATCTGTCCTTAGCAATTGTCCAGCAGTGTATATGAATTAAAAGTGACTGAAGAATTAAAAAATTTTAATAATTAAAACTCTATTTTTTTTACTCAACCTGTAATTGTATACATATTTATATTGGTTTCTTATTCCAATAAAAGGTGATATAATAAAATCAGCACATCAATTTTTATTTAAGCCGAGTTTTATACAATAAGAAATTGCATATTTTCAATAAAATATGCAATTAATTAAAAAGTAAGATTTTCTCATCAAAACATTAAACATTTACTTTGAACAGTAGCCTACACTGACTACTTTCTTGGGATGTGTTACATTTTCTAAGAAAACATAGACAAAAGCACTAGAGAAGGGATGTAACTTCTATGTATAAATTAAAAGCCTGCTGGTCCATGGGTGAGGTTGAAACCCACAAACCCTTCCCTTTTTATACACTTGTCCTCAACAAAAGATGTTAAATTATATGAATATGTGGAACGAACACACGATCTTTTAGAAAAAAATTCAGAGTACTTTCGTATTAGCGTAACTGCAACAAAATTGGTGCTACAAAACACCAAAGATTTTAATGTTTTATATGAAAAAATACCAGTCAGTCAGACTTTAGTGGAGAATGATACAATTCCTGTCGCATCAATTTGGCTGTTGTGTCGCTTATACATAAATACCAAATTCAGATATGAGGATATTTGTTGCAGCCTACAAATTCATTTACAATATTTTTGGGGAATAAAACTAAAATAATGAAAAAAAATTTCATCAAAACAGGAAAAAAATAGTGAAAAATTATATTAAAAAGAATACACACATAAACAGGACCTACTTTGTACAAAAATTTATCATAACTTTTTCAATATTAATGGGATCCTTTTCAACAAAAAAATTAGGAAAATTGTATGAAACATTTGTAATGACCTAAAAGATAAAAGATATTTACATTTTTACAAAATAAATAAACAAATTTTAGTCATTACATGAAATTTAAAAAATACTTGTGTGACGCATACATAAATGACTGAATATTATAGTAATGCACTGATTGGTAAATTAAAGTCAAAATTTGACAATCCATTATTAATTTAGGCAAAAAAAATTCTACAACTATACAACCTATACACAAAAACTTTTAGTTAATTATTTTCTTAAATTTTTAGCCATCATTTTCCCCATTTGTGCAAACAGACTAATCTTGTTTGCATATACAATGATAACATTCGACAAAAATGGTTGTCAGTATAATAAAAAAGTAGTACCAAACTAACTTGCCCCCCATAGCAATGGATGTACCATAAATTAATAAAAAGAAAAGTATTTCACCACAAGAATTGAATTTGAATTCATATTAATAATAATAGTAAATTACAATAAGAATAATAATAAAAGTACCGTATTTTCCTGTACATAACCTGCAATGGCATATTATCCCCAAAGCCTTTTTCAAGTAAAAAAATAAACAATGTATAATCCGCAGCACTGAATAATCCACGGCAATTTTTACAGCAAATAATCCAAAATATATGCTGCCAATAAAGTAGTGTCAGATAAAACTTTAAAAAGATAAATAAATAGTATGATTAAAATTATAAGTAATACATTCTACAGAATTTTTTTTTTGTAAAATTCTTTTCTTCATCTCACATTTATTGTTCCTATAATTTCTGAACTTTCCGTTTATATGTCTGTCAATTCTGACACATAAAGGCTGTAATTTATTTGTTAGTCCTGCATGTAGTAGTTCCAGATGCTGAGACTTCAGGGTATTTTTAACATTTTCATTAAGATGTGCTTCTTCGAGTCAATAATTCAAAAGCTTTGGGTCGCATTTTTCAAAATTAACGATGTTTTTTTATCGCTACAATTGAATATTTGATTCGTCACCATTAAACAATCTAGCAGTCTCACGATTTTCCATTTTGGTAGCCCTTTAAATAACATTTAGTTGAAAATCAGCCATGTAAATTAAATGCTTTTGCTTCAATATGATGATATTTAAACAAGAATATTTTCAGGACAAAATAGCTCAGGACAAGACAGAATGCAAAATGATGTTAGTGACTAGCAACTGTAATATCTTTCCGAGAAACTGAATTCGTTCTTGGACGTAAATGGACAAAACAAATTGTAGCTGAAATATGTCAACCAAGTCGCAAAAGCTTTCAGCACCATCTGTTATTTATTTTATAAAACAAATGTTATTTTTTCCCCAAACTGTATTGCAAGCTTTTTGATGAAGAATGTTTTTTTATCACATAAGCGGTGGCGTATAATATGCACAACGAAATTTGAAACTTTTTTAACATATAATCCATGGATTATATACAGGAAAATACAGTATATGGAAAAATGATATATTTTAAGATATCTTGTAAAGATATAGTACTTGATTTTTAATTATATCTTAACAACTGTAAATCAAAGAGTAAAAGATGACTCAAAGTCTATATTTTAGAAGTGCTAGATAGTAGGTACTATTAAAGTGATTCAACACTTTTATTGAATTGAATAATCTGATTGGATAGCCTGTCATAACTTTTTTTATCGAGAAAAAGGTAGCCAGAATTTAATGTAATTATCTAAAAGAGGTAGCAAATCTAAAAGGCTATTCAGTAAAGGACTTCGAAGGTCCAACATTTAAAATTCTAGTATATCCATTACAGAATTTGAGTTTTTGCCACAAGTATGCACCATACTAAAATGTCAGACGTCCAGGGAAAATTTATATTTCGAATTAGAATCCATTTTATATTGCCTCTGAGTAGGTAAACCTTGATAGAAAGGGCATATTCAGCACACTGAATAGTCTTTCCAGCCGAAAATCATCTGCCAATTATTCTAATTTAAAGATAAGTAGGTTTACAGTATTAGTTATTTACCTTTCAAATAGAACTGAATCCTTTCATTAACATTACATTTTACTACATACTTTCAATTACATTTTTTACATTGGAAACTGAAATTTGATTCTAAGCCAAATTTTGAATTTCTAATGAAAAACTTCTTGTATGGGAAACAAACTGGGCAAGGCACAAGTGTAAATATGAACATTAATACACCTAGCTGAAAATTTTAATATGTGAAAGAGTTTCTGAGTCAACATTGAATAAATTATCAAAAATATTCTTTTTCCCCCATTTGGCTTAACTAAAACTTCCTTTTGAAACTTTCAATCCATCAGAGGAGAAATTTCCAGTAAATCCCTTTTTCTGAAGAATGATTTGTCTACACTAGATTTCACAACAATTGTAACAAATGAGCAATAAGGGAGAGGCTTGTTTAATGACAAACACAATATAATAGAAACCATAAAGTAGTGAGAACGATGAAACAAAGCAAATAAATCAATTCATATCCTGAAATTGACAGATTTAGGCTTACTTTAAAAAGAATGGCTAAACTTTGGTACTGCCCACCCTGAGCTTTTGCGGAAAAAAAGGGGGAAGGGGAATTCTAAGGGGATTAGTGCTTCACGACTGATTTGTTACAAAACGCTGACTATTTCAAACTGATTTTTCTAATATTATCATGAATATGCAAGAGGTATGATTTGGAGGTGAATATATAATGACAGTACAGTATTTTGCATATTATGGAAACAATCACCAATGTTTAAGATAACTCGCCAAGTTGGCAACCCTAATTTTGCATGCAAGGTATGTGCTGAATCGCGTAATTCATTTCATATAATGTTGCTAATATGTTGCGATAATACGTAAGTACTCTATTTTCTTTTTTAATTTATAGTTTTTCAAATAAAATGGCAATTTTTTAAAAAAACTTTGAGGATATTACATGAGACACACACACACATTCAATAATGTAAGAAACTCATTTCTGCTCCAGATAACAAAACCCCTCAAGTTAATGTATAGAAAATAAATCCTGAATTCTTAACAACTGAAACATCACGATTCTTACAATATATGATTGTTGTAATGGAGTACTTTTGTAAACTTATCACTCTTATCAGCAACTTTTGGCTAACAGAAAATTTATTAATCATGATTTCATTAGGGATATAAATATATTTATCTGAAATTAACATGTCAAAATTTCAGCATCTTTAAAAAAAATCAACACAATTTTTAAAAAAAACTGTAAAAGCTTGTGACATTTATTTATATAGATTTATTACTTTTTACATTTCTGTTGAATAATTTTTTTTTCAAACAAGCTGTGGGAGTTAAAACTTCTTTTTAATGAAAATGAGTGAATTTTAATCTTTCACAGCTTATATTTTAATATTTAAACCAACTTCAACAAGATTTATAGTCAAAATTATAATTGTTATAATTTGAATATTGATGTAAAATTAAAATATAATTTGCATTCAGATAATGATGAGATTTTAAAATTTTTGTGTTCCTTTATACAATTTTTTCAATAAAAGCTAATAAACATTATATAAATATCAAAAACACGAAAAGGGATTCTAAAAATGTTTCATTGGTATTAAAAGATAAGTAGCATATGAATAGCGAAATTTTAGAATATGAAAATACTGAAAAACTCACGTTTTAAGAAAACACTTTTGTTTCAGTGAAAAAAATCGTCCAGGTTTTAGTCACGCTGTACAAAAATACCATCTTTTTTTTTAAAAAAAAATTGATAGTATTAAATTTTTAGATTTGCTTCTGGATTATAAGCCAACAAAAACATGATCAATAGCATTTGGTTAATTTCTGGACGCAAGGCCGGCAAATTGGCTGTAAAATTAACTAGTTTATTAAGAAAATAAACCAAGATTACCCAGGGATTCCACCAGTAAAAATAAAAATTCGAAGAAAAATATTAAAAATATGAAAGCAAAATTCATGTTTTCTGTGGAGTCCTAGAGCTTTTTTATTTTTTTAACGAGTATTCATTGGTATTTAAAGCCGTATTTTCCAAGCCTGGTCCCATGGGAGAAGGGGGAGGAGGCGACAAAGGAGAATTTCGGCATCTGGTTCCTTCTCTTTCAACTAATTTCGTTTTCTAATTCGTAATAACTTTTACTGCTTTGTATGCGTGAATTTGGGTACTATTGAAAGTGATAGATTTTGGCAGAGATTACTCTCAACAAAAGTGATGAAAAGCAGGGTCAAGTTTTCTGAATGGGAAGAGGGGCAGAATGACCCTGAGAAAAAGGCCCTTTTTCGAAGAAAACTGAGGGAATCTTGTGTCAATTTGACTTCCGAACTTTAGCTCTCTGTGCTTATACACACAAAACAAAGTCGGACAACAAAAAAGGTAACAATATTTTCATTTTCAAATTCTCTTTTAGACTTTTAAGGTTTAATGCCCAGGTTAATCTTTTAAGGTTTTATCTTTGCGTAAGATAAAGTGAAAAGAAAAAATTATTTTGCTGCATTTGTGATTTTTTCTATTTTATTTATTTATTTATTGTTTTATAAACATAAATATAAATGTCATCAGTTTCGTAAAATATTTTCATGTTGATCAACATTTTTAAGTATCTGTGCTTTCGTAGCTTGAAAATGTACCGTAATCATCTTAAAACATTTTCGATTGACATTGTTATTCAAATGAAAAAAATATTATTTGCCTCTCGTATAAAAATAACTTCCTTAGTCGCTTATAAAGGACGATAGTGGGTCATTTAAAATGCAAAACATTAATGAGCTTTTGAGTACATTCATTAATTATTTACCATACATAAAGAATCCTAACAGCAATAGCTCGAAATTGAAATACAACATAGTTGTATTTATTATGATGATTTTGTTTTGTAATCGTAATATATTGTGATAATTTTGTTTAGTAATAAATGAACTAGTCAATAATTGTTAAATATTTAATTCATATTGCTTCAAACTGTTAAAAGAATTTTCAAAGGAAAAAGAAAAGTAAATGTTACTTATATAGACACTTTTTTTTATTTTTATTGAATATAACATGTGAAAAAAAAACATAATTTTTCCAATCTATTCTAAGACTGTTAAGGTAGCCATTATTTTGTAAGATTAAATTTTAAAAACTTCAACAATATTTTTTTTTGCATGTTATTGCCATTTTAAGAGGAATTCGCATACCTTTTTAATTAAGATCTTTTACACAAGTCATTCCCAAAGTGGTCTATGTAGATCCCCAGGGGTCTATGATAGCCTCCAAGGGGTTCACGTCAGCAAAAAAAACAATTTTGGGGTCAATGAGTTGTAAGTGGGGGGGGTCTATGTGATATTAACTCTCATTAAACTAGATTATGACTTTAATTTTAAAAGATAACTTAATTAAGTGGAAACCAAATTTTACTTATTTAGCAGATTTATTTACTAAATTTAATGAGGTTAATTTGACTGTAAAAGGTGACAGCATAATTTTTTTAAAACGGGAACCACGTTTCAGCGTTTCTTTCCAGAGTTAAACTAAAGAAGTATAATACTGGAGGTCCGGAATTTTCTCAAATTAATCCAGACAATCTGTCAGCACGTTTTAACTTACGCTCAACATTTAACTGCCTTTTATTCAGATTTTGAAACCAGGTTTGAGAATACTTTGACTATGGGGTGGTATGGTGACACAGTAGACAATGAATTTATATGGTCATAATAAAAAAGATGTCACATGACAACAGGAACTGATCGTGATATGCACCAATGAAGATTTTAAAGTTTAGAAACGGATGCCAGCAATTTTGGCTTTTAAAAGGCAAACCTGTTAATTGTCCCAAATTATGGAACATCGTGAGGAAGTTTTTTATTATTTTTCATAAGAAGGAGTTTCTCAGTGCTGTTGCAAATCTCCAAAAAGAAAAAGAAAAGAAATTGGAAACTACTAACAGAGGAGATTTAAGGTTTAACATGACAAGATTGATACTAAATGTTGAAAATTTGTTATTGCAGCTCCAGATTCATCCCTCACATTAAAATCAATTGTGTGTTGTTTGGTTATTTTATTTATCAGTTATTTTATATATTAATTAACTTTTAATTTAATTGATTAACATATGCTTTTTGAACTTAATCTCTATACTTCATTAGCTATGAATTGAATTCCTTTAAAGTACTAGTAGTAGTACTAGCTATCAAAAAGACATTTAAGTTGATAAATTTGCAAAAATTCAATATTAATTAAGGAGGGGTCTACCCCAAACCGAAAAAAATGGCAAGGGGTCTATGAGACAAAAAAGTTTGGGAACCTATGCTTTACACGGACAATTTGAAGAAATATTTAATGCAGTCTAATAATTAATTACATGAGTAATTAATTATATATATTACGCATATAATTAATCACGTGTATAATTAATTATGTATATTATGTGTATAATTAATTTTAAAAATACATAAAAAATGTATAAAATTTTTAAAATATTGTAAAACATTCTGTATGCTACTAATAAAGTTCCTCAAAATGCATATTTTGAAAAATTTAAAAATTGAGGTAATAAATTATCTGCAGTTTAATATGAAAAAATTTTAAGAAAATATTTAAAAGACTAAGATTTTAAACCAAAAAAAAAAGTAAAAATATTTTTAAAAAATACAAACATTTAATGCAAAAACATCCTTTAGATAAATTGCAAAATTTCAGGCGTGAATTTTAAATTTCAAAAGATAATTATATTAAATAGATAATTAATTTGAATATATAGTGATATTAAAGTAACAGAATTAGCAGCCCTAAGAAGCAAACAACAATGACTTTAAGCCTAAATAACTTCCAAAGCATTTTTAAAATTAAGTTTCAATCTTATTAAAATATGTTTTATTTGTGATTAATACATAAAGGCTTTAAATCTCAATCGTTTAATTGCAATGAATACAAACATAAAATACTTCGAATTCCTATTTCAATATATCAAAAAATTTTCAGAACATAATCACTCATCCAATACATAAACGAGAGGCTCTTAATCAGTGTTCCGTAGAACACTGGTGCACTAAAAATTAAAAAGTCGATGTTTTCAGGGTGCAATAGTTTTTATTTACTATTTCATTTTACTATTATATTTCTCAAAAATACTTTAAAATGTATTTTTCGTGATTGTGAAAAGGTTTAAAAGCGTTAGTATGTATATTTAAGAAAAAAAATCTAGTAATAATAGGTTCCAATCTATAGCAATATTTAAAATCTTTAAAAAAGGCAAAAAAAGAAAGTCAAAATTATGACAGAAATAAAAAGCAACAGAAAAAGGATTTAGTTAAAGTTTTATTGTTACAGAACAATAATTAATGTGAAAGAGTATAGGTATTATTTTTTTTTTTTGCTTGTTCCTAGTATAAAACTATTTAATTAAAGTGAAAGCAAAATGTACATCACAGAAATAAAAATATGATGAACACAATTTATAAAGTAGATACGTGATTTCAAACAAAATCGCAGGGAAAGCCGAATAGATGCATTAAAACCACTAAGGTATCAAGTAGGAGGGATGTACTATGCTTTACTTGCTGTTTGAAATAATTCGGAGATTGACAACTCTATAAAGGCTTCTGGACAATTAAGGTGTGGTAAACAATTTAAGCCAGTGGTACTCAACATGCGGTCTGTATGTGGCCCGCGGGTCTTTTCTGAGTGGCTCGGTCATGGCCCATTGCACTAAGAAATTCAATGATAGAGAGCAATGTGCTAACAATTAAGCAAGGAGTTCTTTTAATCAGCAATTAAATATATCGTATTGTAATCTGTTTTTTTAATAGTAGAATGTAAGTAAGAAATTGATAAAAGGAAATAGAAATATTACCCCATAACTATAAAAAAGTCATAAAAATAAATGTTTGTGTGTACGTGTTTGATAGAAAAGTTAATATAGTATTAAAATAAAAGCCAAAAATAAGTTTTACAAATTTTGTCAAAGTTGCTTTGGTCTTACAGTGTGTCTTTTCCATTATCCGTATGTTGCAGCCCGCATGAAATAACTGTCATGTGTATGCGTCCCGCGGGAAATACCTATCATGTCTTTGCAGCCCGGTGGTAACAAAGGTTGAGTACCCCTGATTTAAGCTCTTATGCTGCATTGTAATTTGGTACAAAATCTTAAATTGTATCAATCCTATAAGTAAGCTCTTGCAGATAAAAGACTATGATTTACTATCTGATATTGAGCTCTTGAAAAGTTGTAAAGATTTCTTCAAGGATCTTAGATCGGACACAGCCTTTAATGAAATGCTTTGCGATGCTTGAGAACTCGCCAACGAAACTGACATACCGCTAATTTTGAGCTCCCCAAGCCACGTCATAGAGTTCGAGTGAGTGAATATTAACGTCGCACTGTTCAGCTGCACGAGGGCTTTTGGTGACGGACCACGTAATTTTGAACCATGGTCAAGTGAGGTGGACGACACCTGAGCTGGCATCCCCCTCTCCTAACTACCACACCACACCAGTGGGAGGACGTTTCAGTTCTCGACAGATTTAACGTGCCATAGAGTTCGAAGAAGGAATGTTAATTTCGACTATGAAGTACGCGGTGATCCGATAGACGATCCTACTTTGAAATATAAGGCAGAGTTTTATTTTTTTACATTAGATAAAGTTATCAATGCACTTGAATCCAGGTTTGATTTAATCAGTACCCACAGCAACTATTTCCAACTTTTATACAATATTTGTGATTTAAAATATACTCCTCAAAATGACGAACTAAAGTATTCTAAAGATCTAGAAACACTATTAACTGATGGGAATTCACCAGATATAAGCGCGCTGGACCTGGCAGACGAGATAGTAGCGGGTTTGGCTTTGCTAAATAAAAAAGAAAGTCCAATTGAGGTTTTAAAATTCAGATCAAACCTGGATTTTGCTCCAAATCTCGGTATAGTTTTAAGGATATTGCTTACTCTCCCAATAAGTGTGGCAAGTAGAGAAAGGAGTTTCTCCAAATTAAAATTAATTTTAAAAAGTTTTTACGCTCCACTAATACTGAGGATCGGCTAAACGGCTTGGCAACAATAGCCATTGAACATGAACTGGCTGAAGAAATTAATGTTAAAGAAATTATTAAAAAAAATATCAGAATTAAAAGTTAGAAAGAAACACTTTTAAGTTTTTTAACTCTCGTTTTAAATGTATTTTAATATGTAATTAAAATTTAATATTTAGTGGTTCTATAATTTGTTTTAGTATTTTTTTAATACCTGTATTTTATAATTATACACTAGAAATGACTTTTCTTTTTTCTGTGCAACCCTAATTTATTTTAATTTAGTGCCAAAAATATAAATTAATAATTTTTTTTGTTAATCAAAACTTAAACATTATTGATAGAAATTTTTTTGCTCACGCTTTATTTTACCATTAAACATTGGAAAGGTTTAGGTTATATCATTTAATTCTTGTTATAAACGGGGGGAGCGGTATTTTACCTCTTTGCCTTGGGTGGCGAAACTGCTAGCTCCGGCCCTGCTGGACGAAAACAAGAATAAGCAGCAACAATATTACTTGGCAGCCTGCCTGTTTCTCTGAAATATGACCGCAGCTGTCCAGGTGTAATACTATATATAGTCGATTAACAACCATTCTTTCAGGTAATTTACATAGAATACAGGTTCTAGAAATAGATCCAAAATTTTGGATGTCTGTCGGATCTTTATTAGGTTTTAAGATGAGTAAAAGATCAGCCCTTCTCCAATAACTCGTTAAAGCGCCACCCCCAAGTTTTGTTTATAATAAGGAATATTGAAAATGACGAAAGTGTAGAAGAATCAGCATTAACCAGGGTGAATGAAGGAATGAATATTAACGTCGCACATTTCACCTATACAAGGGATTTTGGCGACGAACCACGCAATTTTGAACCCTGGTCAAGTGACGTGGACGACACCTAAGCTAGCACCACTCTCCTAACTACCACACCACACCACGGGAGGACGTTTCAGCTCTCGACAGATTTAACGTGATTCGCTGCCCTGCACGACGGGTCTTTGGGGGTACTGGGCTGGAACTCGTGACTTGCCTGCCATTGAGCTACCGCAGCCCCGTTACCGAGGGTGAACCCAACGAGATGGCCTGCTACACTACACCCTATTTACAGAGATGGCTGTTTGCAAATCTTGGTTTCGCATGCTCGATTGCCCATGACGTGCTCTACTTTGTGCCCTACCTAGAGTGGAGGGAGTGAAATCACCGGATAGTGGCATAACGTACACCCCCACATTGCGGGTGCGGGGGGGGCTAGTATTCTTCATTACGCTACAGTCACCGGAAAAATCCACGGAAAAGACGGGGGAGCATGTATCCCAGGGGTTTTGGACCTTTATGGATCAACGTGCCATTATTTACCTAAAAAATGCTTAACGAGATATAGATATGCCATCAAATAATTTTGAGTTGCGATTATTGGAAAAATAATAAAACTAAATACTAACAACTTATTAATCTTTGTTTACTTCGAAAAAATACTTTTCGCTAAAAATGGTAAATGTTTTAGTTATACTTGTAATTCAAATTAAAGTAAGATTAGAATGACTTCTGTTATTGCAGATTAAATGACAAATAACTTTTATTAGAATTGATGATGATACTTTAAGCAGAATGCTTGCTGAATTGGAGACCTCTGCCAAACAGTTTCGAAGCAAGTCTTGATCTGCATTCACACCAAGGCTGCCAGCGTTGAGCATCTAGCCAATCAGTGGCTTCATTCTGGGCGATATGAAGTCTCTGATTGGCTAGACGCTCAACACCAACAGCCGTGGTCTGAATTCAGAGAGCTTTAATGTTATTCATCTCTGAAAATCCCTCTCATCTCTCGGAGGAATAGGTAGGAGAAAATATGGTTAAAATTGCATGAGCCTCTTTCTTCAGTCAAATGTGTTTGAAATCGAATTCTATCTTTAAAAAAATTTCGTTATAGCCATTTTTGCTTATATTGCCTGATAATCTTTCTGTTTTAATCAATTCCAACTTTTCCCTGGTTTCAATCCATATTGAACTAGACTGCAAATCTATTACTAGCATTTAAATTTCTTCAGTTTTCAACCAGTCAAATTGGGACAAGTTCAGTTTATCAAATGAAGTCACATCAGGATACATAATGTACTTAAGCGTTTCCGATAATTATTTAAACTGAGAAAATCTCGCTGAAAATGTAAGCCATTTTGATCGGTAGCGTCCCGAAAATATAGTATCGAATGCCATCCAAGCCCACTCTTCCGCTTAGACACGCTGGGCACAGGCCTATGGAGCAAGAGATTTGGAGGCGCAAAAGAATTGGAGAGTGAAAAAAAGAAAAAAAATTTAAATTAGAGAGAAAGCACAACCGCCTAGTATTTATTAAAAAGTCAATATTATTCTCTTTTATTTTCATATCTAAATTATGAAATCTTCGTTTCGCTATCGGCCAAATTATTAGGTAAATCTGTAAGGCCTTTCCCCTCGGGGGACCTTCTCCTTGATTATCAGCGTGAGCTATAGGTGTAGGAATAAATGAAAAATTAGAAGCTGCCATGATCTTAATAGGACTTTATTAAGATCTTTAACTTAAACTTCTAACAAATTAGATAATAATAATATATGTGAGAGAATCTACGGTGGCTAAACACACAATATATATATAATACCAAAATTACTTAACCCTGACCACTATTAATAACTGATTCGTCTAAATTCCAATACTATCACAGATCCTAATATTAAATAGTCAATCCTACCTTGATGTAGGCTGAAGTAGCTATCACAATAATCCTAGATGAAGTTGGTTATTTACTCGAGTGCAGACCTTGACCTAAGGGCTCTCCATCACGAATAACGTCTGTTGGCTGTCACTTAACCTTTCCAATACCTCTTCACGCTTGAATCACGGATTATCATAACATTCCCCGAATTGCCTCACCACTTACTCTAACTTCTGATATTTAAAAGCTTCCTAATTTGCATCTTTCCTTCATGCTTCACTTCTTGGGTTTGGTTGGAAAAGAGTTGCCATTAATGTTGGCCCCAAAGAACCCAAAGTACATGTTAATGAAAAGACGCGTGAGCCCCTTCCAAGAAGCAAAACGTGATTTATTCGAGGGTTTTCATGGCCCTTAAGAAATTATGTGCCTAAATTTTATTTTTCTGAACTTCTAATTTTCCATGCTCTATTTAAATTTTAACTTCGAATAGTCATTTAGACCATTAATTTCCAATATTCAACTTAAACTTTAATTTTCACTATTCATCTTAAATTTAATTTTTAATATTCCTACTTAATTTGAACTCTCGACATCCACAATAAATTTTACTCAATTAACTAGACCACCATTAACAGTTATGTATTTTAATCACAGTAGATTCTCCTTTTTCAAAAAAAATAGGCGTGCCTCATTCAGGCAACGGACCCAGGAAAAAACCAAATATGTCTTAGTTGGAAAAACGAGGGCCACACACCTCTTAACTAACTTAATTCTACTTAATGCTACTTAAAAACTATTACAATCTTCTTTCTTTACACTTCACTTCCATCTTGTCTGATTCACAATGTGTAAAAAAAAAGAATGCTTCCTATCGAGAATTCAGGGTCTGTCACCATGAAATAAAAACTCTTTAAGTCACTTGGAATAACAAATTTTCACATAGTACTATTATATTTCACAAATTTTATATGATGTATACCACCTTTAAATTACAACTAATTTTCATATATACACCTCATCTGGCTTTTCCAATAAAATTCTCCTCTAACCACCCAGCGCTGTTATTGTTTTTGTTAGTAAACTGTCTACGCCGCATTTCCCCAAACCAGATGTAAAGAGTGTTTTTTTCCAGGTATAGAAGTTAAAGTTGGCATTACTTTCCAAGATGGCGACCGATTTAATAGCTGTCAAGTGATTTATTCTCAGTTTGGCTTGGCAATTCATCAAAACGATCATCAAGCAAGGCGTAGATTCGTCGAATGGGCCCAAAACGAGATTGCCGTTGTTCCCGATTTTCATAAGCGAATTTTGTTTAGCGACGAAGCGCACTTCTGGTTGAATGGCTACGTCAACAAACAAAACTGCCGCATTTGGAGTGAAGCTAATCCTCAAGTGTATGTCGAAACACCGTTACATCCAGAAAAACTGACTGTTTGGTGCGCTTTATGGGCTGGTGGAATCCTTCTTCAAAAACGATGAAGGCCACAACGTTACAGTCAATGGTGATCGGTATAGAGCCATGATTACTAACTTTTTCATTCCTGAATTGAACAATCATGATGTCCTGGAGCTGTGGTTCCAACAACACGGCGCAACATGTCACAAAGCTCGTGCCACAATCGATTTATTGAAAGACACGTTTGGTGACCGCCTAAGTTCACGTTTTGGACCTGTGAATTGGCCTCCAAGATCTTGTGATTTAACACCGCTAGACTATTTTCTGTGAGGCTATGTAAAGTGATTGGTCTATGCGGATAAGCCACAAACGCTTGACCATTTGGAAGACAACATTCGCCGTGTTATTGCCGATATACGGCCACAAATGTTGGAAAAAGTCATCGAAAATTGGACGTCCAGATTGGACTACATCCGAGCCAGCCGTGGCAGTCCTATGCCAGAAATCATATTTAAAATGTAAGGCCATAAGATTATCTTTCGAATAAAAAAAAATCATGTCAATCGAATAATACATCGTTGTTTTATTGCAATTTAAAGTTCTATACCTCTAAAAAATACACCCTTTACATTAATATAAAACAATATAGCAATATATATATATACACTATACAATTACAAACATTTTTCAATAAACCTTTAAAACAAACAACCAAAGGAATTGTCGCATCTCAACGAAGTCATACATAGAAGTAAACAAATGCATATTTACAATTGTTTTCTCCATAATTAAAAAAAATTTTACAAGTCAAAAGCTAATTTTTCATCTTCTAGAAAAATGCACTCATTGTGGGGTCAACTTTTGCTTGGCGAGATAGATTTTAAATACACGATCATGACTTGTTTCTTTGCAAGAATTCTTCCGACTACTTGTTCGAAAGAATATAAAATGAAACGATAGAACCAGATTTTTATGACTTTTACTTGATGTCTCCTACTAGGACTTCCAGGGAGATGGATCTGTTGCTGTTTGCTCCTCCTTTCCTTTCCTGGCAATTATGTTGTTAACTACTTCTGGTATTCTTGCTGCTTGAGAGACCTTTCTTGCTCTTCTATGTAGGGGCTGTAGTGATTTTCTCCGCTTTTCCTGGCTCGGACTGATTCTCCTTGTTGTGTCCTCATCACGTCGGTTGGTCGGGACTCCACTCTTGTCTCATTTCTTGGTCTGAGGTTGTATCTACTTGTACTAGGCATCACTATTTCATGTCCTCTATATCTCTCACTAGTCACATGTAATTCACTTTTACTAGTTAAAGTTAACTGTTTTTTTTCACTCTAATTTTTTTGCCCCTTCCTCTGCTTCCGCTCGTGTCCTCCAGACCCAGAGTCACGCGATCGTTTACATTCGATATTCTCTTTCCTCCCCATTTTGAGCTTTATACTGGGTTCTGACCAAGAGCCAGATGATGATCTGATAAGTGGTACGCTCTTATCGATCCTACCTATCCTCAGGGTGTATTTACTTATATATTTAAACATTAGCCTGGCTTAAAGTATCTGATTACGTTCGGAACCGGGATTTTTCAAAAGCGTATAAATGAATAATATTTATGATATTTAGTGTCACTTAAGATTAGAAAATGTATCTAAAAGTGTTTTAAGAATAGTATTACAATAAAAAATTATTTAAGTATAATATTTTGACAAAAAAGGAACGTAGAATGACCCATTTTCAAAATATTCTCCTTTTGTGAAAAATGCTTCTATCATAATAATATTTTGCCTGTATATAGCTCAGACCTCTGTACAGAGGTGCATCTAAAATTTTTGAAATATATAACTTAGAAGTGGGATTTTCCATATTTTACGACAACAGAGAGGCGAAATTTTAAGAAAAAAAAGCCGATAGTTATTTCAATTGGTTGAGCATTTGTGCAGAAGTCTGAGCTATATACTGGCAAAATATTATTATAACTAACTGCATGGCCCGGCGTTTCACGGGCTATCTCTACTATTATATAAATTTTCCCTTTCTTTCACAAAATCAGAGCTTCTAATACTCATTTTCAAAATGTCTTCCATATCCCCTCCAACGCTTAGCCCGGCGTTGCTCGAGCATTCTCTTTTCCTCCTGACACCAGCATTTCTGTGTGTGTGTGTTTGTACGCGCACCATGTGAGTGATTTCTAAAATTGCGCCAAAAAAATTCCCTATTTCGAAATAGCTGCATGGCCCGGCGTTACTCGAGCTATCTCTACTGTTACAAATTTTCCCTTTCTTTCACAATATCAGAGCTTCTAATACTCATTTTCAAAATGACTTCCATCTCCCCTCCAACGCTTAGCCCGGCTTTGCTCGGGCTTTCTCTTTTCCTCATGACACCAGCATTTCTGTGTGTGTGTTTGTACGCGCACCATGTGAGTGATTTCTAAAATTGCGCCAAAAAATTTCCCTATTTCGAAATAGCTGCATGGCCCGGCGTTGCACGAGCTATCTCTACTGTTACACAAATTTTCCCTTTCTTTCACAAAATCAGAGCTTCTAATACTCATTTTCAAAATGACTTCCATCTCCCCTCCAACGCTTAGCCCGGCTTTGCTCGGGCTTTCTCTTTTCTTCATGACACCAGCATTTCTGTGTGTGTGTGTTTGTACGCGCACCATGTGTGAGTGATTTCTAAAATTGCGCCAAAAAATTTCCCTATTTCGAAATAGCTGCATGGCCCGGCGTTGCACGAGCTATCTCTACTGTTACAAATTTTCCCTTTCTTTCACAATATCAGAGCTTCTAATACTCATTTTAAAATGACTTCCATCCTACCCTCCACCGCTTAGCCCGGCTTTGCTCGGGCTTTCTCTTTTCTTCATGACACCAGCATTTCCGTGTGTGTGTGTTTTTGTACGCGCACAATGTGAGTGATTTGTAAAAGTGTGCCAAAAAATTTCCCTTTTTCGAAATAGCAGCATGGCCCGGCTATGCACGGGTTATCTCTACTATTACAAATTTTCCCTTTCTTTTACAAAATCAGAGCTTCTAATACTCATTTTCAAAATGACTTCCATCTCCCCTCCACCGCTTAGCCCGGCGTTGCTCGGGCTTTCTCTTTTCCTCATTACACCAGCATTTCTGTGTGTGTGTGTGTTTGTACGCGCACAATATGAGTTATTTCTAAAATTGCGCCAAAAAATTTCCCTATTTCGAAATAGCTGCATGGCCCGGCGTGGCACGGGCTATCTTTACTGTTACAAATTTTCCCTTTCTTTCACAGAATCAGAGCTTCTAATACTCATTTTCAAAATGTCTTCCATCCCCCCTCCACCACTTAGCCCGGCGTTGCTCGGGCTTTCTCTTTTCTCATGACACCAGCATTTCTGCGTGTGTGTGTTTGTACGCGTACAATATGTGAGTGATTTCTAAAATTGTGCCCAAAAATTATCCTTTTTCGAAATAGCTGCATGGCCCGGCGTTGCACGGGCTATCTCTACTGTTACAAATTTTCCCTTTCTTTCACAAAATCAGAGCTTCTAATACTCATTTTCAAATTGACTTCCCCCCTCCACCGCTTAGCTCAGCGTTGCTCGGGCTTTCTTATTTCCTCGTGACACCAGCATTTCTGTGTGTGTGTTTGTACGCGCACAATGAGAGTGATTTCTAAAATTATGTCAAAAAATGTCCCCTTTTCGAAATTTGTTCCATTCCACTTATTTTCTTAAATAGACGACGTACTGTTTAATTAACGAAGAATTAATTTCGCAATGAAATAATAGAAACAATCCTTTTAAAAAACATATATATATATATATATTAAAATCGAAATTCTATATGTAATAAATGAACGAAAAATTAATAGATAGCTATTGAAATGATTGCATATATATATATATATAATAAATATATAAAAATTAATAGATAGCTATATATATATATATATATATATATATATATATATACATATACTGAAAAAAACAAAAAAAAAAACGATCAGATAAAAACATTTTGGTATTTCATTTTAATTTTAACCTTCAGAAAATGTAACAAAAATAATGCTTAAATATTTCTCGGAAAAAGGGAGGAAAACGAAAAACACAATTTTTTTTTAAAAAAAAGTGGCATGATGCGAAACGGGGAAAGTCTCTTCCTCTTCAGATTCGAACCTGGGAAGTACCGTTCTGTAAAGTAGCGCTTTAAACAGCTGAGCTACGCTTACTCCGGGGAAGAGTGCTGAACTGAGCTTTAAAATAAAGATAGATTTTTTTCTATACGCCATTTTGTTATTCGTTAAAGTAAAAGATTTTTTGGGGGCTTCATTTTTAAGTTAATGCTTTCAAACTTCATATATGGATTGAAAGCAACGGTAATTTTTAAACAAAATCTTTAAAAAAATGTAATGTTTACATAATTATCGCAAAAGAGAAAAAAAATTGAAAACACATTTTTTTAACCGTAATTTTTAAGATATTTTATCAATCTTTGTACAGATTACGTATAATATTTTTCTACACGCGGAAAAAAAAAGAAAAACATGAACTATTTTTTTCATTAACGCGGAAGAAATTTTAAGCGGAACAACTTATAATTCGTACTCAAAAAAAAAAGAAACCGATGTCCTAATTTAATTACAGAAACTTTACTTTTTTTTAAAAAAAATAGTTAATGAAAACCATTTACAGTGTAATTAGTTTGAATTGTTAAGAATGTGTGATTCAAGGAGAGAGAAATTCTGCTTGAATGTTTTATATTTAAAAAAATAGCGAACCATTCCATAAATTAAAAAAAAGAAGGTAATTTCTAAATTTATTTTGAAATAGTTTTAAACATTTCTTTACGTAAGTATTTTTTAAAAGTATATTTCGTTTGTTTTATTTGCAATATTTTTATAAGCAACTTGTAGACAAAACTTCAGATTTCAGAACGTAATTAATACCTTTAAAATAAAAAAAAAATTCGGACTTCATTTGATAAAGACTGATAAAAGAAATTAAGTTTAAATAATATTCAGCTTAATAAAATCTACTTAAACAAAAAATTTGTTAATTTCCTGTGTTATATATATATATATATATATATATATATCTTTGCTAATTTTGACACTTTCTTCAATAATTATATATGTATTTCAATACATCTTCCAAAAACACACTTTTCTATGCAAGAAGAGTTTTAAAAAGTTTAATTATTAGTGTTAACATTGTGGGAACCCCCCTGGGTTCCACCCTGTTCACTAAGATTAATTTGAGGCAAAGAATGACCAGACGCCATGTTTATAATAATAACTTATATTTATTCACTTGATTCAAATATCAAAAACTCTAACGACAAATAGTATCTGTATGCCTACGTCAAACAAAATGGATTTACCTTTAAATAAATTACGAAATATGAAATTGATCAATAACTACGCGCAATATCAAAAGGATTTACCGGAATAGGAGGTCTGAGCAACTTGAATTAGTAGCTTTCAATTGCTTAAACTAATTTTATTAAACTAACGCTTGTGGTAAGCGGTATTAAACTAGAATATATCACCTGGTAGTACTTATGATCACTTCAGGTATATTAACCTCCTAAGGTTCCTTCTCTGAATACTCACAGCAATGCTCCACTATCGTAATCCAATTTAATCCTATAAACTTTGTCATTACTGCTGCTGGCTCAGTAGACTTCTCCGCTAACTTACTACGCTCTCCTTAAATACCTATTAGGTGCTTGTTTCATAGCACTCTAATAAATACTCAAGTGTGTTGAGTTTTCATTAATTCATTCTTCAGACTTTATCAATATCTACTGGAATTTTTATTCTGCGTGTTCGTTCAACACCGGCGGCAAAGCTATATCCACACGTTGTACAGAAATGCCACGTTTTCAGTATTTTATACAGTTATGTTGCAGTTAAGCATAATATAATCGATACGACTACACAAGTAAAAAATATAAAAACAGAAATATAAATTATGAAAATCATTTTAAAAATTAGCAGAAATTAAATGCATTTATATAAAATAAGTTTAACAATTATTATTTAAGTTTAACATTTATTTGAATAGAATTAATTTGCTATCTTGCCTATCCACGTTTCGCGGATTCGAAAAACAGTTGACAGGTGCAGCCATCTAGCGAGAGAAAATCTCTACAAAAGCTGTCCTTTACATACCCTATCTACTTAACATATCCCATTTTCTCCTTTTAGAGCTGATTGGAAATATACGCGAATTTACAATCCCCAAAGACGCCTATGAATATTAATGGAAAGATGCCGTACAGATTCGTCACAACATGAAATTCCAGAATATAGCCCTTGAGGTAGTACTGGCGTGGAAGTTTTTTCACTAAACTTCAAAGTTTAATTCCTAACATTGAAATGTTGACACTGATCGTATTTGAATTGAGCTATAGAAATAAAAATAAGTAAATAAATAAAAAACTATCTACAATATTTCTTTATTTTTGAAGGAATGGAAAATGTTAATGCCTGTAAAACTTTATGTAAATAATATAAAAAATATTAATTGGAGCATGAGACAGTCTTGACTGTTGTTGGGAAGGGGTGCCTTTTCCCCGGAAGCGCATGTCAAGTAGGTGTCTGATACTTTCGATATCTTCTTTTACTTACAACTGGTTCTTCTTTCTTGAAAGCTTACCGATCCCCGTACTAGAATCGCATTCACGTTATTTTATAAATTCTTTGAATTTTTTTAATAAAAATAATAATAATAAATACAATAAAATAATCTTGATTCAAATAATACCACAAAAAAATAGATTTCAGAAACAGAAAGATTTGCATTCATAATAAATAAGGAAACAAAAATTGATTGTAAATTAATGTTTATGTGCGATGAAGCAATGAACACAAATTGAAAACTGAAATAAGATTTTTTTATGCTGAAATCGTTGAGTGAAACTAGACGGTATGGAAGTGCAAATGTTTTCAGAGCTCAAATTTTATGTCGTAATGAAATTAAGAACGTCCCTTGAAGATTTAATTGAATACAATACTTAGACGCCTGACACGCGAGTTACAACTTAAGAATTCCACAAAACACTAGAAAGTTTTAAGACTACTTTATTAAAGGTGATTTGGGACGAAATCTTACATATGGTGGACAAAATCAGTGAGGATCTGCAAAGGGAAGAGATTCATCTCCTTCGCACTACTACGAAATTTCAGACATTATCTTTGTTTTTATCTGAAAAAAAGATCCAACTTTGATGATTACGAGGCAAGAGCATTGCAACTAACTACAGTGCCTGTGCCAAACTATGAAAAAATCAGAAAAAGGAAATTTTTTCATATGAGAAAAGGGACCCAGATTTTGAGGGAATGTCTCCAAGAGAGAGATTTTGAGCGCTGGAGTTTTCTTACAAATTATTGACAATATTGTAGTGCAATTAAACAATAGAAGGGATTGTTAAGAAGTTCTCAACACAAGATTCGAAATATTCATGAAAAGGAGTAAGAAGTCACAAAACAGGCGAAACACCTGGCTCAAAGCTACCCCAAAGACATCGATGAAGAAACAATTTGTGCAGGAGTGTCGACATTTCGAAAGGTATATGAAGGTGGAAAAAATAACAACAAGAGGAATCTTTTCCTACATCAGGAAAAACAAGTTTGAATGTAAAGATAGTTTTTTTTCCAGGTATAGAAGTTTAAGTTGGCATTACTTTCCAAGATGGCGACCGATTTAATAGCTGTCAAGTGATTTATTCTCAGTTTGGCTTGGCAATTCATCAAAACGATCATCAAGCAAGGCGTAGATTCGTCGAATGGGCCCAAAACGAGATTGCCGTTGTTCCCAATTTTCATAAGCGAATTTTGTTTAGCGACGAAGCGCACTTCTGGTTGAATGGCTACGTCAACAAAAAAACTGCCGCATTTGGAGTGAAGCTAATCCACAAGTGTATGTCGAAACACCGTTACATCCAGAAAAACTGACTGTTTGGTGCACTTTATGGGCTGGTGGAATCGTACTTCTTCAAAAACGATGAAGGCCACAACGTTACAGTCAATGGTGATCGGTATAGAGCCATGATTACTAACTTTTTCATTCCTGAATTGAACAATCATGATGTCCAGGAGCTGTGGTTCCAACAACACGGCGCAACATGTCACAAAGCTCGTGCCACAATCGATTTATTGAAAGACACGTTTGGTGACCGCCTAAGTTCACGTTTTGGACCTGTGAATTGGCCTCCAAGATCTTGCGATTTAACACCGCTAGACTATTTTTTGTGGGGCTATGTAAAGTCATTGGTCTATGCGGATAAGCCACAAACGCTTGACCATTTGGAAGACAACATTCGCCGTGTTATTGCCTATATACCACCACAAATGTTGGAAAAAGTCATCGAAAATTCGACGTCCAGATTGGACTACATCCGAGCCAGCCGTGGCAGTCCTATGCCAGAAATCATATTTAAAATGTAATGCCACAAGATTATCTTTCGAATAAAAAAAGATTCTTGTCAATCGAATAATACATCGTTGTTTTATTGCAATTTAAAGTTCTATACCTCTCAAAAAAACACCCTTACCTTCCCAAATTTAGAAGTCGCAATGAGGATTTACTTGATTCTTCTTGTGACAAATTGTACAGCAGAGGGAAGCTTTTCTGCCTTTAAGAGAATTGAGACGGACATGAGAACTACTTTGGAAAATGACCTTACGATGTTGTTGTGCACTCAAAATGATATAACAATGGAAATTGATTATAATAATATCATTAATGATTTTGCAATGATGAAAGCTCGAAGAAAACCTTTGCTGTACTAGTACAATGATTGTGACTCAACTGTCAGGATGTCTTAAAATATATGTTAAGATAATAAACAAGTTGAATGATAAACAAGTTAAAAAATTGTTAGTTAATAATTTCATCTAAAGTGTATTCTCTATACTGTAATCTCATATGATTTTATTAATTTACTGTACTTATTTACAAAACGGTGGGGTCAAAGAGGGTACGTGATGCCAAAAGGTAAGAAATGAACAAGAGTGACCAAGTCCGGGACACAGTGTGGCCATAGGTGGTGGATAATGGAAGGACTGCCCTTTAAGAAGGCAAAGAAAGAGCAAGAGAGTTAAGGGAAAATCCCTCCCGAACCATAAATGGCAAGGTAAGAACTGATGGATTGGGGGGTGCTCTGGAAATAGAGGGAGGGGCGCAACAATTTGAAGTTCCTAGGGAGCCGGGTAGGTTAAAAACAGCCCTGGTCAAATCAATGGCACGCGTGTCATTGGTTCGCCATCCCTGATCAATCCGATTGCCCTGCTCTACGTCATGTTCTCTCGCAAGACAACTGTGGAGTTTTCCCTCTTACTAGTGCAGCATCTGCTTTATATTGGACTACTAGTCGCTTTATGTTCGAGAGGATGTTCACGGGCATAATTAAAAAAAAACATTATTTTCTAAAAATTCATAATAATCAGTTCAATTTAGTTCAGTACAGTGATACTACTGTAGAATTTTGGAGACCTGGCCATCGCCTTACGCTCCGAGAGAATTTGATGAGTATTTTAATAGTGACAATATCGTTTGGATGTTTCCTGAATTTTTAAAATACTTGCAAGTTGACAAATTGGTGCTAAAAGAAAATCTGACCTCTTGTTTTTAACTTCGCGTGCATTCTATAGGATTAGATTACTCATGTCCAAAAAATGAAGCAGATTAAAATTATTTGTTTTGAAGTGATAACTTCTGTAGGCGCGTTTTGCTGGATAGTGAACTGGAATGAGCGTCGCGCTCGGCTAACACTCATTTGGCTTTGTTCGTCTTTAGTCGGAAATCGTTCTCGTGCAAGGTCGTCCGTGACATACACACCTCTAAAAAGAAAAGGAGGGACGTTCCCCACTCCCCCACCACTCCAAAACGACATGAAAGGTGGTAATTTGTCCCCCCCCACCAATACGCCGTAAAAATAAAGTTCCTAGCTTCAATCTAAGTGGGGCTCCCCCCCCGCAACCTCTTTCTACAGCAATGAATGGAGGGATTTTTTCTAATCCTAGTTGAAACAGGAAAATGAAACATGTAATATTTTTAAAAAATAGGTTTACAGAGATAGAGAGAAATCCTACACTAAAATGTAGAAAAAGTAATGTATTGTAAAATGAACAAAAAAAAATTGTAGGAAAAAAATATAGAGCATGTACAAAATGTAGAAAAAGGACAAATTTGTATCGAACTAAGTAAATAGCATAATTAAAATCAACCTCAATGGAGCAACAGCCCAAGAGAACCAGGGCCTATCTCAGTATACGTGATAATTGGGCGCTGAGGTGCATGGGCAGATGTCCCGATCAGGTGGTCAGTCTGAAGCGATTCCCCCAGTGTTTATATCCCCAATCAAGTTTGGTACTCATATATCGTCCCATTGCAGTAGGAATGAAAGGCTGAGTTGACCTTGCCCAGCCCGGGAATAGAATCCGGACCAGTGGTGTGGAAGCGCGATACGCTACCACTCGACTACTGGGCCTTCAAATAGTATAATTATCATTAGCAATATTGCAGTGAATTTAAGAATAAAAATCTTTTTTTTTGTAAGTGAATCAGAATAGCAATGTACATACAGTTCTATTAATCACATTACTTAAACATACTTTGAGTCTAAAAAGAAAATTAAAACAACAAAATTAAGTATACGAGTATTAAGAAAAAGTTGCATTAAATAATTTAAATACAAATATATATATATATATATATATATATATATATATATATATATATATATATATAATTAAGAAGACTTACCTTGCAGCAGCACCGGGTATGTCTGTACAAAACTACCATACAATGACAAAAGAGCTAGTATAAGCTTGAGATTATGTGATATATAAATCTTCTGATTAAATTCTTTTTTAAAAGTTTTGACCTAGAATCCTCTCTTCCCAATCAACTACCTGTCTTACTTACTTATGCTTAAATTAATTCATAGATAGAACCGAATATTGTTAAATTACAACCACAATTCTTAAAGCCGGATTGGTTCTTCTGAATAAATTACCTATGATTTTAAGTGAGAATTTTAAAGTAGATTTTTTAAAAGACAAATCAAAACTTTTAGTTGATTTTCTAAAATGAAAATTCCATTTAATTTTGTCAAATGATCCAAATGAAAGCACGAGGAAGTACGGAACAACGCTTGACGGAGTATTTTTTAATAGATATTTAAATAAAGTTTTGAATCTAAAGTATTTATAACCTATTTAAGCTACCATAAACCTATTGTTTCCTTCTTTAGAATACAATTAATTCACAAATATGATTGTATATTTCGCACAAAAATATTACTTTATCAGTACAGACATATGAATAAATAATTTTATAGGACAATACTAATATGCATTGTTTTTTATTCAAAAAACTAATCCCTGAAGAAACATTACAAAACTTGAAGTTATCACTTCTATCGTGTGGTCATAAGCACACACACTTTTTTTCCTGCTTATTATTTTGAAATTTGTTGTATTTGTATTTGTTATTTTGATATTTGTCTTTGTTATTTTGATATATGTGCATATTTTGGATAATTAAGCATTCAATATTGTAGCAACTTGTGTTTATATTGATAATTTATAACCGTCCACTTTTATATTCATGTATAATCGAAACTTGTTACTTCAACGTGGAGCGGGATGTTATTTACTCATTGCGTCATCCCTTATCACAGAACCACTCTGGCAGGGGAGAAATGGAACAACCCCTTTTTCGTGTAGTTGTCCGTTTTTGTTAAAATAAAGAAGTCGCTTTGCTTTGGTAGATTCGTTGTTTCGAATTTAAAATGGTTGGTATGTTATCAACACCAGTGCAAAACTTGTGCAGACTCTATCACACACACACGTATTTGGAGCAACCGCTTAGGATAATTTTTCGCCCAGTTGAGGGTGAAGGGTTGCCGTAAGCAAAACGACATGCTCTGATGCCAGTCACGTTCTGTTTCCAAACTGAAAAATTGCTCGCCGATTTTTCTGCTTCGGAAAATGAACACCCAGTATTATTCTTTTAATTCGCTCGTGCTTTTGTTGATAGACGTGAACAGAAATGGAGCACCATTCTGTTTAAAATACTATACGTCGTTAAAATATTATACACCAATAAGATATTATGTACCATATCTGATGCATTCGACGAAACCGAAGCTGCCATCTTGTTTATGACGTAAGGCACCAAAAAGCCCCATTGGCTGGAATTTCAAGCAACTTTTATTTGGAACAACTTTTTCAGCTCACTGGGAAAAAGTTGTTCGGAGCCGTTGCTATGGCAACTAGGTAGAAATTGTTCGGAATTGGTTGGAAAATTGCTCCAAACATGTACGTGTGATAAGGCGCCTTTACGGACTCAACATTTGAGATCTAAATTACTCACTTTTCACTGGACGTGGTGTACAGAAGAGAGAAAATGATAGCACAAATATTGAATCGCTCATTTTTTTTAAAAAAAATTTTTAAGTTATTACACTAAAAAAATTTCATAATACTGATTTTAAATGATTTTATTTATTAGGGAGAGTAAAATGACTTAACTCAACTTGAAAATATGTATGCCAATTGACAAATAACAAGGAACTTGTTAAACGAAGCACAATTTCTTAAAAAATAATTGCTGTCTATGAATAATATATTTCAATTCCATTCGGAAAAGTAAGTTCATTTTCCTTAAGATACATGTCTCTACAGACTGAAGCAAGGTAGCATGCAGAAAATACTAATTTACTTTATGTGATTCAATAGTTAGAATTTTATACAAACACATTGGCGATGAAATTATTTCTTCAACCCCTTTCTGATCATTGTAAAATAGAAATTTTGCTTTCCAGAAACGAATTTTTTTTTCAAAATTACTGTTTGTAATTATAAAATTTTGGCACAATTTAAAATTTCAAACACTTAAGATTCAATTTATAACACACGTTATACCTTTTCAGTTTCAAGTTACAGTCGCCTTGCAAACAATTAAAACAATCCAACTCGGCTTCCAGAAACTCATTTCTCCTGCGATCCGGAATAGACTTTTCTAAACGCAGTTCAAACACCCATTCGCAAGCATATTGAATGTGAGTGAATATTGTCACACTGTTAAGCTACACAAGGGACGTTTTGCGACGGACGTCGTAATTTTGAACCATGGCCAAGTGACAAGAACGACACCTGAGTTGGCACCTCCTCTTTTAGCTACCACACCATACCAACTGGAGGATGCTTGAGCTCTCGACAGATTTAACGTACATCGCACCCCACACGGCGGGTCTTAAGTGGTACTGGGCTCAAACTCATTACATGCCAGCCACGATCCAATGATATCTTGACCACTAGGCTACCGCGGCCACTACTGAATGAGAGAAGGAAGCACAAAACTTGTTAACGGAATTCATTTCCTTTCCTAATCTAGCACATTAACATCACTGCACACCGGAATTAACCTGACTCTAGAACTCATTATCTGCTGAACGGCTGACGTGTTTACAGATGCATTGATCCAAAGTGAAATACTACAGAACGTAATCTTAATTTTCTCGCGTTTCCTCTTGCTTCAAACGAAGCAGCTATTTTAATAGTGACATCACACATTACCAACATTCATTATCATTATTGTATTATATTTATTCCCTATTACATTAAAGAAAAATAAGGTACTTGCGTATTATCGCTAACTCTTTAATAACTTGCCAAATTGGCAACCCTAATTTCCTATGTGTCGTACGCGCTGAATTGGCAACCACGAGCCTCGTTTCGTATAATTTCACCAATAGGTTGCGATATATAATACGCAAGTACCAAAAATATTTATAAATTTATGAAAAATACTTTTTATTCACATTTTCATAATCTTGGGCTAATTCAAGATTAGTTAGAGTATTTAATTTCTGAATTGTATCTACTTATTACCCAAACTGCTTTGTTATGGTAAAAAGTATTGATAAATACGTAAGAAATGTGTGCATTTAGGTAGTTATACTTCTTTATTCTTACTCTATTATTGGAGTAACTAGTGTATTTAATTCCTGAATTGTGTTGGTCTACATCAAATCTAAATTCTTTCTTGTATTTAAAATACTATAGTTTGAAATTTTTTCACCATTTATATTTTAATTTTATGCCAATAAAGATTAACTATGCTACTTAAGATGAACAATTTCTTATAGTTATTTATTCAGTATATTGAATCCATAATATACGAATGTATTGTATTTCTTAAATACACTCATGTCCATAAATTAAGGATAATTCAGAATCACACAAAAATTGAACTCTAAAATAAAAATTTCATCTGTAGAATTATCACACACATCTTGAAGAAGAATATGCAAATTACAGGAAACCACCAGATGGTGCGGATAGTACGTCACAATGACGAGAGTGTAAGAGAGGGGTATATAAGGAATGGTGGCAAATAAGTAAAATTGTTAAGAAGACGCTGTGATTTCGACCAGAGCAGACGCGTTCTTCTGAGCTCCGACTTGCATTCTATTTCCGTCCTGATGGCACAAATGGAAACCAATCCACCAGATATTACCAACAGCTGCGAAGAGAGAAACAGACTTTCGCTGGAAATCGAAGCCCTTGACATAGTTATCAATCGCTGCACTGAACTTGTCAACTTTCCAGACACCGATGATAACCACGACATGAAGGCCATTCTTCGGGCCTCTATTGATGATACCCAAAGAAAAAAGGATACAATGGTGAGTGAGCTTCGTTCCCTCCCCCCATGTATGACTTTTAATTGCAATGGTAATTACTGTACTCCCCCCCCAATACCGACTGAAAAGCATAAAGATAGTGATTCTAATCACATTTTAAAAAATTATTCTGAAGCACCCACAAATGCAAATAATGCTAAAAATAAAAATAAAAAACGTAAAATTAATAAAAAGGATTCTGTGGAAGACTTTGTTTTCCCCAAGAAAACAGCTAGACCTGTCTCTCCTTTACCTAGTGAGCCAGTCACTGTAAATAAAAGTTTCTCAGATCTTGAATCTAAAAATGATAAGGATCAAATTGCTCCGGAAGAAAATAATGAAACAGCGCCCCCAAAACCCAAGCCCCCTCCCCCAATTCATCTTAAAATTAAGAAAAATATCAGAGACCAACTTAAATCCTTTTATCAAAAATTCCCAGATATCACTAACAAATCGTCAGGAGAATTTATTAAATTAATCACTAATGACATAGAAGAGAGAGAGTATCACGCTCTTACAAATTTTCTTGAAGAAGACAAAGATTTTGAATTTTTTTCACTTAAACCAAAGCCAATAAAACCAATCAAAATAGTCATTAAAAGACTGCCCATTTTTACCAAAACTTACGAGATACAATCCGACCTAGAAGAAGAAGGATTCACAATTGAAAATGTTTCCCAATTAATTTCTAAGAAAACTAAGACCGCTCTCCCATTTTTCGAAGTCACCCACCCCCGCAATGCCAATAATCAAAAAATCTTCGATCTCAAAACGGTCGGCTACATGCAAGTTAAAATCGAAGGTTACCTCATTAGAGGAATTACCCAATGTTTTAACTGCAACAATTTCTTTCACACGGCAGAAAACTGTCACCTCACGCCAAGATGTCTAAAGTGTGGAAAAGAACACCCCACCCGTCAATGCCCGATAAAGGAGCGACAGGAAAACCCCTTCTGCATAAATTGCCAAGAATATGGTCATTCGGCCAGCTACACCAAATACCCCAAGTTCCCTAAGCCAAAAAAGGGCACGCCCCTTACCTTACCGCGAATAAAACTTTCGAAAGCAACGTTCGTAGGGAAGGTGTCTCTTTCGTTAACATTGTTAGCGGAAACGCCCCCGCCCCAGTCCACAAGTTAACTGAAAAAACTAATGAAAATTCATATAACAAAGTTTCCCACGGAATCCAAGCCATAGAAAATAAAAATTCAGACCTAGCTCAAGTGATTGAACTGGTCAGCATGATTTCTAACATCATAAAAAGATCACCTGAAATTTTACAATTACTTCCCAAATTAAAAAACTCCAAAGATGATAAAGCTAAGGCTTTACTTCTTTTCGAAGCTATGTTAGATAAATTTTAAACTCCTTTTTCCGTAATTTCTCTTTCTACAAAATTTATTATATTTTCATTTTATTTCCTTGAATATTTTACCATCAATTGTTAAACTTTAACATCAATAGCTACTCTTTAAAAATTTTACCAAGTACAATTTTCGAAGTTCACTCCCATCATCCAATCAAAGCCACTCATGAGAAGTCATGCGCCTGCTATCCTATTGGTTCCTGCCACCGATTTCCACGCCCACCATCACCAGCCAAGGAGCAATACCAAGCCGATTCTAAAACAAGATAGAGGACTGAGGGATTGACGTATCCCAGTTCCTTATAAAATGTAACCATCTGTAAGTAAAATTGTTCACAAGCACTTTAAAAGCCTTTCAGTGCAATAACCACATAGTTATGGCACAAAGGAAGCATTTGGATGATTTTTTACGTGGTAGAATTATTTGACGACTGGAATGTGGACGTACCCAGCTGGAAGTATCCGACGAACTTGGAATCGCCCAGAGTGTCATCTCCAGGCTTTGGCAACGATTCCAAGATGATGGTAATGTGAGTAGATGTTACAGCACAGGTCGCTCCTTAGTTACAATGCCGAATGAGGACCGGTATATTTGGCAGTTACTGCCAAAAGAAACAGATGGAGCACAGCATCAGACCTGTCTCTTCAGCTACCGGTACGACAGTTTCAAGGCAGACCGTGTACAGACGCTTAGGGCACGTTGGTCTATATGCTCGTAGGCCTGTCAGATGTGTTCCACTTACAGCAACTCACTGTCGCCTGCGATTAACCTGGAGTAGAGAGCATGCATTGTGGACATCACGACAGGGGTCTTGTGTGATGTTTTCCGACGAGTCCAGGTTTAGTTTGCAGTCTGATTCTCGCCAGACTTTAATATGGAGAGCGCCAGGTACCCGTTACCACCAAGAGAACACCATTGAACGACACCGTTACGGTGGAGCAGGATGGCTCGTTTGGGGAGGAATTATTCTTGGTTCCAGAACTGACAGTAACTTCAGAGTGTAACGGTGACCTGCCTCATCTATCGGGATGTCATTCTGGAACAACATGTACGTTTGTTTCGGGGCGCTATGGGTGCTGCATTACTGTTTATGGATGACAACGCCCGTCCTCACCGTGCAAACATTGTAGACGAATACCTTCAATCGGAGGATATCACCCGTATGGATTGGCCAGCATACTCACCGGACTTGAATCCAATAGAGCACGTGTTGGATATGCTTGGCCGACTAATTGCAGCCCGTCAACCCCCTACCACCTGTCTACCGCCCCTTCCCCAAGATCAGATTGATAACTTGATACTCAGCATGCCTAGGCGTTGTAAGGCCTGTATTGCATCGTCCGGGAAACATACTCCGTATTAACCATCATACTAACCATGTTATATTGTTTTTTGTAAATAGGTTCTTTTTTGAAATTTTCTCCAGGGAGTAAAAATCGCAATTTTTATTAATTATGTCAAACATATAGCATTTTTTTTTTTTTTTTGCTCTTTACATTTTATTTGATAGACTTAACAAATAAGTCAAATTTGTTTTGCTTCAGTCTCTTCCTTTGCCTGAACTTCATTATCCTTAATTTATGGACACGAGTGTATATCATGTTTAGAAAAATAATATTGTATGTATATATTATTTTCTATGATTTATAGATTATGTCGATTTTGGGAAACATCAAAAGCTCGCTATCAGGATAAATTAACATGCAATGGGAACAAACATCCTGATCCATTTCTTCATAGAACAAAACATGTATTTGTATATAAAGAGAAGTTGTAGCCTCCAGTCACTTTTGGAGACATTTATATGTAGCTTGAGGAAAAAAACATACATACGTAAAGGGAGAAATGAGGAATTGCTATGGTTTAAATGCATTTAATTATGTATCGGGTGGGAAAGAGAAAGCCCCGTTTCAATACATAGAAACAATGTTTTAAATATTTGTATTCTAACTTGTAAAGTACAAGCTCTAATCAACCTCTGAATAAATACCACCAATGCTGGATTTCAACTTCCAGCAATGATATATTTCATAGTGAGCATTGTACATGCATTGTTTTTTAAAAATCAATACAATTAAAGGAAAGCAGAACTTACCTTTATTCCTGAATTTATGCAGTAGGAATTTCTATAATTTATAAGATTCGTTGTTTTTAATTATTTGAGAATAGTTGAATATTTTAAAAACAATCCAATATGTTCAACACACACACACACACTTCTTATATAATAGGGTTTTTAAATTCTTGCCGTTCTTTGGAATTGTTCAATCCTACTCGTCCTTCATGGGAAAAAAACAGGTATGTCATTACTGCCGCATTTATATTCATGACATCATTCTAGCAGCAATTTTTACACATGAAAATAATGAATTACTTCTGTCACGAAATTTAACTTGTGATAAGAGTTTCATTTGTATGTAACGGAATCTTTGAACTCAATTTTTACCCACTTTAAAAGGTCAGATGAATTAGAAATTTTGCATACTTGTCCAGAACCGATGACAATATGATAATTTAATAATTTTGTCCCATTGTCCTGATCAGAATCAACGATTTCCCATTTTCAGGTCCCATCTCAGATCTGGCGACCATATTCATATCCCATCACCAGATTTGGCGACTAAAAGGTTAAGTTTCGCAACTTAGTTTGATTAACTATGAAAGGGTGTTTTTTATTGTAGTTTTTTAAAACTGTAATTTATTTGAATAATGTTTCACAAAACTTTGGACTTCAATATGAGCTTTTGGCTCCGAGGTCTTTTAAAAAATTAGAATCGGGATATTTATGAATATAAACAACTGCACCTCTTTTGAAGGAATCGGGCATTTAAGGGTTCGTGATTTATTGCGCTCTGGATTTCTGTTTATATTCTGACTTATTTGGAAAGAGAAGGAAAGCTTATTAGTTTATTGGGCATCAGGCATTCATAATAATAGTTTCATTTTTTTTTCTTTTTGGTTCCTATTAACAACAATAATTTTTATTTTGAATAACATTTAAAAAGTAAATATTCATAGTACAAAAATGCGATGACTCATTTTTAACGAAAAATAATCGTTTGTTCTTACTCTGACTCAGTTTTAATTCAGAAAGAACAAACGATTCTCTTTCGTTGTTATCACAACCAGAGTTGTCATAACTATAAAAACAGAAAATATAATTTTAATGTGATATTAAAGAAAGCTGTGAGCAATATAAGGAAATTTCCCTAAACCGAAAAAAGGTTCCCCACTCCTAAATAGAAATAACAAAAAATTCACCAGTAACAATGTGGTTGAAGGAATTTCCTTCGCTAACATGGTTTCTGGAAATAAAAATAACAATGACCCTTCCCCATCCAATAATAATAATAAATCGGAAAGACAAAGCACTCCCCGAGTTTCCCCCTCTAACGAAATTAATTCCTCTGATTTTCAAGACATCATTGATCTCTTTAAAATCGTAAGCAATATCTTTAAACAATTCCCTAAGTTAAAAGAAATTCTCCCCGATCTCAAGAAAACAAAAGATTTTAAACAGCAAGCACTTATGTTAATGGATGTGTTTATGGATTAATTTTTATTTCTCCATACTCCTTCTTATTAATATAATTGTTCCTAATTTCCAATTTTAACTTTTTTCTTCCTAAAACTGTTCAGAAAATTTTTTCATTAAAGTCCAAAGCTCACGGATCCAATCGTATTCCTACTTCCAACCTCCTCGTACGCCATTGGTCCTTCACGTAGTGGCCACACCTCTTAAACCACCGAACCAAGTACAGCAGCACAAGGCACCCTCAGATTCCAGATATGGGATGGAGGAATCTGCCTAGGTTCCAGTTCCCAAATTGAAAGTCGAAAAATAAAAGGATTAATTAAAAAAAAGATATATTATAGCTGCTATTTAAAAGATTTGTATCAGCTCAAACCTCAATAAATTCATCGTTTGGTATTTTTGCTGGATAGTATTTTTAAGTTTTGAGTCTATTTTATTTTAATCACCATGGCTAAAAGATGGGGGGAGTACTTTTCTTTATTAAAATAAATTTTCTTTAAAATTCGCATTTTTTTTAGTACAGCGAAAATTTTTGTACTGTTTATTCAGATATTATCCAAGATAGTAAATTGTTAATTTTAGCGTATTGATTGCATTAAATATTTTATATGAATTTTTAAACGAAATTAGGCTTAATAGTGAAATTCGCCCGTTCCCTTGCGTGCGTATACTGTCGGAACGTGCGGGCCTAGGGAACCGTTTCTTTCTCCTTTCGCCGGTCCTGAAGGAGTTAAAGCGTACCTAAGCCGTTGGGGAAAAACAGATATTCATATAAAGTTGATAGAAAACGATAAAATCTAGAATTAAATTCAAAAAACTTATTTTAAAGACAAAGGCAATTAGATTTTGTGGTGGGAGTTTTTCTGCACCTCGTTAGATAAGGTTGCAGTGGTGTGATATCTATGTGAACTTGTACCAACATCCCGCGAAGACGATCATTTTGACGTGATCAGTAGCGTACTCGCATTTTCATTCAGAACGAAAGGTACCCAGAACGAACCTTCCTTCATTGGTGACCCGAACGGGATATGAACCGCACCCTTCGCGCGCCGCAGTCATGGCGCCACCTATCCACCGCAAAAGCAACCAAACCATCAAACATTGGCGCAAATAGGCCGTTACTTCTCAAAGCCGTCTCACACAAGTGACGCAACTGCTTGCATGCTCGCCACGAATATGGTATCGTGCGTTCACCTATTCGCTGAAACACTGGCAGGGGAGTATGCAGCGGTGTGATATCTATATGAACTTGTACCAACATCCCGCGAAGACGGTGGTCTTGGTGTGATCGGTTATGTACTCGCATTTTCATCCGGAACGGAAGGTACCCAGAACGAACCTTTTTTCAAGGTATAAACACCTATCTCCTTAATCGGGTTGGAGGGAAAGTTCTGTCGTATTTTAAAGAAAATATTTGAATGCATTTATAAAAAATATGAGTTTAATATTAATCAATTATACATGCTCCATTATTTGTTACAATTTGTTGCCATCTTTCAGGTAACATATAAATTCCTATTTTGTAGAAGTTCTCGTGCTTGGAGTTAAAACAGTCAGCAGCTGCCTTAGAAACACTTTCAAAAGACTAGAATTTTTTTTTCCCGTTAGATAATTTTGAAGAGATCTGAACATGCAATAATCAGATGGTGCATTGTCAGGTGAATACGGTGAATGACTCAGGACTTCCCTTTCTATCGCATTCAGTTTTTGTTGTGTCACCATTGCAGTATGCGGTTGAGCATTATCGTGGTGGAGTACTATTCCTTTTCTGGACGCTAATGGTAGTCTTTTTTCTTTGATAGCTTCATTCAATTTATCCAGTTGATTGCAGTATAGATCCGCGTTGATGGTTTTCCCCTGTTTCAGCAACTCGTAGTACACTGGACCTTTCCTGTCCCACCACAAACAAAGCAGTACTTTTCGTTGATGGATACTTGGTTTTGGAACTGTTGCTGATAATGTTTCTGGTTTGCAGTAAGAATTTTTTCTCTTAATATTCTCGTAAGGAATCCACTTTTCATCTCCAGTAATCAGATTGTCCAAAAACGGCTCCACATTGTGTCTAATGAGATGTGATGAACATATTCTTACACAATCAGACAAATTCTTTTCCGGAAATTCATGTGGAACCCAAACACTTCGCTTTAACACAAACGCAAGAGATGTAATGTGATCTCCAATTGTTGTATGATGAATGGCAAACTCTTCTGCAATTTCTTGACTTGTTAAATGTGGATTACTTTCCAACATGGATCGCAAAACATCATTATCGATCTTGGATTGTCGTCCAGATCGATCACTTTCTTGGAGTCTCAGATCCCCGGAACGAAAGTTGCTAAACCATCTTTGACAAGTACGAACATGTGCAATATCTTTTCCAAATACCGCACATAAATTTTTACGTGCAACCGATGCGTTGCTTTCTTTTTGGAGTTCATACAAAATGCAGTGTCGTAAATGCACTTTATCTACTGATATGTTTTTCACTTCAAATATTACAAGTAAATGATAAACGGTAAAAACGGACTCCTTTTATATTATACAGCAGCTAAAGAAACGAATGAATAAATAAATCCGAATGACTCACTAGCCGGATGTTTTTTATTTACAGCAAAAATCCACTGCCTATTTAAAATACGACAGAACATTCCCTCCAACCCAATAGAAGTCGTTTTTCAGCACAATTCCAATTTTGAAGTTTTCTCAAACATATGCTTTATTTCCATAACCTGTAAGAAACATCGCAGGGAAAAAAATTCATTGATGAATAGATTGAAAACTTTAATTCAAATGACTGAAATAAACGTAACCGTACTGAATGCTATTGAAACTGCCAGATACCCTCAGTGAGCTCAGTTTCTTCAAATGATGGCACTGAAATTCTTATCTTTCATGAATGAGATTTTATATTTACAATATTTTAAATTATACAAAGCTTTGTAGTTTGCAGGAAGGATTCGATCCGGGAACCTTCCGATCCGAAAACGAATATCTTAGCCATCACGCCAAAACGATCGTCATCGCGTGGGGGCTATTACTGGTTTATTTAGATACCGCTACAATACTCTTCCACCAGTGAGTCGGTGGATAGGCGAACGATTTTTTTGTTTGTTACGCGGAGAGCGCATTTTATTTACTTATTTTTTTATATATTTGTTTTGTTTATCTTGCGGCAGATGGCGCCCCAACAGTTCAGAAAGTTCCGTTTTTCTTAATTCAGTCAAAGTCACCAATGTAGAAAGATTCGATCTGGGGACCTTCTGTTCCAGAAACGAGTATCTTAGCCATCAAGCAATGACGATCGTTTTGGCTAAGATACTCGTTTTCGGAACAGAAGGTGCACAGATTGAGTCCTTCATACACTTCCTTCTACACATTTATTAAAACATATAAATTACTAATTTTATTTATCACTAAACAGTGGCATATTGCACAGCAAAATTGATTCAGTATAATTTTTTCTGATGTGAATTTTTAATTTTTTAGTATTTATATATTTCATTCAATAAAAAGAACATTTAAATGACAAAACAGCCTTAAATAACCTCGAAAACAATTGATATCCTGATAGAATGATATTAAAGGAAGACACTGTGAGTAGAAAGTAAATACATTGGTTTTTGATTTCTCCTTATTAAGAGGAAATGCGGCAAGTCAAGTGAGAATTTCCAGTAAAGTCATCTACAATGAAGCAGAGCATGAGCATTCTCTGGGAAACAACAAAGTCTCAAATGGAAAATCGAATTACTTGTATCTAATCAAAAATCAGATTGAATTATTCTTAGTTGCAGGATTTTCTTTCATTTGCAGAATTAAAAATTACTCATAACCTTTTTCAAATCTCAGATACCCAAAACGTATTAAAAGAAGAAAAAAAAAAAAGTTGCAATTTATTTGGTTCAGGAACACACTTCTTATAAACATGAACATTAAAGGAAATGATATTCCAAGTTTATAGGAAGAGTTTTCATACAAAAAAAAATCACTCAATGAACTAACAAAGTACATAAATTAGTGTGTGTTGCATATTATATATTGTTATGTAAATCCGGGTTTCGAGGATTTTATGCAAATCAGTCGCGAAGAACAAAACAGTTCTTTTCAGAGCGACAAGAATTTATTATCGAGAAAACAATCCTTGAAATACAGGATTCAGCATCAAAATTCGCAGAATAAATATGAGAAGGTCTTCACACCTTCAACAGCGCCCAGACACAACTATTAGTGTCTAAAATACACGTATGTAAAAGATTATTCACAAGCACCGCTCGTCCTACCCAACAGTCGAGCTAATCGCTAGACTCTTCATGGTCAAGGCAAGACTGCCAGTCAAAGCAATACTAACTAACTCAGTTCCAGGGTACAGTTTCTGTATTTATATCTCTCACGGATTGCTGCACTCTTGCGTCGTAGATCATGAAATCAGTTATTTCACGACTAATTTCCAGAAGAATCCATAGGGTCCCAAACTCACCCAAAATAATCGACAAGTCACCAAAATGGTCGCCAAAAATAATGCCAACTTGGCTCTATCACCAAGTTTCCATTGAATCGCCATCATAATGTAAGGGATGACGTTGCTTGCGAATATTACATTTTTAACATAACATAGAGTAATGTAAATGCATTACACATCTAATTACAAATTATTTACACTATTTTATACAAAATTCATAACAATATATATATATATATACTTAAGTTATATGTGAGTGTGTTGTACTATGTTAAATTAATGACTCTAAAAGGATTAAAGAACAAAAAGTTAAAGGTAAAAAATCAAATACTTAATATTGTCCCATTGTATTTTATTTTTTAAAACAGAATTTATCAGAATCATAGCAAAATAATAAAAAAATAATTTCAATGTACTGGTTTTAAAAACATATGCACAGGTTGTGTGTGTGTGTTGAATATAAAGGTAGAACACCCAAAATAATTTGCACAAAAAAATTCCAACCCAGACAACTTTGTATAATATGAATAAAAGATTATTCCTACCAATGCATTAAATTTTACACATCCAAAATTTGATTAGTTGTAGATAGAGGTAAATAAAAAAGAGAATTTTTTAACAAACTGCTTAAAAAATTAAACCATTGTTACAGTTGTTCAAAATCAACAAAAAGTATAACTGACACAAAAGTTTTAACTTAATGAAAAAATACACAATTTAAAGGAATCTAAGCATTTGAAACAAAGCATGATTTATTCCAATCCATAAAATATAAAACATCCAAAATTTAAGGATTATAACGGTAAATAAAAAAGCTATATACATATATATAGTCTGAATTCTCTACAAATGAGAGATGAACATTTATCAATCAAAACCGAAAAATACTGAGAATGTAAGATTACACACTGAAGGATATATGAAAAATTAAAATTTAGAAAATGGATGTTGTAGTATTATAAACATTGCTGACTTGGGACAGCTTATATATAAAATAATTTATATAAAAGTGGGGTTAAACATGTTTTGTGGCCAGCCAACCTTCCCCTTTTATGTTAATAATACTGAGCAAAAACCTACTGAAAATAATGGTTAGAATGTCTAATATATATATAAATGTAATAATTCCAATAATTTAATCTGTAATAGCTTTTGAATTATTTAATGTCCAGTCCTTCAGGACAACCGTGTAATTATTTTAATTGGTTACCTGCCTACCAGAGACTTTCGAAACTACATCCCATCCACCTCCTAAATCATGTGATGTCCCGCTGAATATTAATAGCAAGCCTCTGGAAAGCCCGCTCTCTCTACTCCTCGCTGTAAACATGTAGCCAGCCGACTGCCACGCGTTGTGTGTTTGTTGTTCTGTGTTTGTGCCATTATGTTTGCTTCTTGTGATGTGAAAATGCCTAAATGTTGAATAAAATGAATAAACTTTCCAATCTGCCTCATCAATAGCATTGAATATGCAACATCAACCAACATAGAAAATGCATCTAACATGCAGTCATTCACTCACCACCGGCCACGCCCAATCCTTTTGTTCGTATTAACATCAAACACAATCACCAGGACAAAATATGACACTATAAGTTTTCTTATGTATACATATAGTGTAATAAAATAAAAAAAAAGTGAAAAAGTTCTAAAACCTACAATGCTAAAGAAGAAAGAAATTGAAGTTCAGGAGACACAACAAATGTAGATACAAAAAAGTCTTTGGACTTATATATATAAAGGAATAGAGAGTTAAATATAAAAATTTTGCAATTATTGTTACATTTTAGTTTTTTTTTTTAAAAAAATGAATTTATCGAAATCATAGAAAATTATTTTAAAAGGTCACTTTTTTAGAAAACATATATACAGGTTGTATGTGTGCATACATAATAAAAGTGTAAGATTCAAAGTAATTTTTTTAAAAAATTAAAATTATAACAAATATTTGTGTATTTTGCAGTAAACATGATTTGCACCAATGTATTCAAATTTACAAATTCAAATTTTAAAGATTATTAGAGTAAATAAAAATGAATACATGTGGAGTTATTCATTCATTTTAGTTACTTAAAAGTGAATTCCTCGTCAGCATTGCTACACAAATTTTTTAAAAAATTATTTTTTGAAAAACAAACATATATGCTTGTTGTGTATTTATATGAATACATAATGAAAACATGACATTCAAAATATAATTTGTTAAAAAAAAATTCAAATTTAAAACTACAGTGGGTGATCGGTTAACGAACACTTTCATGAAAGATTTTTGTGTTCGGATAACTAACAAATTCAAGAAAGATTTTTTGTGTTTGGACAACAAACACATATTTGGAGGTGATCAGGGAGACACCCCTTAAATTATGGATAAAATTTTGACAACTGCTAGAGATCTGGAATTGGAGGTGAACGAGGATGACAAAGAAGAGCTCATAATGGGACATGAAGATGAACTGACGACAGAAGAGCTCCAAGAAATTTTGAATGAAGAACACCAAGAAACACATTGAAATGTGTCTCCTTCTGAACAAGAGGAAGAAGAAAGAGGACCAATGCCGACATCTGCTATGAAAGATCTTTTGAAAAAGTGGGAGGATGTCAGAGCAATGGTCTTAGAATGGCACCCAAACCAAGTTGATGTCAGTAGGGTTGGGGATCTTTACAACGAGAATGCTATTAATTACTTCCGGAAATTCCTGAAAAAGAGAGAAAAGCAATCGACATTGGACATGTTCTTCAATGCTCCATAAGCAAAAAATGAAACGGACTGACTAATATGCAAGACTATATGCATGTATTATTTTTTTTAAAACTTACTAAGGAATTAAACATTCTTTTTAAATTTAATTTTTAGGGTCTCCAGAAGGAATTAATCGATTTCACATAGAAGACTATGGTGAATCTATGATTGGTTAACAAACAATTCGGATAGCGAACATAGTCTTGGAACAGATTATGTTCATTAACCGATCACCCACTCCATGTATTTTTAATAAACATGATTTAACACCAACACATAAAATATTACACATCTAAAGTTCACAGGTTATAAAGAAAAATGAGCAGGATGTTAAAAATAAAAATTGAACATTGTTAGATTTTAAAATTAATTTCTCCGAATCATTGCAAAATAATTATTTAATTTTTATAAGTAAGCTATTTAAACTAACATATAACTAAGTAGTGTGTGTGTATATTTAACAAAGATATGACATAAAAATAAATTGCGTATAAAAATTTTAAATGCAAACAAGTCCATGGATTTTTTACAAACAATTTACATAAATGCATAAAATATTACAGATGTAAAATTTAAATATTATGAAAGGAAATAAAAAAAATTAAGGAATTATTCATTTATTTCAGTTTTTTAAGTTAATAATTAAACAAACACACATTCAAGTTTTACGCATGTATGAAAAGGAAAGAACATCTAAAATAACTTTTTGTAGAAAATTAAAATTCCAACAAAGTTATGTACTTTGAACTAAATGTGATGTACACCAATATACAAATTTTGGATCTGTAATATTTTAAGGATTATAAAAGTAAATAAAAAGGTGAAAGGAACAAAATGAAAAATGAAAATCAAAGAATTATTCATACAATTAGGCATTTTAAGCTAACTTTTTGAAAAAAAAAAACCATGTATGCAGGTTCTATGTGTGATAAATAATAAAGATATCCAAAATAATTTTAAAAAATCTATGCATTGTGATTGAAATATGGTGCACACAAATGTATATGAGATTACAGATATGAAATTTAACGACAAGGGTAAATAAAAAGGATAAATGAACAAATTGTTAAAAATACCATAATTACTCAAATTTAAGCCAGACTTTTTTCCCAATATTAAAGCTACTAAAAATTGGGTGTGGCTTAGAATCGAATTTAAAAAAAATGTGTTGGATTTTTGCAATTACAGGGGTTCTAAGCTATTTTACACTATTTTCATTTTCCACAAAGACTTGTTAAGAATTTGGTGCCCGGCTTAGATATGAGTAAATGCAGTAAATCATTATTATTGTTGCATTTTAGATTTTTAAAGGAAATTAACCAGAATCATAGCAAAGTAATAATAAAAAAATTATTTTTAAAGTTTACTTTTTCAAAAACAAAAACATAAATGCAGGTTGTATGTGTTTATGAATATTAAAGATATATGTAAACAATATGTTTGATAAAGATTGAAACTCAAATAAAGTTATGCATTTTGAAAAGACATTAATACTTCAATTTATAAAATATTACAGATCTAAAACTGAAAGATTATAAGTGTAAATACAAAGGATAGATGAACAGATCGTTAAAAACAAAATGGCTTTTATCATTTTAATAAGATATACTTTTGAAAAAGAAGCATATATACTGGTTGTGTATGTGTTTGTACTGTAAAATCTTGCATATAATGCACACTGTTAACACAAAAAATAAGATTGAACATAATGGGACGGTTATATGCCAAGTATAACAATGATAGCTTTAAAAATAAAAAAAGAGAGGAGCATAAATAAATTAAGACTGCTACATACATCAAAATTCTGTTTATTTAAAACAAATGACATACATAATGAACTTAAAGAGTTGTAGATCTATAAGTGAACTATTTTTTCAAAAGTGCCTGGGATAATAACTCAAGTAAATTACTTCAAAACATAACAGCATTGAATATGTACAGTTTAGGTTCCTTCTTCTTAAAAAAGGAGTGCACGTTATATGGCGAATATACAAAAAAAAATTAAAAAATTCAGCTTGAAAGTATAGATGTGGGTTACATGCTGGATTTTATAGTATAATAACAGAATTTGTATTTACGATATGATTTACACCGATACATTACAGTTTACGGAGCCCGAATTTGAAGATTATAAAGGTAAATAAAAAGAATAAATGTGAATATAGTGTTAAAATAAAAATAAAGGAATTGTTCATTCACTTTACATTTTTTAATTAACTTTGGCAAGCAAAACATATGCATATATGTATAATAAAGATATGACATAAAAAAATTGTTTCATAAAACATTCAATTTCTAACAAATTTATGTACTTTTGAATTAAAACATGATTCATACTAATGCATTTAAATTTACCAGTTCCAAAATTTGAAGATTAGAAGTAAATAAAAAAGGAGAATGAACAAATTATTAAAAGCAATTAAACCATGACTATACTGTCATTTTTTTTTTACTTTTCCTTATTTTTTCTGAATCAGTTTAAGCTCCTATGAAAAGATAATAAAATATGAATAAATTTATGTTTTTATTCATTGGAACAAAGTGTTAAAAAATAAGTTTTTATCTCTACCATGATATACAATATCATTGTAATACAAAATGAAAATACATTAAATATATTTAAACCAAACACCAAAAAATAAATTGTACAGAAACAAATTAATTCATCAATATTTATTTAACTGCTTCTTTCATATAAAACACAAAATTTTATAATATCAATTTTATTAAAAAAAATTTTCACTGCAAATTTTTTTTAAGTAAAATACAATTTTTTTTTAAAAGAGGATTTTGTACCAGCATTATAATATAACTCGAAATAAATATTTTTATCATAAAAATAGCTTCTTGTTTGAATCCAAATTTAAAAAGCATGAAATAGAACTTTCTTTAAAAAAGATTAAACAGTTTAAATGGGGAGTTGAGAGTATATAAAATGTGTCATTTTCTTAAGAATATTTAAAGAAAACAACTATTAGAAAGTTCTAAAAATGAAATGAAAGAAATATATTTTCTTATTAGGAGAAAAAAGGAAATATAAGAAAAATTTTGTTATTCTAAAAGCAAATTTAATAAATCATGGATGTAAGTTAAACTAATCAATTGGACCAATTTATGTATAACTAAAAAGTATAGTTTTGCACCTTGTGCTTTACGCATAAAGTTTAAACATTGTGATGAAAATTCTGCAGTCATTTTTATCACTTTGCCATTTTATTATTATTTTTTAAGCTTTAAACTCTTCTTTACTAAAACTAAATAAATAAATGTTATCGGTTTATAGCTAAGTGTACGGGTTAAAAAAAAACTTGACTGAAAATAAATAATACTCATGCTATGGTAAAGATGGTTTAACTCATTACTTTGATACTTCAGGTGGTTTAACACAGATATAACTGTTACATCTTGAGTAATCATTTCTAAATTTAGATAAAGCCACCATTCTGCAAAAGAAAAAAAAATATTATAACAATTCATTATTAATTTAATATTATATTAAAAATAAATATGCATTTCACAAACCTATTGTAAACAAAGAAAGTACAAAAAAAAATTACATATATGCAAAAGGTCATAAAAGGTGTAAATATGCAAGAGCAAAAATAAACCTACTTTTGCAATACTAACTTAATTTTTTAAAAAAAAATAATTTATATATAATCATTAATTATTTATTAATAACACACTCCAAAGCAACATGAGGGCTATTAGAGACTGACCTTGTAGTTTTAAACCATGGTCAAAAGATGAGGATGACACCTGAGCTTGTATCCAACTCTGCCACAAGTGACTAGAATGACATCTGAGCTGGAGCCTCACTCTCCAAACTTCCATACCAAGCCAGCATGAGGGCAGTAAACTTTACTCCAGAAGCAGTTATCTACACAAAAAAACTACTTTCTTTGTGAGCAATTTACATTAATCTCCTACCTAATAGTTGAAGAACTAACAAAATTCAAAATTTTCAAAAATTGACCACAGAGGAAAACATATACAAAGATGAATGAACTGTTATTTGTAACATACATACTGTAATACTAAGCACCAATGCAGAATCTCAGGCCATTATCCAAGGAACTGTTTCAAGTATCCTATTAATAATGGTGTAAAATATTAAAAAAACCTTTTTCAGAGAAAAATACATTTATGAGAAAAATCATTCATTTCCCACAAAGCAAATGTAAAAACTCTTTGAGCTTCAACAAATTTCATGTTCATCATCTCCTCTATATTGCAGGTTTGCAATGCGTGACATCTGGCTTCCAATTCACTATTCAACAAAGTTACACTAACATGCAGATCAATCTAATGTCTAAATAATAATTTATTAAACTGCGACCATATGGTGCATTAAAATGCAGAAAATTCGAAGACTTTAGTTTCTCAAAATGCAAATGGACATTTGTATTTTGTAAAATTCAAAATACCAAATTTGATGAACTTAATCAATTGTTCTAAGCCAATTCTTAACTTTCGTGGCTGCGGTAGCTGAGTGGTATAGGTATCGGATCCTGGCTTGCCTTGTCATGAGTTCGAGCCCAGTGCCACTAAAGACCCGCCATGTAGGGCAGCGATGCACATTAAATCTGTCGAGAGCTGAATCGTCCTCCCGTTGGTGTGGTGTGGTAGTTAGGAGAGGGGGTGCCAGCTCAGGTGTCGTCCACGTCACTTGACCATGGTTCTAAATTACGTGGTCCGTTGCCAAAAGCCCTCGTGTAGCTGAACAGTGCGACGTTAATATTCAATCAATCAAACTTAAACTTTTCAGGAAGGCAACACAATTTTTTGAACAAAAATTTTGCACAGTTCCAAACGTAACATGCAAAGTTTACACACACTTTGGAACTTCTATATGTGTTTTATTAGTAGTATATTATTGTTTTGCAGTAATAAATATTTACAATGCGTTTTTACTTTAAATATAATGATATATGTTTTAATTAAACAAAATTAAAAAAACATTATACAATGTAATTACACAGCAAATTATACATAAACTATAATCTGTGCTCATTAAGTGCAGTCATTTTGAGTTCAATTCTGAAATCATCCTCTTATATCAACAACAAAATATGCAAAATTTAAAAATCAAAAGGAAGGATGTGCTTGATTATTTTAAATTATGTTATTAAATCTTAGAATAATAGTCGGCACTGCTAGACATAGTACTTCCTCAATATACTTTAAATTTTATCAATACTCCAATATGTGAATCTAAATAAACAATTAAATTATCCATTGCTGTTCTCTTATAAAAATCTAAATAATCAAACTATTATTATTGTTAATGGGGAATACATTGTTTTATGTCAAAAGATACATCAAACATCCTAAAATTTTTAGCAACCCCTAGTTTAAGAAACACTGTTCTAAGCAAACTAAAATATAATACTTTTAAGCTCTTTAATGTATGTGTGGTTCAGAAAATGATTACTTTTTTGTCGAGCACAATATTGCTGTTAAAGAATGAATATTATATTTTACTCTGTTCTCAAAACAAACTAACATTAATCTCAAACTTTTCAGGAATACAGAATTCCCAGGTGTTTCTAAACCCTATTAGAATCCCAATGGATTATAGTTTAGTCACTCGTGTTTCCTGAAAAGCAATGACACTTTTAAAATTAAAAGACATGAAGAATTGCTATACTTAAGACAAAATTCTTAAAATATATTCACAGTACCTGAATAAGTAAAAAAAAATAAAAAAAATCAAGTAAAGCATTTTCAATATATTGCGCTATAAAATACTTATTCCAAGGAAGTGAGTCTTTGCATTGCTACTTTACAAAAGTCTAGTAAGATCTGTCCTGACCTATGGATCAGAGACTCAGGCATTGACTTTATGTCATGAGGAAGCTTTTGGAATTTTTGAAAGAGAAGGATCTTACATTGCATTTTTGGTAGAGTTCAAATGAATGGACCATAAAGGTATAATTTAGAAATTTACAAAATTTTATTAAAAAAACCTGATATTGTAAAATTTATCAAATTACAAAGATTTAAATGAGCTGGTCATCTGGCTAGAAGGAATGAAAATTGTTGCTGCAAGAAAATCTTTCTGGGAAAGCCAATGAGAGATAGACCTTGGGGCAGACCCCCACTAAGATGGATTGATTGTATCTGAAAAGATCTTAATATTTTACAGGTTAGAAACTAGAAAACAGTTGCAAAAGTAGAAACACACGGAGAAGGCTAGGGCACATCCAGGGCTGTTGAGTCATTGAAGAAGAGACTTCCTGTATCAATTTTTGTATTTCTGTTCTAGTTTTGTAATTTTAATATTCCAAGAATTAATAACAAAATATCCGATCAGACTCAAATATTATGCCATTTTCACAGGTAAAGTGATTTTACCAACACATTACTCTTAAAAGATAATGCAAAGTAGAAAATAATAATAGAGGAAAATCTAGTTTTTAAAAATTTATTAATCAAATGGATTAGTTTAAAAGCATTTAAGTAAAACAAAATTTTACAAAAATAAACAGCAAACTAAACTAATAGAAAACTTTAAATTTGATCATCTGAATAAAAAAATCTGGATCTTTAAAAATAAAATCCAGTACTTATGTATTAGCATAACTGCAGCCAAATTGGCACTACATGAATTGCATGAACAAAAATTCTAACTTATCTTATATGAAAAAAACCAATCAGCCAGATTTTGGCAGGAAATTGCATGATTCAGGTGGTGCTAATTTGGCTGTGGTGTGATACATTACATAAATACCTAAAATCCTAATGATTTGACATTTTTAGAGACTGGTAAAAAATGACTTTTTAAAAACCACATTGTAAACAAAATTTGAAAATTAAGAACTCAATAGCTATGAGGGGTGATTTATAAGTAAGGTCTCCAATAATACAAAATAAGTTTCTCTCTGACAAGGTAAAATAATAACCAAGGTATCAGAATGAAGGAAATTTATTACTCTTACATATTGTAAACTTATTTCTCAACATAGTCACCACTAACAGTTACACATTTGTTCAATCGTTCTATCCATTTCTTTATTCCATCCATGAAGAAAGATTCTGGTTGGCCCTGTATCCCTTTGCACATGGCTGCCTGAATTTTGATATCCTGGATTCCTCATTATGACCTAGAAAACAAGAGGCAATCTATGGAATATTGTCATCATGGTTCTCCGAGTGTCAAGAAATTCAAAACTTTAATGTCAGCAACAAAAGTCATGCTCACCATCTTTTGGGATGCAAGTGGTGTGTTCTACATGGAATTTCTGACTAAAGGATTGACAATGAATTTCGATAGGTACAGTACAACATTACAATCACTCAAGCAATGCATCCAAATCAGATCAGGAAGAAATATATCTTTCTTTTGCATCACAACAATGCAAGACTGCATCGCAGTGCACAAACACAGGATGTCATGGGAAAACTAAAATTCACAGTGGTTCCACAACTTTCTTACAATCCAAATTTGGCACCGTCAGACTTGTGGTTGTTCTCAAAATTGAAGGAGATGTTGAAAGGTCAACATTTTTCAATGGATGCCAAAGTTCAGGTAACCATGCGCAAAAGGATACACAGCCAACCAGATGGAATGAAGAAATGGATAGAAAGTTTGAACAAATGTGTAGTTGTTAGTGTGACTATGTAGAGAAATGAGTTTACAATATGTAAGAGTAATAAATTTCCTTCATTCTGATACCTGTTATTATTTTACCTTGTCGCAAACTTATTACTGTTGGAGACCTTACTTATCAACCACCCCTCCTATGATAAATAAAGAATTGAATACATACTTTTATAATAACATTTCCATACATGAATCAGTTGAACATTTTAGTCACGAGGATGCAACCAAAATCAACAATGAGGACGATTACTAAGATGGCAAACAAATATCAATTGAGGTCAGAAAAATTTTATAGATTAGTCTTGTATTGCATAGTAAATTTTTAATTACAATCAATTCCACATACATGAAAATTCTACATTAGGTATTTAAAGTAAAATTTCTAACTAACCTTATGTATTTAAAATTTAAAGTACAAAAATTTCCAGCTTTTTCTATTGTTTCACAACAGTAATAATACCTGCTGAAATAGCTTAGGATTCCACTGCATTATAAATCTGTTTAAGAATAATATGAAAATGAATAAGAATTTAAAGATGCAGGGATTTTTCAAAAAAATGTATATTTTAAAATTTTGAATAAATTTTTGAATAAATAAATATTTATTTATTGCTTTTTCTTGAAAAAGCTAAAGGCATATACTTGTGTTTTCTAACTGTTTTTCATTTAAATTGTATATGTATACACATACAATTCAATGTATTGATATTTAATTATGTCGCATATAACAACATTTAAAGTAGAGGGAAATATTTTAATTTAAGAGTTCCAATTCACATTTAGGGGAAAAGGTACCTTCATTCAAACAAAACAAACAAATAAATAAATAAACATCTCTGTTTCACTAAAACTCAACTTAAAAAACTCAAATAATACATTCTATAGGAAGTAAAGTGATTTGAATTGTTATACATCGAGCCACACTGCGTGAAAGAAAAATTCCTCCACTACAAAATTTTCTTTTTGAATAAAATACAGCAAATGATTTTTTTTAAAAAAAGTATACACAGCCGAACCTCTGTATAATGAAGTCGCTAAATCCTGGAAAAAGTTCATATGGAAAATTTGTTACATAGAGGTTCATCTTTTAATATATTTTATAAACCACATAAAACAAATTTTAAATTCATAAACACTATATATTAAAAAAAGTAATTATTTACACCTTTTTTTAAAATTAATGTATGTTTATTTTATGTATCTTCCCCATTAAAAAGAAGAAAAACTGCAAGGAAAACAAGATAAAAGAATGTTGATGAAAACACTGTATTTTTCAATATTAAGAAAATTGTTTTATATTAAAATTTTAAGGACATTTCATGCAAGCAGTATTAAACATACATTATTTAAAACGAGATCACTGGACAACTCTACTAAGTGTGAAAGGGAATATCGAAGATGTTTCTAGTGAAATGGACAATGGGGGTTAAAGGTTGCACTTTTTGGATAAAACGTCCAGAACTCTATTGCTCTCGGCGAGTTAGGATCTAATAAAACAAGTTCAAGACTTATGACTACTATAAAATGTATTAAAGAGAGAATAACTTGAAATGTTCAGAAATACTTTAAAAATAGGGAGAACAAAAATTGAACCATAAAAGAAAAAGTTTGTTATATAGAAAATGCACTTCGCTATAGAGAAGTTATTTTACAAAGAAAATGTTCAAGGTTCCAGGAAAAAGTTCATTATATAGAAAATTCGCAATATAAAGGTTCGACTGTATATATGTATGTGTGTGTTAATTTTAAAATTCCCCATAGCTCAGAGGATTTTTGACCTGTATGGTTAGGAAGTACAAAGACAACCTTAAAGGTGTCTCCCCCCCCCTCCGGACAGCATTTTGCCAATATTTTAAAATAACATCTCTTCATTTCCATGATGAAAGTAAGTGATTTCATCAAACCCTGAACTGTTTCAGGGAAATGATGAAATGAGCTAGTCGGGATTTGCAAAATGCTGTCGGGGGAGGAGACACCTGGGAGGTCGAGTCCTTGTACTTCCTAACCATACACGTCAAAAATCCTCAGAGATATGGGGAATTTAAAAAATTTTAAAATTGTTCAAAAACTTAAAATGGGTGGGGGAAGCACCAGAGAGGGCAAATTCCCCGTAAAGCTTGAGTATACGCGAAAATATGTCAAACCTCCAAAAATCAAGTCCCAAGCTCAATTCCTTGGGGAGGGAGGAGGTGAAATTTTTTCAGACCCTCATATCATTAACATGGAAGCATGATATTTTAGTGCTTAAGCCCTCCCCATGCCTACACAATGTGAATCAAGTAGAAGACTTGATGGGTTTCGATGAGTGGAGTGGTTCAAATCTCAAGTCTGAGACTCAAATGGGAGCGAAGATATTGAGGATTTAAATAAATTTAGAAAGTTTAAAAAAATTAAAAACTATATATAACGAATAGCCCTATGAGTATGAAATTATAATAACTGGAAGAGCAGTTAGAGAGGAATCGAATGAGCCAGGTCCGAATGGACTGTGAGGCTCGGGTTTCAAGATTTTGGCCAAAAAGCTGCAGGGGGGCAGATGCGTCCCAGCAGATCCTTACCATAACAAAAGAAATTACGATCCCCCAAATATCAGTCCCCTAGCACCAAAAAAGTGGCATGTTTAAACTTCCCCAAAGGAATAACATGAAGGACTGCCTAAATATCAACCACATATCTTTAAAAGAATGGCTGGCTTGTTCATTTCATCATTTCACTAAAACAGTTGGGGATTTAATTAATTCACTTACTTACAACAGAGAAAAGACCTCAAAGAGACATTAGTTTAACATCTTGCATGAATTGATCTCCTTTAGGGATTTGATGAAAGCTCTAATTTCATCGTTTCCCTATGACATATATTCGAATAATTTCTTTTATAAAATTCTTAAAAGTGTTTTTGAAGGACTAACTATTGTTTATGATGAAAGAATTTAAAAAATATACCAATATTTCAATTCTGCAGTGTAGAAGACATGGAATTAATTTTTAAAAATATTTTTGTGATATTATTTCTTATACACTGATTAACCCCTATTAATGTTTGAATATATAAAACTGTAAAATTTTCATAAATATATGAAATTTAAAGAAACATATTAGATGAATTATTTATATGAATACATAATACAAACTTCACACAGACAAGCTTTAAGGAGACCATACTTACATTTACATTCTTCTACGAAAGTACAATTTGTCTTGCACACACACACACAAGCCTCCGGCTCTCTACTTTTCATCTGACAAACAAGTTGAGGGTATAATATGTAATTACCCAAACAATTTATAATAAAATGAAACCTTTAGAATTTTTGATAACATTTAGAGATTTGCTTTTCTCTTTTGCTCTCATAAACTTTACATTAATAAAATATTTCATTTCTTTACATTAAATTATGACCATTGAATATATTTAAGGAAATTTTCTGTACGAGAAAAAATATGCACAAAAAGCGCAGTCTATCACGTAAGTATTTAATATAAAAAAAAATGGTAACAGAAGATGTTTTGAAATATTTGCTCCAGGTAGAAGCTGCAAAAAATTCACCAAAAACAAGAGAAATCTCTTTCTCCTATTAAATTTTCAAATTAGAAATCTGTAGTCAATGGGTAGGGTTTGAACCCTCAAACCACACCATTGCGTGCACCACTGTCCCCTCCTACTCTTTATACTTACTGTTCCATCCCTAGTAATCTCTGGCTGTTTGTTTCTCATTGGAACTGGAAGCAAGCAATAGTTATAAAATTGATCAAAAGAATTGTAAAATAATCTGAGCCTATAAAAAAAACATCAAAGGATTACACAGGCTAAAGTATAAAATAGAGCCCCTAGGATTTGACAATGTTTTATCTAAATGTCAGAATAAATTCAGCTCTTTATTACTCTCAGAACACCTATTGCTACATATAGTAGGGGGGCTGTGGTAGCCCAGTGGTCAAGGTATCAGATCATGCCAGGAATTTCATGATTTTAAACCCAGTACCACTAAAGACCTGCTGTGTAGGGCAGCGATGCACTCTAAATCTGTCCAGAGCTGAAAGTCCTCCTGTTGATGTGGTAGTTAGAAGAGGGGGTGCCAGCTCAGGTGTCGTTCACGTCACTTGACCATAGTTCAAAATTACATGGTCCGTCACCAACAGCCTTCATGTAGCTGAACAGTGCAACGTTAATATTCCCTCAGCTATATATAGTAGTTTAGCGACTGATTCTAATCACCAAAATATTGGCTTTGACAAAGGGCCCATTATTCTATACATTAACCAGATCATAATAATCACAATCATAAATTCCAAACTTATGTTGTATATATGTGCAGAAATAGTATTTTCCACTACAATCTTGGAAACTTTTGGGGAATAAGATATTTTAAGTTTAAATTGAAGAACTTTTTGGGTATTGGCATACTATCCCAATCATATTTACAACATAGAATAAAACCCCACAAATTCTAAAAATGGATTAAAATGACAGGAATATAAAGCGCGTATTTGAAAAATAGGGGTACTAGCATATTATTGCAACCTATTGGGGACATTATATGAAACAAAGCATCTGCTGGTTGCCAATTTGGCATGTATGACATATAGGAAATTGGGGTTGCCAACTTGGCGAGTTATTAATAGAGCCGGCGATTGTTGCGATAATATATACAGAGGATCACAAAAGTGTTCGAACACTTGTGATTTCCAATAAAATTTAATGTTTTCGACTAGCAAAAACCAATGTATTGGAATTGGAATTTATTTATGCTTGAATCATTATCCAGTTAAAAAATGGAGTCATTTTCAATATCCAAATATTGGGCGGGTAATTTAAAACTTCTCTTTAAAATATTAAAATAGAGCTCATATACTTCATACTATAAAAAAATAACAAATTACTTAATTCTGATGTCGGTTTACACCCCCACACAAGAACACTTCCACCTCCATGGTTCATTGAACCAAATAGATTCTTGGGATTCAGAAAATTCAAAATTGACAATAAATTCATTGGGATGACAGAAAAATCATCATTTTTGGTTCCGATGGGAGCATATAGCTTGTAATGATAAAATGAGGAAATTTTATCCAATGGATTTATGTGGAATAAGAACTAATCAATCTCCCTGCTGAAGCATAGAGGTGGAGGTATAAATCTGCTTCAGGATTAGGTACTTAGGTATTTTTTTATGGCATTGAGAATCATTAGCTCTATTTTAATATTTTAAAAGGACATTTTAAATTATCCACCCAAAATTAGAATATTGTAGACGACTTCATTTTTTAATAAGATAATGACACCAAACGTACAGCTCTCAATGTACGCCACTGGTGCCTCTATAACTGTCCCAAAATCTGAAAACATCTCTCAATCCCTTTATTTAGCCCAGTAGAACATATTTGGTGAAAATATGATTTAGAAAAAAAAAAAAGAAAACATGACATATAAACACATAATGGGGATTAAAATAATGATCACAGAAGCATGGAGGAAAACCGATGCAGAATTTAAAACTGATTAAATCTATAGCAAGATGTTTAAAATTTGTTGTGGACACTAAAAGATATTCTAAGTACCAAATTAAGTAAGAAATACAATATTTAAATCTATGTTGAGATTTTTGTTAAGTGTACGACGACTTTTGTGGCATAATTTTTAGTAGCTTTTTTGTTATTAATTTTTAAAAATAAGTTATACTATTTTTAAAATATTGATTATGGCGTTCTTCCAAGAACAAGTTACAGATATCATAAAAAAATTTACAATTCCAATATATTAATTTTTACTAGTCGAAAACATTAAATTTTATTGGAAATTGCAAGTGTACGAACACTTTTGTGGTCCACTGTAAGTACTGAAAAATACTATGTGAGAAATAATAATTATAAATAAATATTCAATAAGAGATAAAGAATAACTACTTTTTATGTATATAATTCCTGCCTTTATTTCACAATAAACTAATCACGTTTTGGTGGAAAATGTAAAGAAATGGATTTTAGAACAGAATCAAAACAATCTTTGTTGTCTTCCTCTTGATTTTTTCGCCACATTTCTACTATGCGTTTCGGTCCTTCTATTTTAATTTCTTTCCTTTCCATATCGAGAACACAAATCTCTCGCATATAATTATTCCAGTCCGTGACTGTTTTATCAGCTAAATTAAGCTGTTCTTCACAAAATTTGATTGTAGTTAACTTTTTGGCCCAACAATAAATGAATCTTAATGCTATTAAAAACGGGAGACGACTTGCCTCAAACCAATTCCCATTTCTTATTGCCACCATCTGATTACAGGTTCCAAGACCGCACTTCCAAAAAATCCGTTTTCCAAAATAAAGCTTCATCGAATGAGAGTTTGTACATTTTCTACCGTTTGGTAAAATGTTATAATTTTGAAAGAATGCAACAGCATCTTTTTCAGAATTAGGTAAATCCCAGATAGTTAATTTAGTATTCGAACTTGCCATATCTAAAAAGGCGCGGTGAGAGTTGTCAGAAACTTCTGCAGCTAATTAGTATGAGCGGGGAACATTTTGATGATTAGTAGCAAATCGATTAAATTTTGTAAAAATAAATAAAAAAATAAAATACGTTAAAATGCTTATATTATTTAATTTATTTAAAATACGTTCGAATTCTCCCTGCTGGGTATCATGATTTACTGTGCCTTTTTTTTATAAATTTCAGAAGCATCTGTGGTGATTTAAAAAAAAATCGAGGAAGCAAGTCCCTCGCTCTTCCAAAGTACAAAAATATAAATAAATAAGCAAGGCTCATACAAATTCACAATGATTGTTTACAGTAATACTGTATATCCATTACATTTTTATTACACAATTTTTCAATTGTAATTAATTTAATAAGAAATCTGATTGCTAAATGGGTTGGGCTAGGCCTCGTGCAGCCATCTATTGAGTGAAACCTCAACTGATACAACCTCTACAGATTTTACAGTTCCAGAGAAATCGTGATGATCAGAGGCGTAGCTACCACCGTATCAATGCTACGGTGCCCCAAAATATGCAAGCAAAAAAATCGTAAAGTGTTAAGGGGCCCTCAAAAATAGCCTGTAAGGAATTTTGATACAGGGCTCATTCAAAACTAGCGACGCTAGTGTTGATGATGATCTCGAAATTTAGATCATTGACAAGGAGTGCCGCGATTCCGCTTAGGCACGTGCCTTGGGTGCAAAAAAAATTGGAGGACGTTAAAAGAGAAATATCAAAATTACAGTGAACGTTATTCTGAGAGGTCAAGCCTAAGGAGTCATGAGAGGAGCATTTCTATCCTTCAGAGAGTAGTAAAGTCTGAAATGAGATCTATGGAAAATGAAATTTGGATGTTGCTATGCACTTGTGGCGGTGTGATATCTATATGAACTTGTACCAACATCCCGCGAGGACGATCGTTTTGGCGTGATGGTTAGCGTACTTGCTTCATTCGTACGTTCGGAACGGAAGGTACTCAGATCGAATCTTCCCTCCGACACACTCAAAATGATATTGCTATGGATTACAACGAATTACAATGATGATATTAATGATTTTTCAACGATAAAAGCTCAAGAAAGCCTTTGTACCAGTACAATGACAGTGACAGAACAAAGAAAAGGATGTTTAAAAGTAAAAGATAGTAAAACGATAAGCAATGAAAAAAATGATATTTAACAAGTTGAAAACAGTTAATACAATAATGTATACTCTCTGCTGTATTTGCAAATGATTTCATTAATTTACTGTAGTAATTTACGAAAGGGTGGGTTGGTAGTCCGTGATCTCGTAAGGTAAAAAATGAGCAGGAGTGGCCAAACCATGCCATTATCCTATCCTTACGGTTGCCAGTCCAGGGGACGGTGAGTCCATTGGTGGTGGATAATGGTAAGGCTCTCCAAGCAACAAAAACTAAGAAAAGGAAAAGAGTAAGAGAGTTAAGGAAAAATCCCTCTCGAACCAAAGCTGACAAGGTAATAACTCAAGGAGGGGGTGCTCTGGAAATAGTGTGAGAGGAATAACAATTTAAAATGATGCCTAGGGTGCCGGGGAGGTTAAAAATTGCCTTGTCAACAAATAATGGCATTTATATGAAAATCTCTAAGCTTTATTGAACTGGCCGAATATTTTTACTTGCTTCATGCATTGTTATAACTTAATACTTTTTAAATATAGATTAGTTTGACTCTGAATAAAGGAGGTGGGTAAAGATCGTCCTTTTTTCGTCCATCATAGTCATGGAAATTCAAAGTATTTATTGGAGCTATATTATTCTATTTATATGAACTTTAGGTATTGATCTTTACTTTTATTCTAAAATAGTAATAAAAAGAAAATAGCAAGTTACATAAAAAAGTCTCCAAACTTGAAAAATTCGTTGAGTTTTGTTATTTTAAGCGCTTTTTCTAACTTTCATTAAAAAAAACTATTAAGTGCTTTAAGCACCGCTATATTTTTTGCTCTCTCAAATACTACAATAATAAGGCTTTTAAAATGACATTTGTTTTGGTGCATCAAGCGCGTCGATGTGATACGAAACAAAATAGCTTGTATGTGAATCGGTCAGACTGTTAGGAGCTTTTAGAAGAAATGGACCTAGTACCTAAAATGCCGGCATTCCTGGACAAACAAAAGCAGTTGTCTACAGAAGATGCTAAAGAGACATGTTTGGTGATATCGACTTGTTGGGTAGTTGAAGCAGTAAACGGCTAGCTAGAGAACTGGAGAGCTTTAAGCAATATTATCCCAGATGTCCAAATACCATATATTGGAGATTATGTTAAAATCATCTGTGCAATTCTTAATGCTTTCCACGCATCAAGACTTACCAATATAGAGGACGACAATGTAATTGCCCAACGAATGTTAGATTTAGTGAAGAAGCCTAATTACTTACAACAAACAGCTGAAGAAAAGGGCTGGGGAAGAAAACGGATGATATAGTCTTTTTTAAATGACTCTGATCTTCCAGATTTTACACGATTAACATGGAAGGAGCTACGATATTTAACTCTTGGGATGTATCAGCTTAAGCAAAGTCGATCATACACTCACGCACACCTTAATCCAGTGCTTTTCAAACTTTCTGTACTTGCGACCCAATTTTCAATCATAATTTTTATCGTAACCCCTCCATACTATGGCAATGTATTCGAATTCAATAAATAATTTGACGTAAAGTTACAACACAACTTATATAAATTATAAACCGTACAAATTATCAAGACAAGTATTACATTTTGTATGTAATTTTATGACAAGCTCTTAGGATTACTGGTAATTATTTAAACTTGTTCTTTACTCAGCGCTATTAAATTAATTATGAAATACATTGTGCAGTACTGATATATTTTTAAGAGTATTATATGAGTGTAAATTTGTATTTTACTTTTTATTATGTCAGAATGTATTTTGTTTTGTTTCCTATTAGTACAGCGTTTCTCAAATTGTGGGATGCACCCCCTTAGGGAGGCATGATAACTCTACAAGGGGGGGGGGCGAACAAATTAAAAAGTCAAAAACAAAAGATTATTTTAAAAAATTATGAATTTACTGGAAGTAAACAATCTGACATAATAAAAAACAAATGCACATTTACACTTATAAATGTATCAGTACTGCTTGATTGATTGATTGAATATTAACGTCGCACTGTTCAGCTACACGAGGGCTTTTGGCGACGGACCACGTAATTTTGAACCATGGTCAAGTGACGTGGACGACACCTGAGCTGGCACCCCCTCTCCTAACTACCACACCACACCAACGGGAGGACGTTTCAGCTCTCGACAGATTTAACGTGCATCGCTGCCCTACACGGCGGGTCTTTAGTGGTACTGGGCTCGAACCTGTGACAAAGCAAGCCACAGTCCGATACCTATACCACTCGGCTACCGCGGCCTGTATCAGTACTGCAAATGTATTTTATAATTAATTAAAAAAAAAGTAGAGAGTTAAGTTAAAAATAAGTTTAACGCTCTTGTCATGTATAAAATTATATACAAAAATTAACACTTAACTTGAACACTACGGTTTATAATTAATCCCTTAACTGCCGATTAAAAGAGAGATATACGCGATTCACTTCCTAATGCCATGTAGACGCGCGTATGGGGTGTATTGGAGGAATAAGGAATAAATAAGTAAATTCTCTGAAATAAATAAATCCTTCACAAACAGTGCCCAGGTTTTTTTATTGCATTTCAAAGCCTTCGGAATAATTTTATGAATGTCATTGCACAGAAAAGATGGTACTTCGGAAAGACGTATTTATACGTTCAGGAAAACTAACGCTTTGGCTGAGCAAGACGTTTATGTACATCGTTGACACTTAAGAGGTTAAACTGTTATTGTAGCTTTAGCCCCCCCCCCAAAGTATAGTATTATTGAATTCAACACATTGTTATTGTATGGAGGGGGTGCGATGAAAATTATAATTGTATGTTGGGTCGCAAATATTGAAAGTTTGAGAAATACTGGCTTACCCTTTTAAGTTATTGGTACAGTTAGTTATGACACCTCTCTTATGAGTTTGTTTCTCATTTATGGTAGTTGTAAGTAATGTATTTCTCTGTTGTACTTTTTTCCATGCAAAAGAGTTTTATGATGTTTGGAAATCCATGGAGAGCACACACACACACACACACACACACACTTTGAAGGATTACTTGGCCAAGACAGTTTTATGAATATTCTCAAACATATAAAGCATAATGAAAAACGTTTCACACTATTGTTTTCAGCAGTAACATACATATTATCATAATGAATACACTTTTAACCCGGAAGTGGTCGCGCGGGACACACTGATCACGAAATCATTAATTCTGGCAAAACTGTTTATTGGTTACCAAAGAAAAATTGAAAAGTTCTTGAAAGTAGGTAACTTTACTTTCTCTTAGTTAAATTATTCACATGAATCACGATTTGTATCGTGTACAATAAAATAATTAGATATAAAAAAGGATTGGGGTGACTCAATCACCCCGCGTGACCATTAACGCTAGTATCTAGTGTGTGTCTTCACCTGGGATAAAACATTTTGAAGTCTTCACGCTTTAAATATTAAAAATAACACTATTATTCTTCATTGGAATTTTATATTATTTTTCATTGTTTAACATTAATTCTAAATGCTAATTCGGCGAGGCTTAAAATTACAGTTCTCTTAAAACTAATTATAATATGAGGATTCATTTTAAAATATCATTTTACATTTTCGTTAACATTGTCGCGCATTTGGGTTTACTCTCCTGACAATTCAGCTATTTATGAAGAATGTTTTAGTTTTTTTTAAAAAAATGAACTCGTTCGAAGAGTGGATACTTCAGATAGTATAATTTTTGATGTATCAGTGCTGCACAAGGTATTTTATAACTAATTAATTAATACAATAATTTATTAAGAGCAAGTTTAATAAGTATTAGCGACTTTCATGGGCTTGTCTTGCAGAGGAAAATTTTTCAAAGGAAGATTTACGATTATAAATTGATACTCAGAGTACATTTTCCATATTTGGCTGAGATATACATTTTGTCTTGAAAGCAGCTACCGCATTTTACAATCTGTTCCAATTTAAAAATTCGAGAAAGAAAAATAAAATATATATTACTTAAAAGTTGCACATATATAAAATTTAATATACTTATCTTATTAATTTTGTACGGTTTATAATTAAAATCGTTTTGCAGCTTTAGCGTCAAAGTGCATTATTATTGCATTCAATACATTATTATTGTATAAGGGGGGGGCGCGATAAAAATTATGATTGAAAAGTGGGTCACCAGTATTGAAAATTTGAGAAGTACTGCTTTAAAGCTCCTAATTTTTAAAACAATACACATTAGTCAAACTTATTAAAAATACTAAATACTTAATAACTAAAACACTCTATAAGTACAATAATAACTGATTAATCACGCGGGAAATAATTACCGTAAAATCCGGCGTCTAACTCTCAACTATCCATTCAAGCCACAATTTTAAATTTTTAGGTACACTCGCCGTATAACGCGCACTCTCTTTTTTTACGAAGAAACCTGAAATGTATGTGCACAATGCTCTTATGTTTTGAAGTCATTTATGGGTATTATTCCAATCTTTTAGAAAAAAATATCATACTTCTAGAATTGAAAACTCTTGAGTTCATAAGGGGTATGTCATTTCTCTTAAATAAACAGTTTTTCGATATATGTAGATATCTTATTTTTTTTCTTTGCTCATCTTTTTAATTTTTTTTATATTTAAAGCTATCATTTTTATTCCCAGCGTATAACGTGCACCCGTAAATTTTAATTTTACTTTTTGTGTTAAAAGTGAGCGTTATACGCTGGATTTTACGGCAATTACAGTCTATTATGAAATATTTTTTGTACATGTGTGTATGAAAACGAATAAATAGTGCGTGATTTTCTATTTTTTAATAATTTATCAAATAAAATATAATTTTTATCGAAAGATGCAGTTAATTTGTAATTTCAAACAGCTCTAATAAATAAAACGATGCAATTATGAATATATATATATATATATATATATATATATATATATATATATATATATATATATATATATATATATATATATCTTACTGGAAGCAGAAACGTAATTTATAGTCAATGTTTTCAATAATATCGTTATTATAATTGCTTAGAAAACTTGTCATGTTTCTCCTATTCATCAAATTAAGCACATTTGCTTACAGATACTTTGTGACGGGCTCACGCGTCTTTTCATTAAAATGTCCTTTTGGGTTCTTTGGGGCCAGAATGAATGGAACTCTTTTCCAACCAAACCAAGAAGTGAAGCGTGAAGAAAAGATGCAAATTAGGAAGCTTTTAAATAAGAGAAGTTTAGAGTAAGCGAGGGGGAATTTGGGGAATGTTATGAAATTCCGTGATTCAAGTGTGAAGAGGTTTTGAAAGGTTAAGTGACAGACAACAGAAGTTATCCGTGACAGAGAGTCTTTAGGTCAAGGTGCATACCATTGCACGCCAGTGAACCGCAACTTCCAATATGATTAAATAGATTCATACTTCATTGGACGATAAAGGTAGGAGTGACTATTTAAATATTCGAACCTGTGATTGCATATGAATTAAGCTTTGGCGAGTTAGTTATTGATAGTGGCCTGGGTTACGTTATTTCGGTATTATACATATTGTGTGTTTAGCCACCGTAGATTCTCTCACATATTATATTATTATCTAATCTGTTAGAGGTTTAAGTAAAGATCTTAATAAAGTGATATTAAGATCATGGCAGCTTCTAGTTCTTCATTTATTCCCACACCTCTAGCTCACGCTGATAATCAAGGAGAAGGGCACAACTTTTAGATTTATGGAACAAAAATTTTTTTAAAAATTAGAATATATGAGATGGAAAAGTAAAACTTATTGCTTCTTTTATGGTTCTTTTGAGAAACTCAGTAACATTATCTTAACTATATGCGAAGGCATTTTGGAATTCCAATTCAAACAAAGATTAAATGAACATTCTTTGAGCTAAAAAAAGCATAAAATTTTAATTTCAAGAACTGAAAGAACCATGAAATCTTAATAAAGATGCTTAAATTTTTTAAATACTACGTTTGTCGACTTAAAGAATTGTAAAATTTTGTACCCGTCATTTTGAAAATGATTGGATCGAGTAGATAAATGGTTCGGAAACTTTAATAAAGAGAAGATAACACAATAATAAAAATGGTTTAAAAATAATTAAATGAAAAAATAATGTGCATTTTTTTAAAAATAACTCAGCAGTAACCGAAAGATGATAAAATTATTAAAACAATTTTTTGGATTAATTTATGCTTTTTTTGGTCCGATACATGTATCTACTCTTAAATCCTATAGAAGATGTGAACATTTTTAGGCGTCAAAAATCCTACTTTTCCTTTTTTTCATAAATTCTGTAGGTATTTCAGGTATAGGTAAGGTATTCTGTATTTCATGGAAAAGTACAATTATCAAAAGTCAAAAAGAAAAAAAAAATCCTAGAACACATAAAAAAAATAATAAATAAAACGTGAAAAATCCTCCCTGGAGATAATCGATGTATTAAATATAATAAATCTAAATTTTCTCCATTTGTAAGCTTTACTTTGAGAAAAAAATGATCAGTAAAATTAACAATACTAATTTAAGAAGCAACCTTTCTCTCATATTCAGAAACAAATTTTAGTGAGAGTGAATAAAAGGCAATTTTAAATTACAGTTAAAACGATTCTAGTTTCTTAAAAAATTCAATCGCAAACGATACAATTTGCTAACTTGAATGAAAATTTCGAAAATAAAGGAAAAATCAAAATTATTTCTGTAAGGACAGGAAGAAATTAATTCAATGCCGTGTTGGCAATTAGAAAAAAAGAAAAAAATGATAGAGATAAATTTATATAAAGAGTGTTTTTTTCCAGGTATAGAAGTTTAAGTTGGCATTACTTTCCAAGATGGCGACCGATTTAACAGCTGTCAAGTGATTTATTCTCAGTTTGGTTTGGCAATACATCAAAACCATCACCAAGCAAGGCGTAGATTCGTCGAATGGGCCCAAAACGAGATTACCGTTGTTCCCGATTTTCATAAGCGAATTTTGTTTAGCGATGGAGCGCACTTCTGGTTGAATGGCTACGTCAACAAACAAAACGGCCGCATTTGGAGTGAAGCTAATCCACAAGTGTATGTCGAAACACCATTACATCCAGAAAACCTGACTGTTTGGTGCGATATATGGGCTGGTCAAAAACGATGAAGGCCACAACGTAACAGTCAATGGTGATCGGTATAGAGCCATGATTACTAACTTTTTCATTCCTGAATTGAACAATCATAATGTCCATGAGCTGGGGTTCCAACAAGACGGCGCAACATGTCACACAGCTCGTGCCACAATCGATTTATTGAAAGACACGTTGGGTGACCGCCTAATTTCACGTTTTGGACCTGTGAATTGGCCTCCAAGATCTTGTGATTTAACACCGCTAGACTATTTTCTGTGGGGCTATGTAAAGTCATTGGTCTATGCGGATAAGCCACAAACGCTTGACCATTTGGAAGACAACATTCGCCGTGTTATTGCCGATATACGGCCACAAATGTTGGAAAAAGTCATCGAAAATTGGACGTCCAGATTGGACTACATCCGAGCCAGTCGTGGCAGTCCTATGCCAGATATCATATTTAAAATGTGATGCCACAAGATTATCTTTCGAATAAAAAAAAATTCATGTCAATCGAATGATACATCGTTGTTTTATTGCAATTTAAAGTTCTATACCTCTAAAAGAAACACCCTTTATATAATCGCGAGAAAAGAATTTTTAGCCGTGATGGCAAAACGCGAAGATGGAATTTGTACTTGTAATGGCAAAACGGGAAAAAGGAAAAAAATTCATTTTTGCGTTGGGAAAACGGAATTAAGTAAAACAACAACAAAAAAAAAACTGAACACTATGACGGAAAAACGAAAATATGAAATTTACATAACTGTAAAATCAAATCGAAGGGAAAATACATATGTTAGTTAATGGCAAAAATGAAAAATGATAAAAGAGCATTAAACGCTTTACAACTCTACTTATAATGCAGTCGTTGTAAAGGAAAAAGTAAGGAATTCGAATAACTAAAAAGTAAGAACACGTAATTTTTTTATTAAAAAGGTCTAAAAACTGAATTAGAATAAGTTGTAATGCTTAAACGTAACATTTTTACACTTTTTTTTTATAAATATATTACAGTTTCATTATTTTTTTCTTCTATATTATGAAAATTTAGCTAGCTATTAGCTGGATGTCTGTTTAGTTATTATTAAAAGCGAAAACATTGATATTGCTTATTATGTATAATTAATATATAGTACGTTTTCATTCTATTTTTATTAACAACTATTTTATCAATATACTTATTCTTGTTAATTATTTATTTTACTTGATTAACTCTCTTATTTTATTTTATTTTATTATCATACTATTTGAATCCGTCTAAAATCGATGTATGTTCAAAAACTTTTTTTTTTATCAATATATGTTAGGGAATATTTTAAGCGTTCATTTTAATTATAAATCTTTCCAAAAATCTTTTATTTTTCATCAAAGAAAAACACCAAACGATTCTGAAATAAAGTCACTTTGCTATTTGGTGTAGAAAAAAGTACTTTTTATTGTAGCAAAAGGCCAGATTATCTTTATATATAAAAATCTTCTGTGCGTGGTTTGTCACTAAACTCCTCCTAAACGGCTCGACCGATTTCGATGAAATTTTTTGTGTGGGCTCAAGTAAATTCGAGAAAGGTTTAGATTCACAATTCGCTCCGATATCGCAATTAGTTAAAAAGATATTAATTAAAAACATTCAAAAAATACAACTCAACATTCACTTGCATTGTTGTAACAACGCTATTGATATAAACACACAAGCAATATAAAAAAAAATTTTAAATCAATTCCTACTTAAATCAACCAAGAAAAAATTTATTTTAGCTACTTTTTATTAAATAGTTGCAATTCATATAAATATGTATATACATATGACAGAATCACAACATTAAGTTGTAATTAATTTTTATTCATTATCATTAAAGTATCGTTTTGTCATCCAAAACAATTGTGTACATAAAATTTCCTTTCAATTGAATGCTTTAACTCGTGAGAAAAAAACCTTTTCAAATTTTGACATAAGTCGCCAACGTGCCTGTATTTGTAATTTTTTTAAATAATTAGTTTTAATCAATTAATTTTTATTAATTATAATTAAATTATTGTATTGTCGTCCAAAATAATCATGTCCGTTACATTTCAGCTCAATTGAGCACTTTAAAATGTATTTTATTAACGATTGAAAATTCCACCAAGATAAATCTATACATATAAATAAAAATGAAGTGTCTGTTTGTAATTTGAAATTAACAGTTTTTTACTAAATGCATTAAAAAGTATATACGGTACTTATATGAAAAAATCAATTTTTAAATTTTTTGTCTGTCTGTCTTTCTGTCTGTCTGTTTGTTCCGGCTAATCTCTGAAACGTTTGGACCAATTTTGAAGAAACTTTTACTGGCAGATAGCTAATGTTATAAGGAATAGCTTAGGTTACTTTAATTATAAAAAAAATCAGAGTTCCGCGAGGAAATAAAATTAAAACGAATGAAATGGAGAACAATATCCGTTTCAAATAGGGATTATTTATTTCAATAGGGATTATTTTTATTCATTAGGGATTATTTTTAGTGAATAGGGATTATTTTATTTCACGAGCCTTCTGTCTCAACGTTTCTAGCAGTTATATCAAACTTTTTGCTTGATTAGGTTACTGACACTCACGATTTTTCCCGTTCATGTGTGAACTAATGATTTTAAACAGTCTTCACATCATCGACACTGTCAAAGGTCATGCATCTCTCTTACCCCTCGCTTGCGGTTTCGTTTGTGTTCGTTTCACCCTACCCAATCCTCACCCCATCGACAGTGTCAAAGGTCACGCGACCCTCTCCCCTCCCCCTGCTTGCAGATTCGTTTCACCCTTCTGCTATACTTAGACCTATTTTGAACTGTTGCATTCAACGCTTATAATCAATCAAATGATTTCATTCGCTCTCAAGAACACTGAGCAACATCAATTTTTCCATAACAATTTTCATAAATTAGGAAGTTTTGGGGTCTTACGTCATTTGACTTCTCACAAGGCTCCACATTTAAATAGAGGTAAGCCAATTTCATACCTCTATTGAGGCAAGAGAGATTGAACAAGTTTGAGTGTGCGGTGGAGGTGTCGATCGCAAAGCCAACAGGTTGTTTTATTTGGTTAAGTACAGTGGCGCACACAAGGGGGGTACCTGGGGACCCGGACACCCCCCAAATCCCTAGATTTTTTCGATTGATTATAATTCTAAGTATGTAGTACGTAAAATTTAATTAAGTATTTGTTATTATTTCATGTCTTCAATTTGCAAAATACAAATTTTTTAATGAGGTCACCAGAAATTACCTCTTGGCGTACATCTGACGTTTCCATCAGGGCCTGGAAAAGACTGACAAAATGTATTTAAGAAGACTTGCCGTGCAGCTGCACCGGATGTACATGTACGAAACTGCCATACAATGACAAAAGAGTATAAGGTAGTGATTATGTGATATAAATCTTCTGATTATATCCCCTTTTTGATGGTTTTGACCTAGATCCCCGTTGTCCACCTGTCTTACTATCCCTTTGCTTAAAGTAATTCATGGATAGAACTGAATATTGTTAGATTACAACCAAAATCAACAAAGCAGGATCGGCTCTTTTGAATAAATTACCTGTGATTTTAAGTGGGAATTTTAATGCAGATTTTCATTGGACAAACCAAAACCTTTAGTTGATTTTTACCAAAAAATCCTTCTTAGAATGCAATTAATTCACAAATATGATTGTATATTTCGCAAAAAATATTATTTTATGTGAGTACAGACTTATGAATAAATAATTTTATAGGATAATACTTATATCCCCTTGTTTTTTACTCACCTAACTAATCCCTGAAATAACATTACAAAATTTGAAGTTATTATTTCTATCATGTGGTCATAAGCATATAACTTTTTTTTTTAAATTTTGTTAACTTGCAAGTTATGCAAATAAAATTTTAATTAAAAAATAATTGGAGAACCTCTAAATTTGACCCAAAGTTTGATTTGAGCTGTGTATTTTGCTTTTAGTGCATGTGTTTAACGATTCTTGTTATTCTATTAAACTAAATTTAAGAGGAATCTTTATTTAATAAGTCTTCTTAGAAAAAACAAATCGCTTAATCCACCGTAATTTCCCGCTGAGTTTTAATGCCACTTTCACAATGCAAGATCTGAATAATTATTTTTAAACTATAGGTCTGGATATTTTAAAAAAAATTTGTGGAATATTTCGAATAATTTGACGTAATATAAATTCTTCGATTTGATTTACTAGGTAAATACTTCGGAAAATCATCTAAAAATCTAAAAAAAAATCTCACATGGAATATATAAGTAAAATAAGTCGTTCGACTTGGAGGTTTTAGAAAACAGGAGCCACTTCATTCGTTCTGTTTAATTGTTATAAAATTTAAATACTACTTCACATCGACTTTTTAATTCTTTAATTGTTCGTATAATTTCACTGTGAAAATATTTTTCCTTGATTGAAAAAATGAGATTATTCAGAAAACTAAAAGTAAATATTTTAACATGCTTAACTGAAAATAGTAATAATTCATGACAATTTAAAATTATTTTTTTACATTTTAATTTTTTTCTGATAAAATAACTTATCGTGAACCATATTATTGCATTGTTTTCTCCTTTTAGCCAAATTCCTCCTCTCAAAGATTAAATTCTGAAATTCTAAGAATTCTTTGATTTTCAACTTTTATTTCTTTTCATATTCTTCATCTTTTAAAGGTTTAAACCTCTTCTATTCAAAATAGACACACAAGCAGTGGCGTAACGTACTTCCACACAGCCCCCACACCGTGGGGGACGCCCAGGACTCTAGGGGGCCCCTAATATTCTCCGCTACGCCACTGCACCTAACTAAAGAGTCAGTTAAAATAATCGCATCAAATATTTAGAAATCTTTTGTTTCAATTTTGAATATGGATAATCCCTTATCTTTAAATATAGTATGACATAGTTTTCTAAATAAATAATAATTGATTATTTGAAAAAGAAATATGCAGTTTTTATGAGTCCTGATTTACAGACTTCTGTGTTCTCTCTTTTTTAAAGAGATATTAGATTTTAAATTAATCTTTTAAGGAATTCCCTTTATCTTGCGCATATTCAGAAAAAAAAAACGATTTATTTATTTATTATCTAAGAAGTCGAAATTTAAAAAGCAATTTGACATGCTTTTATACATTATACATTGTTAAACTCAGAGTGTACGAATTTTATGTCAGCTCTTAAATTTTTTAAAATAACTTTAAAAAAATTACTTAATGCAAACAAATATTGTTCTGTAAATAAAACAATGTAAAATAGCATGTTTTTTAAGATGTACAAGATAGCTATTTGATTTACTGTTTAAATGAAATTTTATCCCACAGATGGCGCCTCTACTTTTTTAACTGGCAGTGAATATTTCTCCCGGTTGATGATGCTACTGCAGGGGGATTCTCAGACTTTCAATATTAGCGACCCAATTTTCAATAATAATTTTCATCGCACTCCCCCCCCCCCATATAAGGGCAATATATTGAGTGAAATAACAATGTTCTTTTACTCTAAAGCTACAGTACAAGTATGGCCTTATTTATAAACCATACAAATTATCAATACAAGCATTAAATTTTGCTAATATAATAAAAATAATTTTATTTTAAAATATGTATTAAATAAATATTTTCAGTTACTTTTTAGTAATAGCATAAGTATTGTTACTTTTCATAGTTCAGAATGTATTTTGTTTTGCTTCCTAATTTTTTCGAATAATGTTTTATTTTCGAAGAACTTGCGCCCCCCACGTAGGGTTATTACGCCCCCTAAGGGGGGGGGGAGACCCACAGTTAGAGAAACGCTGCGCTACAGTATAAATAATTTAGAATTCCATTTGCTCCCAGAGGAGGGAACAAACTATTTGGTTCCGATTTCGCGATATTTTTTGCGATAACAACATGTACATAAATGAATATATTTTTTAAATTTTTTCATAAAGTTAAGAAAAATAATAGAAAGTTATGTGTAATATAACACCAAATTATGTAAACAAAAAAAATTTCTAGTTTAATTTATATTAACTTGAAATAGTTTTACGCTTAAATTAACAACACACTTTAATTTTATTGTGTCATACCATAAACTTATATATACCAATGTCTTTACAGAGATTATATTACATGTAACACACACATAACTTAAAATTTTTTATATATTTTTTGTATAACTGAAAAAATTGTGTATACAAAAATGTGAAGCATAAATCAACTTGATTTTCCCTGAAGAAATTTAATATTTTTTAAAAATAAAGTTCTTTTTATTTATTTACAATTATATGAAGTAAATTTGGTTCTTGGTTCTTTTTCCAATTAAGTTCTAATTATCTGTAATGTTCAGAACTTATGCTCGGTTCCTGAGAATAAAACGATTTGTTGTTTTATCATACGCATCAAAAATAAATTTCCGGCAACATCAAAATAAAACTTCTAAAAACAATTCGCGAGCGATCCAGGAATCCTTCTTTGAAAACAAAAAAAATTCTATCACTTCTTATAATGAGGTATTTAAATTCACAATAATTTATCAAAGAATGGCTAGTTGTGTGTTAGTTCTTCATCAGTACGGTAGGCAAGGACATCTTAAGACTTCTTGAGGACCTGGGGCCATACGCAAAAGTGACCCTAAGCCCCTATACAAATCTAGGCCCCACCTAAGATCGATAAAAATAGACAGCACACAGTATACATTGTCAAATACTCGTACAAATAACCCGAAACAAATAAATGTGTATGACTTACAATCGCAGATACCAGCTCGACCAACTGCCAACTTTTAACAAGAGTTTCCTTCCCGGGAAACTAAAGATTTCTATACTTTTTTCTTTCCCGGGAATCGCCAGGACCAAAACACGTTGGAGTAGTTTGTTGGCAATGCTTGAAAAGAAATAAAGTCAGCTATTTTAAAACCATTAATTGAAATTAAAGAACAAAAATGATGGCCAATGCAGAGTTTAAAACTGTGACTACAATTGTAGCAGGTTTAAAGCCAGTAAAAATTGGTTTAGAAACAAATGTAACTTTGCTAACTGCAGAAGGTGTATTTTCTTTCGTTATTGGAGAATTGAATGAACAAAATTCATAATTTGCAAAAAATATGAAGTATTCTCTAATCCAAAGAATTAATGAGAGACCAACATTAATGTAATAGGATTAATGCACAAAATATGAATTTTGGGAGAAAATACGAAGCAGATGCAGTTACTGTCGATATTTCACGATTGCCTGGTAAAAATTGTTTGGTTAGATAAGCCCAAATGGGGTAGAGACAAGGCTTTTTTTACGAAGAACAGGATTCAATATCCAACTCTTCGCACTCAGAAAAAGAGAGCATAGAGATTTTGAAAGAAAAACCTCTGATGTATGACGAAAAATTAGGGAAAGCAAGTTACTCTGAAACAAAAGTTTTATATTATTCAACCAAGTAAAGTACTAGTTTCAACAAATCATGAAACAAGAGATGCATTTGTTCAACTCGACTGAAAATCCATCACCTAACATTATAAAACTATGTGAGGCTTTAAAAACAATTCCTCCAGCGTCATTTGAAGCCGAGAGAGCATTTTCTGCTGCCAGATTGTTCGTCACAAAGCTTAGAACTAGGCTGAGTGATAAAAGTATAAAAATTGCTTATGCTTTCTGAAATCCTATTTTAAAAATAAATAATCAATTTATTATACATTTTTTGTATTTTTTAGCTCATTATATAAATATGTATTAATTTTGGAATTTATATGTATCTTTATTTGGTACAATTATTATTGATTTTATTTAAAAATAACATGTTTTTTTAATTTTTTAAAAATTTTGATGTATTCCCGGGAACGACAATTTCATTCCTGGGAATGGAAAAACCCAGGAAATCAGAAACCTTATTTAGTATCGAGTGCGCGTCTTCACCCGGTTTAAAATAGTCAACGTGTGTGTGTGTGTTAAGCGTTAATTTAACACGAAAATACTGGAAATTAAGCATGGAATTTATTTTAAACAGGAAAATTCAGTTTTTGAGTTAAAGCACTTTTCAATCTAAAGAAAAGGGCTATCTTTATGTTCTATTCTTAAATATAGGCAAAGGCAGCTTTAAAAACTTCTCATTTAATTAGTTGCATCTTTCGAAAATATCTGACGGCATTTAAGGGTCATGGAAACTAATCCCGAGGAGATACTTGTATCTAATGTGGTCGTAAAAGTTTGTTTGGAGATGGAAGGACCTTGTAAATTTGTATCGGCATTTTTCTATACAATGTACAGTGCTGAATAGAACGTTCGTCTTTGTTATGCTTGTGTCGTCTGCAGGACGTGGGAATCGTCAGTTCAGGGGTCCATACAAAGACATCAGGGGACCACCCCCTTCCCTTTGTCAACTACAAAAGTTCCCTGCAGTCAATAATTAGGAGAAGAGGGGTTTTAAGAATATCTTTCCTCCTTTTCTATTCTAGATGCCGCTGGGACATATTTTAACGGGGGGGGATATCTCTAATACTCAGTTGCTTTTGACATTAAACCACCCAATTTTAAGCAGCTCTGAATTAGATCGCACTGGTCAAGATTTTGAGTGTGCTTATATGCATATATTCAGATATTTTTAGGACAAAAACAAGTAATATAAAAAAAAATTAAGTCAATTCCTACTTAGATCAACAAAGAAAACCTTTATTTTCACTACTTTTTATTAAATAGTTACAATTAAAATAAATATGTATATACATAGGACAGAATCACAACATTAATTGGCAATGAATTTATTTTAATTATCATTAAAGTATCGTATTGTCATCCAAAACAATCGTGTCTATAAAACTTCAGTTCAACTGAATGCTTTAAAACGTGAGAAAAAAAAATCCTTTCAAGTTTTGACACAAGTTGAAAAAGGGTCGCCAAAGTGGCTGTATTTGTAATTCTTTTAATAATTAGTTTTAATCAATTAATTTTATTAAGTATAATTAGATTATTGTATTGTCATTCAAAATAATCATGTATATAAAATTTCAGCTCAATTAAGCGCCTTAAAGAGTATTTTATTAACGATTGAAAATTCCACCAAGATAAATAAATAAATAAATATGGAGAGATTGTGAGTTAATAGTAGGAATTGAATAACTGCGATAAGAGTAAAAATTTTTACTTCAAAAACTTTTGCTTTATTTTTTAAAACCTTGTAATGTCTTGTAAATAGCAAGTTTTTTTTCAGTTTTTAGGCATAATTGTAAGTTATCATTTATTCAGTTGTTTGTAAACTAAGATAAGGAGTCTGCAAACCGCGGCTCTTTGCATAGAACGGGCCTTTCAAGCACGCGGCCCGCTGGCTACATGTGGCTCACCAGTACATAAGTTGCGGCCCACCGAGACTTTTAAATTTATTTTAAATATCAAGCTTATTATTTTTAAAATAAGAAAATAACTTTTGGAAATCATTCCTATGCATAATACAACAACTGGAGCTGATATTTTTGATGTGCCAATGGAAATTTTGAAGAAGCATAAGCAACAATTGTAAAGGTTGGTTTGTCTTGTAACAGAGGGTGCATCTAACAATATCGGAGGAGTTGATGTAATATTAAAAGAAACATGCAAATGGTAAGTTAATAATAGTTTAAAGCATTTTCACTGTATTATTACCCATAAAGTACTGCGTTCCAAAGTCTTAAGTATCGGACATGCTTTAAAAAAAGGTCACCATAGTTGTAAATTATATTGGAACACACTGACTTAACCATTGCTAATTTGCTTTAATTCTGGAAGATATAGAACGTGAATACAGGGATGGAAGTTTGATGGTTTCCGATTCAGAAAGTAAGCGATTCTTCAAATTGCTGGACGAAATCATAATTGTTTTGGAAAAGAAAAACTATAAATGCGCTGAATTAAAAGATGAACAATGGATAAAGGATCTAGTTTTCTTAGTTTATGTTACAGGTCATCTTAATCAACTCAATTTTAAGCTTCAAGGTAAAAATCGGGTTGATTCCACGTTATTTGGTATTAACTCTTTCAAGCAAAAATTATTACTTCGACGAAAACAAAAGGAAAGATAAAACTTTTCTTACTCTTTGAAAGCCATAAATATCTGTAGATTAAATCACGTAAGTTAAAATTTGCAGAATATGTTAACCCAGTGTTTCTCAAACTGTAGGGCTTGCCGCCTAGGGGGTGGCGAGCATATTGAAAAGTCGGAAACAAAAGATTATTTAAGAAAACTATTAATTTTTATTGACGGTAAACAAACAAAATACATTCTGACACAATACAAAACAAAAGACACATTTACATTAATATCATACACTTATAAATGTATCAGTACCACACAATGTGTGTTTTATAATTATTTTAATAACATTAAGTTAAAATCAAGTTTAATAATTACCAGTGATCACATGGGCTTGTCATATAAAAATTATACAGAAAAATTAATTTTTATCTGGATAATTTGTACTGTTTACAATTAATCCATTAACCACCGATTAAAAGTCACGTGATTCGCTCCCCAATGCAACAGTTTTCTAGGTGAGCGCGCGTATGTGATGCATTTGGGATGGGGGGGGAAGGAAGAAGAGAAATAAATAAGTAAAATCTTCTGTGAGCATTGTCAAAGTCCTTTTATTACATTCCAAAGCCTTCGGAATAATTTTATGGATAGCGGAGCTCAGAAAAGAGATCGTACTTCGGAAAGATGTATAAATATGTCCGGGGCAATTATCGCTTTGGTTGAGCGAGCGTTTATATACGTCGGTGGCATCTAAGAGGTTAAAGTCGTGTTGAAGCTTTAGCGTCAATGCATAGTATTATTGAATTGAATACATTGTAATTGTATGGAGGAAGGGGTGATGAAAATTATGATTGATTGTTGGGTCAGAAGTAGGGAAAGTTTGAGAAGCACTATGTTAAACAAATAAAATTGCTGGAAACAAGTGACTGTGGAAGATTTTAAAAGCTGTGGATTAACTTTACCTTTACCAATCGATATTAAAATTGCTGATGAAAACTTAAAAAGGGAATTAATTTAAAAGCACTGTGTTTTTTTTTTTTTTTGCTGAAGCAAAAAAGCAGGGAAGTTGGAACTCCTGATTCTAATTCATATTTATTTGCAGATGGGTTTCCTAAATTGTTACTCTTTGTTAAGCCATAATAGCTATACTCGGAAGCCCTTATTTATGCGGCCAATTACTTTATTTCATGAAAAATAACAAAAAATCAAGAAAGTCAAGATTAACCCCCAATCAACATTTATCATTAGTTTTAAAAATTTCATCAACTGAATACATTCAATCACAATTTGATGACTTTCCTTAAAAAACAACGTAAATATCTTTTAAACAAAAATATTAAATTGTTTTTCATATTATAACTTTATTTATTTTTTTTATGAAAATGTAAAATTGGATATGGCATAATTCGTAGCACAAATTTGGCTTTCGTTACGTTACAACGTAAGTACCTTAATATGTAAGGTTTATCACAGAATACCAAAAGAAAAGAGAGAGAGAGAGAGAGAAAATGAAGTGAAAAAATAGAAATTGTTTAATTTTTTGGCGGCAGCACGAGAGAGAGGAATATCATTGCTATTTTATACGAGTAATAATGCGAAACTCTAAGAATTTAAGAGTGAATATTAGTTTATGTAAAAGTTGCCAATTGTATGCAGTTTCTACCAATATATACAGGGTGTCCAACCTTAATGTGACCCAATAGCTAATTCCCGAACCATTCGGTTTAGATATGCACTTCCAATTTGAAAAATGTTTTTAAAAAGGTAAAGAATGTTTCTACGTGTTTTTCGAACCAAAAAACCCATTTAGAAAAATTTTACAAAAATAACATTTTTATACGGTCCCCAGGTCCTATCACTTATATTTAGGAAAAGATGCAGTACACAAAAACAAAGTAAACTCAAAAAAGTTTCTTTTTATTACGATAAAAACTGGCCAAGTTATGGAACTTTGAAAATCATACATTTCATGCATTTTCTGGGCCATTTTCAAGAAGCTAGTAAGGGGTAGTCTTCAAAGTGAAATTAATTAGAACTTTGTCAGGAAACTTTCACTCCTGCACGTCACTCTTATGTAAATCGTTTTTAAATTTAAAATTAAGAATACAAAAATTGAGTACTTAAGAAATAAAATTTATTCTGTGTACGTAGACAAAATAAAATATTTTGGAGGAAGAAAACATTTCAAAAGCAGTTCCCAAAAAATAGGTTTATTTGCTGCGGTACTGATCATGGCGAACGTTAAAAATCTGTTGTGTAGTCGCTTGCAATTGCATACAGTCGTATTCTAATGTTACGAATTCTAGTAGGAGAGAACAAGATGTATACAAATGAAGAATACTGCAAAATGGTACTGTTGTATGGGCAGTGTAATCGAAACAGAGAGGCGGCAAGACTTTATGAAATTAAATTTCCCTGTCGAAGACATCCATCTTATTGTACAATTGCCCCTGCTGTTCAACGCTTGTATAAAACTGGGAGTTGTCTTAGACCTATTCCCTTGTCTCGTGCCACACCTTCAAGCTTGCGGATACCCGCTGAGGATGTTCTAGGATATGCCCTGGCTTATCCTGAAAGTAGTGTCTGGGATATAAGCAAGGCTTGATCCTACTCAAAATCGACGGTGTGGAACATATTACATACGTATGGTGCATATCCTTATCGTCCAGTCATGGCCCAGGAGCGTCGTTTTGATTTTTGCAATTTCGTGTTAAACACACTGGATGAAAATCCTGATTTTTTTAATGAAAGTTTGGGGTCGTATTAATGTCAGTAATACACAGAATGCGCATTATTGGTCCCTCAAAAACCCACACCTAATACGACCAAATTTCCACCAAGTGCGGTGAATGTGTGGTGCGGAATATGGAAGAGCACCTTAATTGGCCCAATGTATTTCGATGGACCTTTAACATCAGAATCATACACGGAAATTTTATCTGGACCGTTAGTCGATTTCTTAGAAGATGAAGTTTCCTTACGGGATTTGTAACGCATGTGGTATCAGCATGATGGTGCCCCCGCTCACAAATCTGAGCAACCATGCACATTTTTGGCGCAGACATTTGACACTCGAATAATTGGCTACGGAGGTCAACAGGAGTGGCCCCTGCGATCACCCGACCCAAGTCCTCTGGATTTCTTTCTCTGGGGCTTCCTAAAAAGCAAAGTGTACGAACGTGAATCCACGGGTAAATCTGATTTACTCAATCGAATCAGCATGGCATGCAGGTCTGTGATACCAACTATGTTGCAGAAGCTACAGGCGGAGTTTCTGACATGGGTTTGGTACTGCATTTCCGCGGAAGGCAGTCATTTTGAACATTATTTAGGTTAATTTGGCCATTAAGATATAATAAAGTCCCTGATTCATGATTGGAGTATCATTCCACATTATGCTATAATTTGAACGTCAAATCATGTATTATTTTGCTGCTATTTATTAAACAAGCTGTTTTAATCTTTTCGGTACAATTTGTATTTCTTTAATTTAACTTTTATTGTTTGCCATACAGCAATACAAATTGTCAATCTATGATGTTTACTATGATGTTTTATTATTACTATGAAGTTTTTCTTTTGATCTTTCTGGATAGTGAATTACTGTTCTCTAAACTCAATTTATATACGACCCCCTTTTCCGAGCAATTCAGATGCTTCAACTTTATGTAGGTATAACTCGGTCAGTTTTTATCGTAATAAAATGAAACTTTTTGTGTTTGCTTTGTTTTTGTGCACTTCATCTTTTCCTAAATATAAGTGATAGGACCTGGGGACCGCATAAAAGTTTAATTTTTATAATTTTTTTGTAAATAGGGTTTTTGGTTCGAAAAGCACGTGAAAACACATTCTTTACCTTTTTTTAAAACATTTTTCAAATTGGAACTGCATATCTAAACCGAACGGTTCGGGAATTAGCTATTGGGTCACATTAAGGCTAGACAACCTGTATATTTTTTAATTCTAATGGGCTACGGATTGATGATTAACCATTCCCCGGAACTAGTATCTCTTTTTAGTGCGACACCATATAATGCGGATACCAATCACCGCAGGTGATTTTGACGTCCAGTTTCCTCCCTATAGGGAGGTACCTCAGCTCTGACGATGCGGACCTGTACTAGGACTTAATTTTTCCGAAAGCAACCAAGCCAAACAGACATTATAGGGATCTTTTACATGCCGTATAATCATACGACCAACTTTTGCCGGGGTCGAACCCGCAACCTTAGGTGCAGAAAGCCAGCAACAAACCAACCACGCCACCCAACCGGCTGTTTCTACTAATATTAAATGGGTTATTTTTTCGCTCGTTCCGAAGCTTACTTCATTTAATCTTCTCAAAAGATCATAAAAAGTCCATATTCTAATAAATAACTACCTAGATTTTTATTGAATTTGAATACTTTTCTGGGATAATGGATAGCCATTTTGATTAAAAAATTAGCTAAAATTTCTTTGAAATCAACTATTGTACATAAAATTTAATTTTTATCTTTAAATTGATATATGCCCACACTTGTTCTATTGAACTAAACTTAGTGGCGAAACAGCCCAAAGAGGTCCAAAGCCTAATGTGCTCATATCAGTTTTCATAACCTTGGGCACTGATTTGTATGAGTAGATGTTCTATGCAAGGGAGTCAATTTGGTTTAAACCCCGGACCTGAGGAGTGGAAGAGCGATACGCTACCACTCAGCAACTGGGCTTCAACAGTTGTTCTGTTATTTCACCTGAAAACAAAAAGTTTCCCCCCAAAAAGAAAAAAAAAATAGCCTGAAAAAAATTGGTCCTAAATATAGACAGTCACCTTACCCTTCCAGGACCCATAGAAATATTTCCCCTTTTTTAAAATTGGTGATTGTCGTATTTAATTATAACCTTATCTGCATTTTTTATGCAAAATGTCAAAATAGAACGTATGGTGAAAGCAATTATGCGAAGTGAAATGTTTAGACGTGAAAAAGAACTGTCACATTAATTGGTTTCAATGGTAAAGCATTTGTTGTTTGCATTCTTATTCTCTCTTATTTCTTGTTTCAGTTTACTTTCATAGTGTAACAATATGTAACTATGTTTGCACCATTTTTTTATGTTATTCGTTAACTCTAATTTTGTATATTAATAAAGTATAATGCAACAAATGAAAACAAATGCTTTAAAAAATGCACATTGTTCCAAAAAACTACACATTCTGCGTTTTTCTTATGATTTTTATTTATTTTGCATCCAAACAAACTAAAATAAACAGAAGTATACTAATATTACTAATATTTACTCTTAGCAACCTGATGGTCCTGTAAGGGTTAACAGTAGTCTGTAATAAAGAATGTTTAAACTTAGTTTACAGTTTGATTGCTAGACCGTAATAGGGAAATATAAAAATATCTAAAAAAAACTTTTCAAGTAAAATTTATGAGTTCGAAAGTTTTGTTACAATTTAGATAAAAATTCCAATACTTTAAAGTATATTGAAATATTTTTTAAAAAATTACAATTTTTCAGTATGAGATCTTAAAATTTATATACATATTTCCTTTTAAAATATCGAGTGAGTCGCAACGCTGAGTTTCACAGTGATCATTCCTGTAACGTTACCATGGCAACAGTTGAATAAGAAAAAATTTATAAACAGAACATTTCTCTTCATTCGCCTTCAGAGTTCTTTCAAGCATGAAACACATTTCTGTTTTTACAAATTTTGTAAAGGTTTTATTTTTTAAAAAATCCATTTTATGCAACGGTACTACTCTTTAAATTACATTTAAGAAGAAATAGTGAAACCGGATAACATTTACAACTCATTTGATTTCAGAATGAATGCAATTTATAAAGTAAAATTCAAATCTTTGAAAGGTTTAAACAATGTGGGCCTACATGCGGAGACAAGTTTTCTAAAATGCTTTGTGATTAGTAAATTTATATTATTTTGTTGGTGCTTAGGACTTAAATTGATGAAAAACACCAATCGGGAAACTTTATGACAATTTATATTTATTAAAAAGAGGTATTTTTGGTAAAATTATACCGAAATTCAAAACAATCTACATTTTACTCAAAGCCAGATATTTAAATTATTTTTTACACAACATATTTAATATAATTATAAGGACAATGAACTAAAATCTAAAATATACCATGTACCAAAAAGTTATGGCTCATTGTACATTTCCTTATAGAAAATTTTATAAAATTCATGGTGTGTTCGTAACAATAAACTGTTAAAAACTCTTGATGTTAGAGACAAATTCTTAACTTATTGCCCCAATCTTTTTTTTTAAATAACATGTATACAAAATATAAAAGAAATAGGTTCATACATTTTTGAGATATCTGGTTTCAAATTACATAACTTTGACCCCCCCAAAAAAATCAATTTTCATAAAAAGCATTTATTGATTCTAATTTTACTAAATTAATACTTAATATCAGATATTTGTTGTTGTTGTTACTAATGCCACCTGATCGGCAAAGTCCGGATCAAGGCCCACGAAATTCATCATGGCAAAGAACTAAGTGACGCCTATCGTTAGCGGTAGCCTTGAGCACCATACAGGGGACAGAATGATATATCAGATATTTATAGCATAGACTTTCCTCGTTCTCTAATTTACTTAACTTTTTTCTTTTAGCCAATTCGATTTTTTTTCCCGACACAAAATAGCAAAATTAATTAATTTTTTTTTGAATTTCAGTCAAATATTTATTCAGAAAAGAAGGCAGATACCTGAAGTAAAATATCATTGTAATGAGAGAGAAATGGGATAGTTATAGATAAATCATAAATTTGAGAGTGATTTTAGAGGAGCATATTTTATTTCAATCCTTGTTTAGTGCGCCCCTTTAAAGTCGTAGAAAACACCAACAGTCGATAATAGTTAACTTTTTCACTCTGTAACTGCATCTATTTTCAATAATGGAGAGTCAAAATGGGTTAAAAACTTCATAAATCTCTCTCAAGGGCTTTTGAATAAAGCGCAAGTCACCTTTGAACTGCAAGAACTGTTGGACAGAGCCAGCCTTTGTCAATTAAATATGCATGTAGGAGACCGAAAATGCGTTTTCTTTTATGTAAGTGGGTGGGATTGGCCGAATTTTCTAGCGAGTTAAGTCGTATTCTGAGAAGTCATGATTCAAAATTGAGTAATTGTCACATTCAGGATCTTTTCTTAAAGAGAGAAAAATTTGTGTATTACTCCACACAAAGCACGTGGCTTCACAATAGCACCGTGACGAATTAGAGTCTTGACAATGGCAGTTTGTCTCTGAAAAATCGACTCAAGAAGCATCCAACCAACACAAAATGGACCATTCATCTATTGAAAAATGACAAATCCATTGCTAATGTTGCCAGGTTGACAGCCAAATGTTATCGATGAGAGAGCGGCTATTCTCGCGGCACGCGGAAAAAGAGTGTTCTAGTATTGAAAAGGAAGTTCATCCTTCCGACTTACTTCATAAAGTTGCCGTTCAGTGGGGTTGCTATGATATGTACGCAAAATCTCAAAAGAATATAAACACCATTAATTTATTCACTCGAGAAGAATGATGATTAGAGGTCTGTTCACTTCAAAAGACATTTTAACAAGAGGTGTTATCAGAAAACCATTGATTTTACGTGATGAAGAAGCTTTAAAAATTTTCGAGAGAAAGATCTCGATGGGATTCAAGTGAATGGATCATCTAATTCATCTAACTCTACAAAATTTATAAACAACCTCATATTGTAAATGTCGAATTACAGAGACTTAAATGAGCTGGTCATCTGGCTAGAATGAATGAAGATCGTTGCTGCAAGAAAATCTTTCTGGCAAAATCCATGGGAAACAGACCTCGGGGCAGACCCCCTTTAAGATGGATTGACTGTGTCGAAAAAGACCTAAATATTTTAAAGGTCAAAAACTGGAAAACAGTCGCCAAAAGTAGAAATGCCCCGAGAAGGTCAGAGTCCACCCAGAGCCGTCAAGCCATTGAAGAAGTTATCAGAAAAACTCAGTGGCTCACACAAGGTGGGGAGGGTCCTGGGGGTCCGGACCCCCTCCCAAAGCCCTTGATTTTTTTCCGATTGATTATAATTCTAAGTATATAGTACGTAAAATTTAATTAAGTATTTGTTATTAATGATTAATTTTATTAATTAATGCTAATTATGTATTCAATAATTAGTTTTTTATTGTGTTGTTCCCGAAAATCGACAAAATTAAAAGGAGCATGATACAAAAATGGTGAACTTTTGACCCTGGACTCCCTTGAAAAATTCCTGTGTGCGCTACCGGAAAAACTTATATAAGAATTACATATCAAAAACTTATACAGTAGATCCCCGATTTAACGAATTTTTTCCCTATTAAAATGTAGGCAAACCCCCTTATTTAATTAATAATAAACTACGAATTAAAGAATTATTTGAACAGCTGAAAAAATACATATTGGTTTTTGTTAGAAAAAATAGGAATTTTTTTTAATGGCATCCTTTTTTTACGGAACAGAAAAAATATTTTCCTTCCAAGTAACAAATTTCGACGGTCAAGAGGGCAGAGCGTTATTAGACTTAACAGTTGCAAATGAGACATGAGCGTAAACTATCGTGTGATTTTTGAATTAGACACGAAACTCTTTTCTTACCTCATCACACACCACAACTCAGGGGAATGTTTTAAGATTTTGAAGATTATGTTACACTAGCTGGTATACCCGTTCTTCGCACGGAAGAACTGAAAAATTAAACAACACAGATTGAAGGATAAAGAAGTTTTTAATGAGTTAATTTTACGTGAATTAGAAATTAAACAAAAAAAAGTTTTTGCATACCTCAGCTAGACAAAAAAAAAAAAAAAAAAAAAAAAAAAACACCTTTGTTAATTTTTAAGTATATATATCTAATAGTTGATAAAAAGGATTTCTTTTATTTATAACTCCCCGTAAGACTCTTGAGGGTAAATTTTTGAAAATACCTCCCTAAGCTGATCTCTGCTCAGCAAAAGTAATACATTGTTAAAAGTTTTGTGTAATGAACGCTTAAAATAGTGTAAATAATTTATATCTGAAAGTGTATTTATATGTGTTGTATTTATTTTATATTAAAATTGTAATATTCGCAAGCAACGCCGTTTCTTAAATTATAATTGCGATTCAATGAAAAACAGTGAAATGTTGATGATAGAGTCAAGTTGGCAAATGTCTAGCTACTTTCTTAGCCCGAGCTTTATTGGAGCTTCGTAAAACCCGCCGTGTAGGGGCGCGATGCACGTTAATGCTTTATCTACCGCATTATGATTTACTGCAGTTTTTTCCATGCAATATTTTTTTTGGATTACTACATTGAAAATTAAGAGACACACATAAACAAAATACTCCACTTTGGGAATTTATTCCATTAGAAATAATAAATTAATTAAAGACATTTCATTGTAAAATTAATTATATGCACCTTTCACTAAAAATAAATAGTCAAATCATTTTCTAAGGTCTTCATTAACAAACAAAAACATAAGACATTTAAATTTTGACATAAACTATTTTTTAGGGACAAAAATAATAGTCTTTGCAATCCGCTGAAAACACATCTACTACAAAACTATTCGCCTTCCCCGCTAAAATACTCATCATGGAACCCGTGCTGCCATATATCTTGGAAGAGTGGATTTCAAAGAATATTCCTGCTAAGTATTGGTGGAACATTCCTTCTAAGTTGGTGTGGTAGTTAGGAGAAGGGGGTGCCAGCTCAAGTGTCGTTCCCGTCACTTGACCATGGATCAAAATTACATGGTCCGTTGCCAAAAGCGCTCGTGTAGCTGAACAGTGCAACGTTAATAATCACTCACTGCACTCACTCCAAAAAATACAGTACAGTAGTTATAATTATTTTTATACTTAAAGACGCAATATCTGCCTATTCAATTAAAATTATAGCGTTGTAATTAACTACTAACAAAAAACAAATTTTGAAAATTAGTCCAAAAGATGTAGTGTGAAAGAGAAAGTTTATTTACTTTAAGTACCAGAACCGATAAAAGCATTTATTTTGAAAAAAGATCATTTTCTTACTACCAAATATGCATAATAAAATCATTAAAAAAACATTCAAATAAAGAGAGATTTATAACAACCTCTCCCTTCAAAACTTAGTTTTATTCTGAAATAAAAAAAATAGGCATTATTCTGATCACAGAAATTAATTGGAATCGAGCGCCTTGCGTAGCCAAAACAAAAATGGTTTTTTCACAAACAAACGATAGATATATGCTGACGTGGACTTTTTTCCAGCGCACGCGAGAATTGCTTGCAGATGGCAGAATTTTTTTCCTACTTACTTGACAAATATAGTTATATTTTGGACACTTCTCCCAATATCTTTATAAATTATAGCCTATGTGTTATTCTGATGTATAAGCTATATTACTGTAAAGTTTCATTAAAATCCATCCTGTTGTTTTTGCGTGAAAAACACCCAAACATCCTCACAAACTTTCACGTTTATAGGGATATATTAGGATTTTATGACGGGTTGTATCTCTGTGCAACTGAAATTCAAGCAACTGTAGGAATCAATGATTCTGTTGCAGAAATTGACGATGAAACTTTTTACGACAGTGTTACATTGTCTAATACTTTACATTGTTTGGAAACTGTGAAAACATACCTCATGCAGCAGGATGCAAATGACGCAATATTTTTTTCTCTGCATAAAGTCGAAAAAAGAACCCTTTCGAGTCAGGAATTAAAAAGATTTTCGAACACATCTATCAGTCAGTATTTTAAAATTTCCAATAAACCGGCGCGTATAATTATTCACTAGTAGCGTTTTTTTTTCTATTGATTAAAAAGTGTAAAATTTCTAACTATAGATACTTTTCGTATGTTGGTTGTTGTAGAATTTCCAAAGGATAAATACAAAAAATTTGTATTTTGCTTAGACCCGATATAACGAATAACCCCGATTTAACGAACAAAATGTTTGATCCTGATGAATTCATTAAATCGGGGTTCAACTGTATTTTGTTAATAATATGCTCACTGGCGTAGCTAGTCCTGAGTGGGCCCAATATCAGTTTCTTGGGGGCACTTTTTTGAAACTCCTTAATAGTTAGAGATATCTTGATTACACATGTTGGGGCCCCTGAAGCTTGGGGGGCCCGTATTATTGATACGACTGATATGGCGGTAGCCACGCCCCTGAATATGTTTTATTTTAAAATTAATTAAATCAAGGATTAGGTCTATCCTTGAACACCGCATGTCTTAATAATTTTTAAATACTATAGTACTATACAGACTCCGTGTGGTGACCGGGGTTCCTCAAAGGTTACCATGTGGTAACCAAGGGGTAAGAATAGTCCCAATGTATCCCAATGCATGTCGTTAGAGGCGACTAAAATAGGGTTGGGCGCAGGGTTAACAGCCCTACACGGTAAAAAAAACTATTGTTACGAAACCTCAACAGATTGCTTAAACCGAAATTTATATATATCAGCGGAAAAACAAAGTTTAGATTATATAAGACATTAATTTTACCTGTGTTGCTGTATGCTAGCGAAACCTGGACGCTGAATTTGGAGACTATACGAGCTCTGGAAACTTTCGAAAGAAAAGCACTGAGAACTATATTTGGGCCTGTTAAAGATCAAGGATGCTGGCGTACTAGATATAATTTCGAGCTATATAGGATTTATAAAGAACCTCAAGTTACTCAAGTCATTCGAAGTAACAGATTGAGATGGCTCGGCCACATCTGGAGAAGCCCTGAAAACAACCAGACCAGAACTTATACATTTAAGAATCCTATGGGATCTCGAACAAGAGGAAGACCACCAACAAGGTGGATGGATGATGTTGAAAATGACTTAAAAACTCTAAACATTAAAAACTGGCAGAGAGTTGCTGCGTATCGTTGGAATTGGAGGAAGCGAGCTATGGAGGCAGCCAAGACCTGTAACAGGTTGTTACGCTTATAAAGAAGAAGTACTATACAGTCAACCAATTTCGCCAAATCAATAGGCATAACCAAATCAAAAAACATCGCCAAATGCTATCATTTCTTTCTGCACATGCTCAGAAAACGAAAACTTTTACGCTTGCTCCTGCCATATTTAGCCCATCGACAAATAAAATGACGAAGATTTAGAAGGATTTGAAAAACACACACTTGAAATCAGGGACATCTTAAAGCATAGGCCAACTGGACCTGGGCCTCCTTTACAATGGAAGTTCTTGACTTAGTCTTGATAAGATAATGATTTCAATGGTCAAATGTTTTTTTCCCGGTAGAATTCTTTAAAAAACTGGGAATTTCGGCCGATATGTCAACTGGGTATATGTGATGACCGTCGTCCATGTATAAATCGAACCGGTTTGCATGAGTGTAAATCATGCACATTTACTTGTTTTCAGTTTACCGTTTGTACAAGTATTTGACAACGCATGTAATGTACTGTCTGCTTTTAAGGGTCATATGTGGGGCCTACATTTACGTAGGAGCCCAGGGCCAATTTTCTGGTAGGGTCCCAGGGCCTACTTTTACGTAGGGTGCCCAGGGCCTAATGGAGTCTTAAGACGTTCCTGAACGTATGCTATGTACTGTCTGCTTTTAAGGGTCATAGATGGGACCAAAATCTGTGTAGAGGCCCAGGGCCTCAAGAAGTCTTAAGACTTCCCTGCTTGAAATTTTAATGATAGTTCTAATAACAACTACATTATTCAAGAGGCCAAAACATAATGTTTGCTTTCAAAATCACGTTAAATGAGTTTTTTTTATGTAGGCTACACCACATAAATTCGCATTAATACGGATCTAAATGCTGTCGTGTATTGCCGCTATATTTTTTGTTTTGCCTTTTTGCTAAACCCTATAGTCTTTTGGGTACTTATATGTTAGACAGTATTTTTAGACATACTTTACTGTGTTTGCTTCCCTAGAAAATAGTTCCTGAGTTTTAATCATTTTTCACAACACATATATTAATAGAAATAAATCTATTTATATATATAAACATAATAACATATTTATTAATAGAAACAAACAACATATATGTAGATAGAAATTATAGAATGACCTTAAAAGTTCGTTTGATTTCTTACACTTTGCATCTTCAAAATGAAATGTTAAAGAATAAGACTCACCAACCCCATCCCTTTTTGCAAACTGAAAATTGCTTCAACACTAATATTGATTTATGAAGCTGATTATCTCGACGATGCAGATCACAGCCTATTTTATTACAGTTCTCATCTCTAATCGAATCAATCTATTTTTTTTCCTTATGTGAAACATATTCCATAATTTGATCTTGATTATGTAATCAGTGACGTAGCTATCATTGGGCTAGGCGGTGCGGTGCACCAGGGCCCTCAAACTCAGGGGGCCCCGGGACCCTGACCACCAAGCAAGCCAAACTTGCGATAATTTCTCTTACATTTAAAATATAAATATAAAAGGTTGCAACATAATTAGGGCAACTCAGTTGAAAGTAATTTTAAACTTGTAGGGAATTCCTTTAAACTCTTCCCTTTGTTTGTATGGTGTAGCGAACGTAACTTATTGAAAAGTTTATATTATTTTTCAATTTTTTTTTCTTTTTCTAATTGTTACTTGAAAATTAATTTCAAGTTCTATGAAAAATCTTACCATACATCTTAACAAACCTACACAGGAAGCTATTTCTTCTTGGTCATTTTATTTTTCATAACAATATGATTCATAATAAGCTATTTTTCTGTTTCAGTATTTCGAAATCCATTTGTATCTGCAGCAGACTGATGTAATTTTGTCCCTCCTCTTCTATTCCTTCGGAGAAGTGGGGTTTTTTTAAAACACTTACAATAATATTGCATTATTTTCTTGTTCATGCATATTTTTTGTATCATTCCCTGTCTATCATGTGTCGTATCGAACTTGGGTAATCATTTAAGTTCACACAAGAAAACTCATACTCATTCATATAAGTAGTATGTAGCTGTGCTTTCCTGTATTCTGAATAGCAGGATAAACGGCTGATATTAAAGTGGCTTTGTATACTTTAAATACTAATTTATTTCTATTTTTTTTTTACTTGTTAAAACCCAACAAAGATAATGCTCTTGATTGTTTTCCTTTGCACCAGGGCCTTTGGATCCCTGGCTACGCCACTGTATGTAATATCAAACTAATACTTAACTCGCAAAAAAAAAAATGGACATATTCCTAAAATGATTCAATATAGGATTAGAACTTTAAGTAAATAAAAACACACAGCACGCACATTCATGTATTCGAATTTGGAAAAAAATTAACGAGCTATCGGAAGAATATCACCTGTGTGGTCCTTCTTTCCCCGTATCCCCAAGAATGGACACATGGACAGAAATTCTATCTTACAAACACGGTCAATATTTAAACTATGTTTCCGAAGAGAATTCTCGGATTCAACAGAGGATATAGCGCAGTAGGGAATTTTTTTTTTTTTTGCCTTCCTTTTGAAGAAAAAAGAAGAAAAAATCTGTTGTGGTTTGTTCAAGGTACATGAAAGGCAAAATGTCTTCATTAGACCGGGAACATCATCAGGGTAGCCGTACCCTGCGGGTGAGAGGCATTCTTGTTATTGTTCGATTTCCAACCCAAGGTGTGACCGTCGATTTTAAAGATAGGAAAAAAGCGCTTTTTCCGTTCTCACCAATGCATTTGCGGTTAAGGAAGTCCATATACGTGTAGAGCAAAATGTGTTTTACCTTCTTTTTTCAGTGGGAGAGGGGTTGATTTCCTAATGCAGTGATTCCCAACCCCCGATCCGCCAAAGGAACATTAAATTGTTTCCGTTTTATTTACTGTGGTGTACAGTCGAACCTCTATATAATGAACCTCTATTTTACGAATTTCTCTATTTTGCGAACTTTTTCCTTGATCCGAGAACATTTTAGTATTTTCTTTGTAAAATAACCTCCAAATAGCGAAGTGCATTTTCTATACAACGAACTTATCCGCTTGTGTTTCGATGTTTTTTCTCTTTATTTTTAAAATATTCCAGGGCATTATTCAAATTATTCTCTCTTATAGCACATTTGATGGTGGTCAATTACTCTGAACTAGTATTACCAAGTGCCTAACTCACCTAGAACCATGAAACGGTCATAATTTCACAAAAAAAAAAAAAAAAAAACTCAAATAAAACTAACAGATTTTATCAGTAGCTAAATTTAAGGATGCATGTGGTACGGTGTGCTTCAAATTAGTGGTTATAAAATAATGTACGTTTAAAATTACTCCCAAGCTTAAAATTAGAAAATATCTTTAAAAAATTCAGTAGTTTTAATATAAAATTATTTTTTAAAAGTAAAAACACACAACACACAGAATAATCACGGAAAATGTTTTTGAAGTTAACTTCTTATGACACGGTAAGGAAAAATTTTCGTTACTCGCTACCCGTTACCATTTACGGTTACGGTAAGCTAGAACTGTATGAAGTTTCGAATTTCCCCACGTTTTTTAAATACAGTTTGAAATAATAATGATAATAATAAATTTGTTAATTATATATAATATTACTTTAAAAAAAATAAAACTTAATTATACAATTCAATACACATAAGTGGCAACAACTTCAATTCTTCAAAGATCGTAGATGGTTGCATTTGACGATCTACCTAAAGTATCTCAAAGTATGCTGCATATAATTTACGATCGATGGTTTCACAGGCTAGTTCATATGGTGAATATATATTCTCTCTCTTTTCCTTTAAAAATAATCGAATCTCAAGTTTAGGTAGTCCATTAAAATGGTCAAAGCATATCGAAAAAGTGATATATTTCTCAATGTGTGGTTGTACTGTCAGAAAACTTATATGAAAAATCTTGTGATGGAGTACGCGATATCACAAGATAATACAACGTAATTATATCGCCAACCATTTAAAAAGTCTTCTAGTTATCAGAGGTGTATTTTCTTTACATTTAAAATGATTGACATTATAATGAACTGTTATAAAATGTTATAAGTTTGTTTATCAAGTTATCATCTCCTTCCAGTAATCATCTCTTAGCATATATTTTAAGCTGCAGACATTAAACGAAATTGAAAAGTGCAAAATAGTTCAAGCTTCAAATTTTTTCTTTGAATGCAGCTACATTAGGCCTACTTGGAGGCGTCATACCTAACAGATTCTTCGGACTATCTACGCCGCCAAGAACACCAAGTACAATCTCACTAAAATTAACTTATCAGCAGTATCCGTGTGGTAACCGGAGTAGAATAGTCCCATCGTAAACTCCTGCGTGACGTAAAGGCGACTAAAATGAGCAGAAGTCCAAGCTCTCAGGGCTATGGCAACCCTCAATTATGACAAGTGCACCTCTGCACTTTGTCATACGCGACAACAACAACAATACATATAAGCCAAAGAAGTTAACTTCTACCGCGTGTTCACACTGATAGACACACATCTTTTTTTTCTTTCCTTGTTTTCTTAGCAGATTTCTTTTTGATGGGTAAGATTTATAAAATAAATAGATATTAATTTTCAAAGAAAAGTGTGAATAATTATTTTTTATAAATAATGTATAGTAATATATATATATATATATATATATATATATATATATATATATATATATATATATATATACAGTCAGATCTCGTTTTATGCGGTAGATACGTTCTAGCGAAAAACGCATATAAAAAAATCGCATTAAAAAAGACATTACTTGAATGGAAAAAGTAGGGATACGTTCCTTAGTTTTCTAAAATCGCATAAAACCAAAACAATTAGTTAAAATTAACTTAGAAACCGCATAAAAAAATTGCAGAAATGAAAAGAAATAGGCTGCATGATAAATCACTTCGAATGTCTGAAAGAAATTCATACAAAAGCTAAAAAAAAAAACCTTGTATTCAAACCTTAATTCGTTTTATTTTATGGAAAAGTAATACACATAGTTTTACATTTTTAATCATTATCGCTATCTGATAATGGTTTGCACCGTTTGCGAAGTGGTTCCAAATCACCTTCATCATCAGAAGAGACTCTCTCTGCAATAGATATTTGCGGTAAAGGCCACGGATTTTCACAAACTTCATTCTCGTTCTGTGTAGCTCTTCCTTTTCTGACAATGTAGTCATTAATTAAACTTTGCGATGAGGATTATTTTATTTTTTATATAGTTCACGATATCCAGACATGCAGTTCTGCAGCTCACGTTGTAATTCAGAGGCTCGTTCAGAATTGGGGTCATTAATAAGAAAATGATTTTATAATTTACTGCAAAGTTGAAGACCTTCTTGAATTAATTTTCCAGTGAGGGGAGTTGATTTTTCTTCCTCATCATTATCACCTTCTAGACATACGACGCCGTCTATAGTTAGATCTAAAGTTAAATCAATAATATCATTGTCACACTTAATGCATCATCCACAAGCAATTCATCTATATCATCGTGGCTGAAGGTATTAAAACCATCTCCTCCAATTTCATGTGCCAAATTAATTATTTCATCTGATAGTGTCGATGTTTGAGTGGTTGTATTGTGTGTCATACATGCTGGCCAAATCTTTTTCGAATAGGCATTTAAAGTTCTAGGTCTTATTTGAGCGGAAGAAGATGCAACATGAATTAAACAATCAAAAATAGAAAATAGTTTCCACACATCTTTTACTGTTAAGGACTCATTTTCTAGTTTATTCGAGAGGAATTTGTACGTTGTCTTAATATAATATTTTTTAATAGTTGCAATTATGCCTTGATCTAATGGCTGAATAAGGCTTGTTGTATTGGGCGGAAGAAATACTAGTTGAACATTTGGATGTTCTCATTGTGGATGACTTGCTGCATTGCCAACAATTAATAAAACTTTAAAATCGAGAGAGATTTTTCCTTCATATAGGCTTCCACTTCTGGTAAGAAACAATTATTGAACCATTCTGTAAAAATAGCTGTTGTCATCCAGGCTTTCGGGTTAGCCATCCAATGCACGGGCAGTTGTTTTAAATCTTTACCTTTAAGGGCGCGTGGTCTAAGAGATTTATTTATTAAGAGAGGTTTCAACATCCGATCTCCTGATGCATTGCTACAAAGTAATAAGGTGACTCGATCTTTACTTGCTTTATGTCCACTTGCAGTTTTTTCATCCTTTGCGATGTAAGTACGGTTAGGCAATTTTTTCCAATAAAGTCCTGTTTCATCAGCGTTAAATACTTGGTCGGCAGAATAGTCCCCATCTTCAACAATTTTCGCTAACTCCTCTGGAAATATTTTTGCTGCTCCTTCATCTGCTGTCGCACACTCCCCCCTGTTATTATAATATTATGAAGTGCATTTCTTTTTAAGAACGCCATCCTTTGCTAGCTGAAAATTCTTTTCCAGCTTGGGAAGTGGAAGTTGATGGTTCTGACTGTTTCATTGACTTATAAAACTGAAGAGCTTTTTCTTGGATTAAATAACCACTTACAGGAATCCTTCTTTGAACTTGTTCCTCAATCCAAATTGCGATGGCTCTTTCCGTTCTTTCTAATAATACATCCCTTGTGTACGATGCAAATTTGGTGCTTAATTTTGTACCAGAAATGACCAATTTTCTTATTGCAGCTTCATTCTTTTTAATTGTTCTGACAGTAGATTCGCCTAAATTAAAATGTTTTCCAATAGCCGTAGATCCTTCTCCTTTTCCTAAGCGATCTAAAATTGCAATTTTCGTTACAAACGAAATTGATTGTCTTAGGCGCTTTTTTTTCTCCATTGGGCCAAATAAAATCTTAGAAAAGAAATTTTAAAAAATTACACTTCCGATTTTCTAATGAAAAATAAAACTTTACGACACTCACTTTAAATCCAGAAATCAAAATTTGCTGCTTATTATATTGCAACTTAAATTCACCACTTATTAAAGTGAAACTTTTATAAAAATTAACGAGGCACCACTAAGAGAAATTATAATTTCGAAATAATGATATATCTGTATACTACTGAAATAACGAATGCGAATCTAAGACTGTCGAAGCTGAGCCGCAGGCGTAAGCACCAAAAAGATACGGAAATTCTTGGAATACTACGATCTACGTCTCAGTATAAATAATAATAATAATAACAAAAATCTAGAAATGTTTGGAATACAAACCGCAAATGTTTGAAATACAAACCGCACAACTTCAAAATCGCATAAAAACAATCCGCATAAAAAGAGACCTGACTGTATATATATATAAATTTGTTTTACCTGGTTTTTTAAAGCATATAAAAAGATGAAACTCTATTTAATGAATCTTCCATATAACGAACTTTTTCTCGGAGTTTTGCGACTTCGTTCAATAGAGGGCTAACTGTTTTTCTCTCAGGTTTGTGCGATTTTCCATGAAAATCACTGTATATTCCATATTAAATTACTTTGTGTTCATTTTTGGACGTTTATTCTGAAAGCATATTTAAATAGAATGGAATCCTCAGCGGGCCGCGGTAAAATTATCAGACGTTGGTCGGTTCGCAGTAAGGTTACTAATTTACCGGGGTTTTCCATTCCTGGGAATACATCAAAATTTCAAAAAATTTAAAAACAAATTATTTTTAAATGAAATCAAGAATAGTTATATAAAATAAGGATACATATAAATTTCTAAATTAATACTTACTTATACATATAATGAGCTAAAACATATTCAAAAATATATAATAAATTGATTATTAATTTTTTAAATAGGATTTCAGAAAGGATAAGCAATTTATACTTTTATCACTCAGCTAATTTCTAAGCTTTGTGACGAACAATCCGGCAGCAGAAAATGCTCTCTCGGTTTCAACTGAGGTTGGAGGAATTGTTTTTAAGGCCTGGCATAGTTTTAAAACAATTGGAGATGGATTTTTGGTTGAGTCGAACAACTGCATCACTTGTTTCATGATTTTGTCGAAACTAGTACTTTTTTTGGATGAACAATATAAAACTTTAGTTTAAAAGTAAATAGCTTTCTCTAATTTTTCGTCCACGTCAGAGGTTATTCTTTCAAAATCTCCATGTTCTCTTCTGAGTGCGAAGAGTTGGATATTGATTCCTTTTCTTCGCAGAAAAGTCTTGTCCCTCTCTCTCTCATTTGGTCTTGTCTAACCAAACAATTTTTAGCAGGCAATCGCGGAATATCGACAGTAACTGCACCTGCTTCGTATTTTCTCCCAAAATTCAGGTATTGCATTAATCCTTTTAAATTAACGTTGGTCTCTCATTAATTCTTTGGCTTAGAGAATATTTCATATTTTTCGCAAATTCTAAATTTTGTTCGTTCAATTCTCCAATAACGAAAGAAAATAAGCCTTCTGCAGTCAGCAAAGTTAAATTTCGACTGCATAATTTTTCTAAGCCAATTTTTACTGGCTTAAACCAGCTACAATTGTAGTCACAGTTTCAAACTCTAGATTGGCCATCATTAGTTCTTCTTTAATGTCAATTAATGCTTTTAAAATAGCTACCTCATAGATAATTGAAGCCCCGTACAATTCCTGGGATTTCCCGAGAACAAATTATAATTCCCGGGAATGGAAAAGCATAGAAATCTTATGATTTGCCGGGATTTAAAGAAATCCCAGTTCCCAACCCTCGTCCGTATATCAAATGATACCGGACTGACCAAGGAACATAAAACTTTTTCCATTTTATTTATGGTGGTGTATTTCTCTCAGGTTTGTGTGATTTTCCATGGAAAGCACTTTATATTCCATGTTAAAGCACTTTATATTCATTTTTTTCATGTAACTGTATTGTATTCTGAAGGCACATATTTAAATACAATTATCTCTTCTGTCTCTTTTAAATGGGACTGTGAATTAGTATATATGTATATAATTACCATTGCGGATCTAGTACATTCCTTAGAGTTTGTATCACTTTTTAGTGTGGCACCATTGAGGTCGGGGGGGAGAGGGGAAGACGAACCTTTTTGGAGCAACGTGCCATTTTTTCCTAAAGAAATGTTTGATGAGATATAGACGTGTCGTCAAATAATTTTGAGTTGTGATTATTGGGAAAGTATTAAAATTAAATACTGACTACACAAAATTATTTAATACGAACAGATACATTTTGTGCACTGTATAGCAGTGAATGTTTTAGTTATACGTGTAATTCAAATTATATAAAGTAACATTAGGGTTACTTCTGTTGTTGCAGACTAAATGACAACTTATATTAGGATTGTAAGATGTTACTTTTAGCAGAATAAATGCTCTGAACTGGAGTCGTGCGAATCTTTTATGTTATTTATCTCTAAAATTAATGACTTACAAGCATAGGTAGATGAAAATATGGTTGAAAAAGCACGAGTCAGCTTCTTCAAACAGTTAAATGTGACTCGAATTGGATTTCGTGTTTCGAAAATTTCGTTATATATATATATATATATATATATATATATATATATATATATATATATATATATATATATATATATATAGTGTCATTTTTACTAATATTTCTTTTTAATCTTTCTGTTTCAATCAACTCCAATTTTTCCTTGTTTCAACAAATTTCTGAATCCATACTGAACTAGACTAAAAATCAATCTGTAGCGATTCAAATTCTTTAATTTCAAACCAATCAAATTGGGACAAGTTCAGTTTATCAAATAAAGTCACATCAAGGTTTAAATAAACGTGAGAGTTTCCGAGAATTCAGGAAACTGAGAAAATATTGGGGGAAAATTCCTCGATTAAAGATTTGATTACGGAAATATAACACAAAATAGTAAATATAGCCCAAATAAATTTTAAAATACAGTAGTATCAATGAATTGTGACTACGCTATACATGTACAAATTTGGTATGATTAGCAATATAAGTTCACGACGTAACTAAAGCAAGGCAATAACATCTGAATGCGCTTTCCACCGCCCAGCGGCCAATCACTCGCGTTTGTTCATAATACTTCATAGTGAACTTTGTTATTTTGAGCTAAAATGAAAACCGTTTTGATCTGTGGAGTGCTCAAAATATTGTGTCACGTGCCATAGGTTCACCATCCCTGATATAGGTGGAAACTAATTGCTATAATGCAATTTTGTAACCCAGTTTACTTCCCTGAGAGAGGCACCTGAGTTCTGACGATGCGAAATTGTGTTAGGAATTTAATTTTGCCAAAAGCACCAGCTCACAAAAATATTTTGTCATGAAATGTACACACGAAATCAACGAAATGTTTCTTTAGAAACCAGATTCATAATTGAGAAAAGTAAGTAGTTCATTATTTCAATATCAATGCAAGAACGGGGAAGGAAAATTTAAGTGTAATACTTCTCGCATAGGTGAAAGGAATACAAAAAAGGAAACACGATTTCAGCGCAGAAAACATGGACCACACAAATCGTTTCTTTTTTCCCCCCTTCGATGCTAAATCCGTCCGCAAATACTACCTATCATTTCAATGGATTAGTACCCCTCGGTAAAAGGTCACAGTTCAGTCTTCATCAAATGAAGAAACGGAGAGGTTTATAAGTACAATCATATTTACAAATGACTCTATTCTTCAAGTTAGGTGGAAAATTCAGGTCTTTTTTAAATCCACGGCTTATAGCTGTATTTGAAATTGAAACCCTTTACTCGTGCGAGTTAGAGTCTACAGCTCCTGAGGATTAAAATACCTCTATTGAATGACACCCATCATCGACTACTGAAAAGAAAATTGAAAATGGGGTGTGTTATCCGCGAAAGGAAGTAATTCACTCAATATCCCAACTGTTGACGAAACGACCTCTTTAAACTAGCAAGACTAGGGGTCAAAAAACTTTCAAGAAAGAGCTTAAGAGTTGTATGTAAAATAAGGTAACTAAGATATCAAAGAGACACGGTCGGTAAGTTAACGGTCGGAGAGGGGGGGGTAGTGCATCCGATTGCAGTCACAATAAATATTGTCATGATCTGATTATATAACATTTTTTATGCTAATTAAATAAAAAAATTTCAAGCAAAGTGATACTTTCCATTCTTTTAATAACTAAGAACTATCGATGAAAATTCGTAAAATCATAAATACTTTTCTTCTAGAGTTTCGTACTTATGCTAATAGTTAAAAACTGATTCTCGTTGCTTTTGAATGTAAAAGCCCCATTTCATCATTTTTTTTATCAATTCTTAATCCCTTTGACATTTCTGTTTCGTCGCCTCGGTGTCTTTGAGGTAACGTGCCCCCGTCGTAAGTCCAAGGTTGTGGGTTCGATCCCAGCCAGAGCTGGTAGATTTTCTGGATGCTAAAATCGTAGGCACGCATATCGTATGATTATGTGGCATGTAAAAGATCCATTGAGTATCAATTTAGCTATGGTATTCACGGCAATATTTAGCATTCGACGAGAATTATAACTGAATAGAATTCAAACGACAAAATTTGGTTGTGGGAACCACCACTAGATGGTGCCCCCAATGAAATGGATCCCACTCTTGGGGACTTGCTGTGTCCGCAAATAGCTTGGCTGCAAAAATGCAGTCTGTTTGAAACAAACAAACATTTCCTCTTGTTGATTTAAGCACACCTCTTGTCCCTTTCAAGAATAATCCCGATCTCATGAATACAATTAAGTAAACGTTGCTAAAAATCACTTTGAGGATTATCTATTCATGGCGGCATTTTTAAAAATAAATTGGACTTTTACTTCTTTAGAACTAATTCTAATATGTTCCATGTATCTGATTAAATTTTTTTAACGGGAAACGCAGTTTAATACAGAAGTAAATGTCTTAACCAAGAAAAATATTTAATTGCATAAACAAATACAAGTAAATGTTTCAACAGATAATTACGAAGGTAAAAGAGCAAGGGAATCAATATTTTTTTATAGATATAATTTTTTTTAGTAATACATAGAGGTAGAAGCTTGAGGGAAGAGTCACAACCGTCAATGTGTAAGGGACCGCATGCGGCTCGTGAGACAGAGTTTACTGATCCCCCTGGGCTAGATTTACAGATTTTCCGGAAGAGTAAATTGTAAAATTTAATCTTATATTCAATTAAACTAAACATTTTTCTTCCAGACGAAGACTATCAGTTACTCTAAAAAAATCTACAAAAATTCTACTTTATAATCTGATTTGAAAAAAAGAGAAATATCTACTGAATGATTTATAAGCAACAGTGAAAGAAGATCGCAAAAAGGATCACTGGCATATCAATTAAATATTTATTTACTTTCAAACACGTAAGTGGAAAGGTAGTAGTACAGTTTTTTGTGAGTATAAAAAATAAATATATTATAAAATTAAATGAAACTTTTTTTGGGGGTCGGGGGGAGGATTTTTATTTTTACTTCTGACTTGAAAAGAGATAACAATAGCATTTATTATAAGCCTTCCTTGTCAACAGGAGATTTGTGGAGAAGTTATTTCAGGAAGTATATCCACTTTCAGTTTAAAATAATAGTTAACCCCTTAACCAGTTCGCCCGTACAGCGTACGGGCACCGATATGTTCTTCTTATTTTTGATTTGCACATATTTTTCATTCTTGTAGGGAGAAGATTAGTGCTAGTGTTTTTAAGATAATGCATCTTGTCCATGGTTCAGAAATACTTCTCGTCCAGGATTTTCTTTGTGCGAAAGCGTGAACTTTTCAATGAAGGCAGGAATTTAGAGTCTTGAAAATATTCGATAAAGAACAGGGATCGGCAAGGCAATGGGCAATTTGCTACTTGAGAAGAAATGAAAATGGAAAGATATTGCAAAATAAATAAATAAATAAAAAACCGATATTATCTTTGAGTTGTACCATGCTTCAAATTGTGTGTAAATATATAATGTGGCCACTCAAAATCCTCAAGCATTTGAAAAAGAGGAATGTACACGAAATTTATTTGTAAGTATCAGAGAAATTCTTCTAAGATGAAACATTCTTCATAGCACACAGAGTGTGCAACAACCCGTGGGTTGTTGGTATTTGGGAGTTCGATCATATCTTTAGCCATAATAGTCATATTAACTTTAAAACACAGATTTATTACTATCTTCTCTTATTCAACTAACACAATTAAAGGTAGCGAATTCACTTAATAATAAACCCGGAAGAACAATCGCATATTCTTAAAGCAACAAAGTTATAGTAAAAATTAATCAACTGAATCTTGGAGCACTCTTGACTCCTACGCTTTAATTCTCTTTAAATATTTTGCTTAACTATACGACCTCCGGTCGTAGTCTTGGTCACAATTTAATCAAATTTTAATCCCCAACTATCAACCATCGACCATCCTCGCATACTCTAATGCCAACGCTTAAATAGAAGTACTCATTTACCGAAATCCCGTCTTCTTCACCGAGGAAGGTTTTCAACAGAACTTACAGTTAAAAAGAATCTTTTTACCAAAGAGGATTAGTTGAAGATTCACAGATAGACCCATTACAAGTGTACTTATAAAAAGCAAACATTTAGGGGTTCTTGTGTTCCTCAATAATAGAATGAAAAATAATGTGAATACTTTAAAATTGAAAATTAAAATAAAATTCCTCCATTTTCACATTCTGTTAGCATTATGCTTAGTTATATGAAGTAAAAAAAAATTAGCCTTTTTTTAAACATTTTAAGCAAAAAAATTGATTGCTTAAGAGGTTAATATAACAATTAATTCAATCATATAGCTAAGTTCATATATTTAAACTATATCAGTGCTTCTCAAACTTTCAACATTCGCGACCCAATATTCAATCATAACTTTCATCGCCCCCCCTCCATACAATAACAATGTATTGAATCCAATAATACTATTCTTTCACACTAAAGCTACACTACGACTTAAACCTCGTAAGTGACACCTGCGTATATAAACGTCTCGCTCAGCCAAAGCATTAATCTTCTGGACGTATATATACGTCTTTCCGAAATACGATCTTTTCTGTGCAATGCTATTCATAAAATTATTCCGAAGGCCTTGAAATGCAATAAAAAGATCTCGTTAATGTTTGCAAAGGATTTAATTATTTCAGAGGATTTGCTCCCTCTCCCCCCCCAAAAAAGACATCAAACTCACGCGTCTACGCGGAAAATGGTGCCATTTGGGAGCGAATCGCGTAACTTTTAATCGGTATTAAAATTAAGGGATTAATTGTAAACTGTAAAAATCATCAAGATAAGTGTTAATACAAGGCCATGGGGTCACACTTGTTCTTGACTTAGTATTGTTAAACTAATTATAAAATACTTTGTACAGTAGTGATACATTTATAAGTGTATTATATCACAGTGTAAATGTGTATTTCACATTTTTTATTATATCATACTGTATTTTGCTTGTTACCTTTCAGTAAATTAAAACTTTTTTTAAATAATCTTTTGTTTTCGACTTTTCAATAGGCACGCCTTACAGTTTAAAAAACGCTGAACTATATATCATTTTGGTAAAGAAAAGACTGATTTGCCATGGAAATGATACAATCTTTTTCAATGAATAACATTTTCTGAATAAAAAATATGTTATTTCATAAAATAACAATAATACGGGTATTTATAATAAAACAGTGGAGAAGTCCTTTTTCACAGTCGAAGGGGGAGGGGGGAATGTTTTTATCCTCTTGGACACTCCTTTTCCTAGCGTACTGTTGGACGGGACAGAAATTTAATTGAATCCACAGAGAAAGACCATTTTCAATGATCTACAGGGAAGCCCAAAACAGTCAATTCCTTTCAATAACTTATCCCCAAGAGATATTATCAACGAAATAAGTTATATCAGTAAAAGAGAGAGAGAACCAAGCAATGAATTAACTCTATACAGAGAATCAAATTCAATTTCCTGGTTATTCTTGTCTTATCCCTCTTCCAATCAACGGGTAACACGTGTCAGAGGAAAGAGAGCATGTGGTTTTCTTCTATAAGTACAGATCAAAAGGGTTCCTGGGTCTGGTTTTGGTGATTTTCGCGAATAAATAACAACAGCTGTACGGACTTTGTCAAGTGGCGTGGCACAAAGCCGGGATTAGTAGTAAGAGTTGTTGAACTCAGAATTCAACACACGTTTGTATTTTGTATATTATGGAAGCAAGTCAATAAGTAAAAACTCTTTTGAAATAATTCTTGTACCACAATTACTGAAAAAGAATCGCTCCTTGTGTGGATATGGATTCTAACTTAAATCGAATAGCTGACTGTACGTTTTAAATCGAATTTACGAACACAATTGTCACCAGGGACGTCTTAAGGTATGGGCCAACTGGGCCCGGGCCCAGGACCTCGTCTCCTTCTCGACTCAGCCTTAGTAAGATAATAATTCCAATAATTTCAAATGTCAAATGTTGTTTCAGATTGTATTCTCCAAAAAACTGGAAATTTCGAACTACATGTCAACTGGCTATATATGATGATTGTCGTTTATGTATAGGTCAAAGTCTACCACCATACACTTCCAGTCAAATATTGGCCGTCGGTGGAGTCGGTTTGTGCGATTGTAAGTCATACACATATATTTATTTTGGGTTATTGTTTGTACGAATATTTGATAACATATAATATGCACTGTCTACTTTTATAGGTCATAGAGGGCGCCTACATTTGTGTAGGGGCCCAGGGATTACTTTTGCTTAGAGGCGCAGGGTCTACTTTTGCGTAAAGGCCCAGGGCCTCAAGAAGTCTTAAGACGTTCCTGTATGTATCTCAAGGAAAAAAGGGGTGCATGAATATATTATCACAACCAATTCGCAACCACCTTGGTGGCCACATCACTTGACCATGGTTCAAAATTACGTGATCCGTTGCCAAAAGCCCTCGTGTAACTGAACAATGCGACGTTAATATCAAATCAAATCAAATCAAATCAAACCACCTTGGTGGAGTTGAGGAACGATTTCGCCGAACTGTGGGAGACACAGACCTCTCTTATGGGGGGGGAGTAATATTCTAAAAAAAATATTGTTGACGAGAGCTCCGAGAGAGTGAGAAGCGAGAGTTATATTAAGGTCTCTCTATAAAGCAAGGGTGTCCAACCCACGGCTCGCCTTGAATAATTTTGCGGCCCACGAGATTCTTTACAACTTTACCAAATTCGACTATTTTATTCAATATTTTTTGTTTCAAGAGTTTTTTCCCCCTTTTTTTTGTAAAAAATAAATCCCATAACTTATTATTTTATCTCACGTTGCTTCTGTTACTGCGAATCTCTTTTTTTTTTCTAAATTTAAATTCATCAAACATAAATTGTGCTCAAATTTAACGCACAAAAATCTGTAATATTAGTTACGATACGCAAATACACATGCATTGAGATCCCCTTGCAAAAAGTAAGGGAAAGAGTTGAGAAACAGATATCTCACTAATAAAATAAATTAATCATTATTTGATCATTGCATTATTATTATTATTATATTATATATGCTTGTATACATGATAAACAATCGAAAAAAATTATAATACATCAGTCTGTTTTAAATTTTCACTCAAACAAATGTTTGTAATGGATCCAAATCTAATAACTTTATATATAAAAATCTTTTGTGCGTGTGTATGTGACTAAACTCCTCCTAAACGGCTGGACCGATTTGGATGAAATTGGATGCTTGTTCCAGTGGATTCGAGAATGGTTTAGATGTACAATTCGGTCCGATATCGCAATTAGTTAAAATGATATTAATTATACGTGCGTTGATCAACAATTATCCTAACCTACAAATCTATTTGTATAGCTAATTGATTACACACATTTTATTATTAAACTTTTTTTTTGCTTAAAACTATTTCTTATTGGAAATCTATACTAATAAGAAAAATAGTTTTTGTGTGTGTTTCACTTCTAAGCAAGTCAGAAGTATAAAACTTGGCACATAATTACTATATGTCCTAATGATGTGCACTAGGAAGAGTTTTTTTCAAAATTCGCTTTAGATTAAATTTTTAAGTGATTTTCGCATTTTTTTTCCAACAACTGGATTTTAATTTGGCAACAGTTATTTTTGTTTTTCTTATATTTTATTTGATTATTTCAAACCATTTCTGGATATTGATTTGATTGTGTCGTTTCTTTTTCAGCTTAAAGAAATCAATGTAATTTGGTTTAACGTTGCTTATATTTTACTTTATTATTCCAAATTATTTCTGGATATTATTGATTGGTTGCCAATTTGATATCGAGGAGGGGAGGGGGGGGAGGTAGTAATGCCAAGTTGTTGTTTATGTTAGCCAAGATGGGCGATAATATTACAATATGGTTACCTGAATATTTTTATCGTCTGTCGATGTGGTCGCCATGGGAATAACGTACATTAGAAATAACTTTTATTCGCGTTTTTTCCTGCTATAACCCTATTAATTGGAGACGATTTCTTTAAAAATTTAACCATTTTCATTGTAATTTTTCTATTGTTTGCGTCTTCTGTTTTAATTCTGTGCTATTTTTGAATATGGATATTTCCAAAATGAGTGAGTGCTAGAATATTTTTTTCTTAAAAGAATAAGTGTTGTGCTTTTAATTATCGCTATAAATCGTTTACTTTCATTTTAAAAATGTTTTTTATTACGTTCTTTGTGCGATGAAATTCGTTTAAGGAACTTGCAGTGCAGGTTTCATATTGCAAGCTTTCACTACTTTGTATTGATATTCTTAATTAATTTTAACATACATTATGTAATTATTTTATTCATAATGAAAAAAAAATACAATTATTACTATGTGTAATAATCATTTAATATTCGTTATTTATAATTGTTTCTTTTAGCATTTATTTATAAATATTATTACATATTTTGTTACTTATTTAAAATTAATCTTGTTATTTATTTATAATTATTATTTTATTTATTTATAACTATTTCTGTTTATTTATAGCTATTCTTATGTTATTTATTTATAATTATGTAATACGAGTTACCTCTTATGCACTATTTTTTATTTTTTTACAATTTGACGATTATTCTTTTTTATAATTACTATTTAATTATATTATGATTACTATTTCTAATAACTGTTATAAAATCGTACTATATGAATATATATAATTACGATAAAATAATATAAGATTATTATATGCTGCTTATAATACTACTATTAGTACATGTTACTTTTTATTACATAATATTATTATTCATTATTTATTGATTGATCTAGGTTATTCTCAATCTCTTCCTATATCCTTTATTTGAAATACATTGAAATGTATTTCAAAACAATTCTTTAAAATTATTGTGTATAGTGTATCATTAAATTACCGCTAGAGTTCGCCATATTGGATTCCATTCCATCAACAAGAAACGCTGCTTGGCGCCATTACCCCCGATATCAAACTAGTTCGATTGATTGATCCAACTGTGATAACCGTATATGTAATGACGTTAGATATTGTAATAACTTTTTAATACAAATTTTCATCAAAACGATTTAAATTGTTGAAACTTATTCATAAAAATCTGGCATTTTTGAATTTAAGATGTGTGAACAGGACAACGTCTGTCGGGTCCGCAAGTAATGATATATATTTTATATGCGGCCCGCGGGATTGTGAAGTTCTTCCGAAGTGGCCCGCGAGGCCATTTGGGTTGGCCACCCTTGCTATAAAGCAACATGAGGGCTATTGGCACATCGTAATTTGGAACCTGGGTCAATTGACGAGTACGACATAAGAGTGGGCACCCTACACTCAAAACTTGCGTATTTTGCCAAGGTGAGGATTTTGAGCCGTGACAGATGAAACGCGCATTATCCCCTCTACACATCGGGGTTTCAGTGGCATCAGGACTTGAGCTCACGACTCGAGGACCCCAGTTCGGCTACCACGGCCTTATGATTTTTAAATTAAATAATGCCATTAGGCTTCAATTCAGAAACAAATGGTTACTTTCACTCATACGTGTAAAAGCGTATTAGGTTTAAAAGATACAAGGCCATACATTGAAATACTTAAATTAGAGTGTAAAACTGGTATTGTACATCACTATTTAAGGTATCCGACTACGTTCGGAACCGTAAATTGTGCAAAAGCATATAAATGGATAATATTTATATTTAGTGTCACTTAGAATAGAAAATGTATAGAAAATTGTTTCAAGAATACTATAACAATAAAAAATTATTTAAGTAAAGAGTGTTTTTTTTCCAGGTATAGAAGTTTAAGTTGGCATTACTTTCCAAGATGGCGACCGATTTAACAGCTGTCAAGTGATTTATTCTCAGTTTGGTTTGGCAATTCATCCAAACGATCATCAAGCAAGGAGTAGATTCGTCGAATGGGCCCAAAACGAGATTGCCGTTGTTCCCGATTTTCATAAGCGAATTTTGTTTAGCGATGAAGCGCACTTCTGGTTGAATGGCTACGTCAACAAACAAAACTGCCGCATTTGGAGTGAAGCTAATCCACAAGTGTATGTCGAAACACCGTTACATCCAGAAAAACTGACTGTTTGGTGCGCTTTATGGGCGGGTGGAATCATTGGTCCGTACTTCTTCAAAAACGATGAAGGCCACAACGTTACAGTCAATGGTGATCGATATAGAGCCATGATTACTAACTTTTTCATTCCTGAATTGAACAATTATGATGTCCAGGAGCTGTGGTTCCAACAAGACGGCGCAAAATGTCACACAGCTCGTGCCACAATCGGTTTATTGAAAGACACGTTTGGTGACCGCCTAATTTCACGTTTTGGACCTGTGAATTGGCCTCCAAGATCTTGTGATTTAACATCGCTAGACTACTTTCTGTGGGGCTATGTAAAGTCATTGGTCTATGCGGATAAGCCACAAACGCTTGACCATTTGGAAGACAACATTCGCCGTGTTATTGCCGATATACGGCCACAAATGTTGGAAAAAGTCATCGAAAATTGGACGTCCAGATTGGACTACATCCGAGCCAGCCGAGGCAGTCATATTCCAGAAATCATATTTAAAATGTAATGCCACAAGATTATCTTTCGAATAAAAAAAATTCATGTCAATCGAATAATACATCGTTGTTTTATTGCAATTTAAAGTTCTATACCTCTAAAAAAAACACCCTTTACAATATTTTGACAAAAAATGAACATAGAATAACGCATTTTCAAAATATTCTTCTTTTGTGAAAAATGCTTCTATTATAATACTGTGCTCTGTGTGCTCAGACCTTTGTACAGAGGCTCAACTAGAATTTTTGAAATATATAACTTAGAAGAAAGTTTATCCATGTTTTACGGCAACAGAGGGGAGAAATATTAAGAAAAAAACGCCGATAATTATTTCAATGGGTTGTAACTCTAAAAATAAAGTGAATTTTTTAAAAAAATTGTTCAGACTCTCTGGAGAAGTCTTTACTTTATATAAGCGAAATTTTATTATTTCAGAAGCACTTTTGGAAAAGGAGAACAGCATAGAAGGAGGAAAGAAAAGGAGAACATTTTGAATAAAGGTTATTCTAAGTTAATTTTTTGCTAAAATATTGTATTTAAATAATTTTTTTTGTCAAAATGTCTTTAAAACAGTTTTGTACATGTATTCTAATCTTAGTGACACTAATATCATTATCAAAATTATCGATTTATGCACTTTTTTAAAATCACGGTTCCGAACGTAGTCGAATACCCTAAAGTATGTGACTACCTTCGGAGTACTTTTTTTGAAATATATAAATGTTCAACTAAATAAACACTTTTTTATTTGAAATGAGGCATAAAACTAGGAATTAAAGTACAATTTCCACAAAATTTGAAGTAACTTTGGATATATTGGGATTTTTGAGTGAAATTTTAGTGAAAAATTGCAGTTACGGTAAGGCTTGTATTGAAAATTCTAATTAATATATGTTAATTATGTTTATACAGTACATAAATAATATCATTATCTGTGCTCAGAACTATAGTATTCGTAATATTTTAGAAAGTTTTTGAAATATGTAATTTTTATGCAAGAACTCAATTTTTTACAATAAACTAATGTTATTTTCTCACAAAAAGTGCAATAAATTACATAAATATACACGCAGAGATTAGATAATAGTTTAGACTGCAGATAAAACTAAATAAAACATTTTCTGAAAGTTTCAATTCAATATCTTATATTCAATATCAGTAGCACTTTTTTTTTATCTTAAAAATATTTTGTGTAGGGAGGATCTACTTTCGGTTTTTGTAAACTCCATTTCCGGTTTACTATTTATGCAATAACTTTGCTTCTAAATATCACAGAAACAAAAATAGAGTGTTTTTGGAATCCTAAATGTGTGGGCTATAAAATAAAAGCATAAAAGGAATTTCGAAAATTTTCGCCAATGATTGATTGAATATTAACGTCGCACTGTTCAGCTACACGAGGGCTTTTGGCGACGGACCACGTAATTTTGAACCATGGTCAAGTGACGTTGACGACACCTGAGCTGGTACCCCCTCTCCTAACTACCACACCACACTAATGGGAGGACGATTCAGCTCTCAACAGATTTAACGTGCATCGCTGCCCTACACGGCGGGTCTTTAGTGGTACTGGGCTCGAACTCGTTGCAAGGCAAGCCACAGTCCAATACCTATACCACTCGGCTACCGCGGCCGTTAAAATTTTCGCCAAAACGGAGAATTTTGTGTAGTAACATATCTTAATGGTTAAAACTCAATTGACAAAGGTGGTTAGTCCATGAAAGTTTGATATCTGTGTATGGTAATGTTATACAAGCCGGATTTGTTAAAAGAAGACAGGATTAAGGAAAGGTCAACGTATAGAAGTATTCAAACACAACACCAGAGGTTTTATTGTACTAAGTTAATCTATAGAGCAACGGCTCCTTAATTGTGCTCCGTGGACCCCAGGGGTCCTCAGCACCTTTCTATGGGCGTGGCGAAGGTATCTCATTTAATGTTGAGATTTTCCTCTTCTGCAGACTCTGAAAGGCCTCCTGGTAAAATTGGAAAATATACTATCCTAGACTACATCATTAAAGGACCCCAAATGAAAAAACTGTACTAGAACATGAACCTGCAGCCCACCGGCGCTTTTTAAGTGGCCTGCCCGGTAATGGTTCATTGCTCTGATAAATTCATTTATATTGATGAAAATTTTGTGGGGAAAGAGAGAAAAACTCTTTGTTAAAAAATCAAATATATCAATTTTGCTTTTTGCTGTCGATGTCGCATGGATGCGAATTGATATTTCTTTTTGTTCTGATTAGTGATAATAGACAACAATTGAGTAGCGAAAGTTTTATGGGTGGAATTAAATTTTAATTATCTTTCATATCTTGCAAGCGAAAAGTATTCGAAAAGCAAATATATCGTTTCAAGACAATTGGGAGGTTGACTATTTTGTAGTGAAAAGCAAGCATGGGTCAGTAATTGTTTAATTTGCCACGAAAGTGCTGTATTTAAAAAATACCAATAAACAGGAATCATTCAATGACACTTTTCCTCGAGTGAGTGAATATTAACGTCGCACTGTTCAGCTATACGAAGGCTTTTGGTGATGGACCACGTAATTTTGAACCATGGTCAAGTGACGTGGACGACACCTGAGCTGGCATCCCCTCTCCTGACTACCACACTACACCAACCGGAGGACGTTTCAGCTCTCGACAGATTTAACGTACATCGCTGCCCTACGCGACGGGTCTTTAGTGGTACTGGGCTCGAACTCGTGATATGCCTGCCATGATCCGATACCTTGACCACTGGGCTACCACAGCCCTACACTTTTCCTCGAAGGTCTCTTTCAAGAGGTGATAAACAGACTTTCTTGAATAATCTTTACAGCAGCAAAAAAGTGTTTTGTCAGCGGTAATGTCACAGCAGTAATAAAGGCACCTTATGAAATTGGTTATATTATTGGTAATCATATGAAACCGTTTAACGATGCAGAAATTGTGAAAGAGTGATTCTTAAATGCTTCCAATTTAGAAAAATTAAGTGACAAAAATAATAAATAAATAAATAAATAATAATTGAAAAAAAGCAAAAAAAAAAAGAGTTTTATTGTTTTGATCAATTTCTATATTTTAAGTTTCCTGTATTATCTTGGTCTTAAAGCAATTCTCCCCCTCCTCCATTATTCCTCCTGTTGCGGCCCGCATGAAATGGCCAACATATATATGTGGCCCGGCAGATAAAATGGTCGAGTACTCCTGATTTAGATCAATTCCTGATGCCTTACTAAACCACTTATTTATGTGAAAGAACATTTTCTCTCACTAGCACTTTTTTTTTTATTAAAAATTACAGAATCCGCCTGGAAAGCACAGAACCAGAGTTGAGACTACAGATTTCAAATATTACACCATTGACCAACTATCAGCACTTGTCAGAAAGCAGCAGAAATACAACACCATCTTCTCCACTAAAAAAATCTTAACTAGTATAGTAAAATATGTTATATTTATTTAATTGAAATTAGTATTTGTGTAACATGTTTGTAATAAGATGTTGACTGTTTTCTTAAGGGAAAACAAGTAATATAAAACAAAATTTGTAAGCATATTCCTATTTAGATCAACAAAGAAAAATTTTATTGTATCAACTTTTTATTAATAGTTACAATTAATATAAATATGAATCACAACATTAAGTGGCAATTAATTTTTATTAATAATCATTAAAGTATCGTATTGTCCTGAGCAATCGTGTATATAAAATTTCAGTTCAACTGAATGATTTAAAACGTGAGGGAAATAAAACTTTTCAAGTTTTGACACAAGTCGCTAAAAGGGTCGCTAAGTCACCAAAAAATGATGCCAACGTGGCTGTATTTGTAATTCTTGAAATAAATAGTTTTAATCGATTAATTTTTATTAATTTTAATTAAATTATTGTATTGTCATCCAAAATAATTCTGTATATAAAATTTCAGCTCAATGGAGCTCTTTAAAATGTATATTAACGATTGAAAATTCCACCAAGATAAATAAATAAATATATAAAGAGTGCGAGCTAATAGTAGGAATTGCCAAAAAAGTGATGAAAAGAGTCTGTATAAGTAGCAAGGGCAGTCTTAGGATTACTGAGGAACCTTTAACTCCCTCAGCCATGTGTCGGGGGTCAGAGAGGAGTGTTCAAAATCTTGGGGGTCTGCGATGTCAGGCTGATACATAAAGGGAGTCTGCTGTGATCGAAAGTGTAAGAACCACTGCTCTAGAGCAGAGGTTCCCAAACTTTTTTATCTCATATACCCTTTGCCATGGTTTTCGGTTTGGGGTAGACCCCTGCTACCTAATATTAAATATTTGCCAATTTATCAACTTAAATGTCTTTTTGACAGCTGGTATTACTACCGACTTCACAAGAATTAAATTTCTGTCTGTAGTTAAGTATAGTGTTTAAAATTTAAGAAGTATATATTTTTTAATTAGTTCAATTAAAATTTAATTTATACATAAAATAACCGAACAACAAACAAAAACTTTTAATAAGAGGGATGAATCTGGTGCTTCAATAGCAAATTTTCAACATTTAATCCCTCTCTTTCTCTCTTTCAATCTAGTCAAATTTAACCCTAAATCTCCTTTGTTACGTGTGTCCACTTTTCTTGTTTGTTTGTTTTTGAGGTAGACAAACTCGCTGAAACTCCTCACTAGGGAAAGCAATTAAAAACTTTTTCCTGATATTCCGTAATTTGGAACAAATAACAGGTATGTTTTTTTTAAGCCAAAATTTCTCTGACATCTGTTTTTAAACTAACTTTAAGATCTTTGTTAGGGCCTATACTCCGATCAGTTCCCATTGTAATATGACTTTTTTCCATGTGACCATATGAGTCCATTGCCTCTCTACTGTGGTATTAAAATAGTCAAAGTATTCTCAAACCTAGTTTCAAAATTTGAATAAAGGCCATTTAAATGTTGAACGTAGGTTAAAATGTTCTGATAGATTGTCAGTGACAAACTGAGAAAATTCATGACATTCAATATTATACTTCTTTAACTTAATTCTGGAAAGAAACGATGAAACGGACTTTATTTCATTAAATTTTATGCTATCACTTTATAATTACAAATTGACCTCATTAAATTTAGTGAATCAATCTGTTAAATAGGTAAAATCTGGTTTCCGTTTGATTAAATTTTATTTTAAAATTAAAGTCACGATCTGGTTTATTGAGAGCAACTGTTGTAGACCTCCATTTACACTTGATAGGCTCCCAATTTTTTTTTTTGACTGACGTGGACTCCTTGCAGGTCGTCATAGACCCTTTGGGAATCACTGCTCTAGAGTATCAGCCCCGGTTTCAATTTCACGCTTTGCACATTTCAACAAAAGTATCCTATTTCTATAAGTGACAGAAACTTACACAGCTTACAAGAAAAAGGAGCTCTAGTACCTATTGGGCTTAATTTAAAGAAGATTAAATTTTCCACTCCGAAGGTATAAGTAAAGCCATTCAGGGGTGGTCGTATTTATAAACTTCTGTTTTCTTCATTTTGTAAGTTGCCAAAAGGATTCACCCCACAATTCGTGCTGAGCAGCTAAATAGATTGGAATGACAGAGGGTTTGAACTGAAAAAGAAATAAACAAGCGATTTGTGTGGTCTTTATACCACACGAGTGTGTGTTAAAGATTTTCACATGTTCTGTGGGAAAATAGTGAAATTTCTTCACGGTTTAAAAAAAAAAATTCCTTTTAAAGATTTGTTTAGGTACAATTATAATTGGCTATATTTAATTTTCACGATAAAAAAAACAAGCAAACAAACAAATATTAAGATAAATAAATAATTAAATAATAATAATAATAATAAATGGATATCCAATTTAAAAATAGTTTGCGCTCTGTTCATACGTTTTAACTACTATTGTTAATAATTTTTAATGAAGTAAAACCTGATGTGTTTAAATCCTTACCAAATAAATTATTTTTAATTATAAAATCATAAGAAAATTTTTATTTTTGCCATATTTACTTTGCAAATCGCAGTTTCATATGAATTTTCTAGTAGCAAATTATATTTTATATATTTAAGAGATAGAGAGAGATGTTTTTTAGAATTCAAATGAGAGAACAAATCATAATTTACTTTGATTACTTGTGAATTTTTGTTTTGTTATTTAAAAGTTTATTTACTTGATTTTATTAATTTAAGTTTTACCAAGCTTATTAATTTGAAACTGACGTTCATTATATCACACAAATCTGCATACCTCCTCTAAGATAATCCGCGGTGGTCTAAAGCAGCGATCAAGGGGGCCGCATGCGGCCCACCGGGCCTTATTGAGTGGCCCAGTCATGGCCCATTCTTCTGAGAAATTCATTTATTTATGAAAATTTGGTGGGAAATTCTTTGCTAAGAAATTAAATATATCAAATCTGATTTTTATTGTCGATATCGTATGGGTGCGAATTGATATTTCCCCCCCTGATTAGTGATAATAGACAACAGTGGAGAGTAGTGACCATTTTATGAGTGGAACTAATTCTTAACTGTCTTTCATATCTTGCAAGCGAAAAATATTCGAATGAAATAGGTTGTTTCAAGACGATTGGGAAGGTGACTATTTTGTAGTGAAAAACAAGCATGTATCAGTAATTGTTTGATTTATCTCGAAAATTTTGTATGTAAAAGATACCAATAAACAGGAATCGTTCAATGACACTTTTCCTGGAAGATCTCTTTCAATAGATGATAAATAGGCTTTCTTTAGTAATCTTTGCAACCGAAAAAAAGTGTTTTGTCAGTGGTAATGCCACAGCGCGTTACAAAGTCATCTTATGAAATTTGCTGTATTATTGTTATTCATATGAAAACCATTTACTAATGCAGCATTTGTGAAGATGTGATTCTTAAATGCTTCAAATTTAGAAAGATTCAGAGACAATATATATATATATATAAATAATAATTATAAAAAAACAAAATACGAGTTTTAATATTTTGATCAATTTTCCTCATCTTGAAGTTTCTATGTTATCCTGGGCTTATAAAGCGCACATTTCTCCCCTTCCCTCCATTAATCCTCATGTTGTGGCCCGAGCCAAATAGCCATCATATGTATGCGGCCCGCATGAAGTAGCTAACGTATATATGTATGCGGCCCAGCAGAAAGAAAGGATGAGTACCCTTGGTCTAAAGTTTAAGAACCATTGAGAAAGAATACATTTAAACTAAGTCCAACAGCTGCTGCCTAAAGAAATAATCATTTTCAGTCTACATTAACTTACTTTCTCTAAAAGGCGTTTTATAAAAGCAAATATATAAAACAGTCCGTTAGGTTATAAATCGTGGTAGGTCTAAATTTATAGCTCTTAAAGAACATATTACCTATATTGAAACGTTCTCTAATGGTGTTTAGCTTCTTTAAGAATGCGGATGCAATCAACACATTAGCAGTACCATTAACTTTATTATTACTGATAGCGATGGAAATCCTTAACTTAATTTGATCGGGGGATGACTAAAGATGCTTATTTACGATTCATTACACCACCATTTTCGAAACAAACGCCTCGTAGGTATTTCGTAAACTTGGTACAAAATCGCATTCTGTTCTAAACTCCATTTTGCTTTAGGCTTAATGGCATCAAGTTGGATCTTTATTATGCACTTAAAAACAACACAAGTAGGTATATCTTCTTCAAGAAAGTCACGATGTGTTTTAAGTGTGACTGGAAAACATTTTTATGGTATTTTTATTCGCACAAGGGTAGTGGATTTGCTTAAAAAGAATGTTAGTTAAGAGAGAAATTAAGGGTTTTTTTTTAATTTGTTATTTTAAATCTTCATTGAAATGAAAGTTGACTGAAATAAAAGAAAGTGGATTTCGAAACGTTAACGAATGTTATATATTTCTTTACAACGAAGAGCTATTTAATGCACCTAGTAGTTTATTTATGAAATAAAAACTACATTTTTTTATAAAAAAAATTATATCATAACATTTTTATAAAAAAAATATTTCGCAAAGAGGTAAAAATCAGCTTTAACCCCTTAATTGGTCAATTTTTGTACCCAAAATTCTTTAAAAAAAAAGCACATCTTTTTATTATATATGAATAAATACTATACTTAATAGAATGAGAAATTGGAAGAATTTTATTTTAATTTAAAATTTTTTGCTCTATTTTTTTGTTTTACATTTGTGAAACACAAAACTTTTATAATGTTTGCTTTTTGTAAGTACATTATGCATGCTATGAAGAATTTTTCATATATCTTAGAAAAACTTTCATGTTCCTACTTTTTTTAAAGGTTGAGAGCTTTGTATGTGTATGTGAAGAAGTTTGTGTGTGTATTCCTCTGAGGAATGATCCAAATAATCAGCAGACAATTCTGAGTCTATATCCAAATAACCTTTTACAAAAATGTGTTTGTGTTGTTTGTGTTATACATAAATTCAAAAATCCTCGTTTTAAATGCAAAAGCATTGCATACAGTAGAAAACAAATGTCAGGGATCTAAATTCCTGCTTTCATCAAAGAAGTACTCCCTGCCTTCACCACAAAGAAAATGCTGTTTTGAAAGCATTTCAGTACCTTAGTCAAACTCAGGCCCGCTTTTCTGCTTAGGGCGCAAAAAATTGGAGGGTGAAGAAAGTGGCGGGCGGGGGGGGGGGATTTAAGGAGCTAGTTTGATATCATAGGGCATGGTGCTAAGCGCCACTTGGCGCCAATCCACGGCTTGGAATCACGCCAAGCAGCGCTTATTGTTGCTGGAATGGAATCCAAGATGGCTGCCTAGCGGTAATTTAATGATACACAATAATTTTAAAGAATTGTTTTTAAATATATTGAAATGTATTTCAAATGAAGGATATAGGAAGAGATTGAGAATAACCAAGATCAATCAATAAGTAATTAATATCAATAGAATACAATAAAAAGAGTAACATGTCTAATAGTATTATATGCAGTATATAATAATCTTATAATATATAATTTAATAGTAATTATATATAATATTCATATAGTATGACTTAATAATAATTATTATATATGGTAATCATATAATATAATTTAATAATAATCATAAAAAAAGAATAATCATCGTATTGTAATAAAATAAAAATAATGCATACGAATACTCATATTATATAATAATTATAAATAAATAACATAATAATAATTATAAATAAATATAGAAAAACAATTATAAATAACGAATATTATATGATAATTACACATAGTAATAATTGCCTTTTTATATTACATTATTAATAAAATAATTACAGAATATATATTAAAATTAATAATATGAATATCAATTACGAAGTAATGAAAACTTGCAATATTCTGAAAACTGCAAGTTCATTCAACAAATTTCATCCAATAAGGAACGTTCAAAAAGAGCATTTTTAAAACGTAAAATAAAACGGAAATAAGCGATTTATAGAGATAATTAAAAGTGCAACACTCATTCTTTTAAAAAAAATACCCTATTACCCATCCATATTAGAAATATCCATATTCGAAAATATCACAAAATAAAACAGAAGACGGAAATAATAGAACAATTACACTGTAAATGGTTAAATTTTTAAAGAAATGGAATTTTAATCGTCTGAAATTAATAGGGTTACCGCGTAAAAAACCAATGAAAGTTATTTCTAATATACGTTATCTCCAAGGCAACCACATCGCCAGACGATAAAAATATCAAGGTAACCATATTATAATGTTATTACCCATCTTGGCGAACATAAACAACAACTTGGCGCGTGCCCCGTGATATCAAACTAGCACCGAATTTAAATTACACAGCGAACGTACCACCGCCTAGCAAGTCACGAGAGAAACATTTCTGTCCTTAAGAGAGCAAAGACTGAAATGAGATCTACTTGTATTATGGAAAGGGAAAAGCTTAAGAGTTTGATGTTGCTATGTATTCAAAATGATACTATAATGAAAATTGATTACAATGATGTCATTAAGGATTTTGTGGTGAGCAAAGCTTGAAGCTACATACTTGAAGAAACCCGTGCAACGCCGGGCCACGCAGCTAGTTTCATTAATTTACTGTACTAATTAAAAAAAAAGTGGGTGGTGTGATGCCGTAAGATAAGAAATAAACAAGAGTGGCCAAACCATGCCACTATCCTTTACTTACGGTTGCCAGTCCAGGATATTGTGGGTCCATATAGGTGGTGAATAATGGAAACTCTCCAAACAGCAAAAACAAAGGAAGGGGAAAGTGTAAGAGAATTTAGGGAAAATCCTTCTCGAACGAAAACTGGCAAGGTAAAAATTGAAGAAGGGGGAGGTGCTCTGAAAATAGCGGTGAGGGGCGTAACAGTTTGAAGTGCCAAGGACGACGGGGAGGTTAAAAACAGCTATGGTCAAACTGCATTACCTTTTCAAAACACTAGCAGTAAATAATTTCACCATAAGAAATAAAAATACGCGCAAATCAAAGAAAGAAAGTATGTATCAGGACTGGTACAACATACGGGCAAATCGGTTTCGGCCAAGTTTTAAGAGCCCATACAATGTATGGGCAAACCGGTTAAGAGGTTAAAAAGTTAAGTGTAGAAGAACTGAAAAATGAAAAAAAAAAAATAATATAAAATCTCGAGGAGGAATTACGATTTCACGGTAGTTCTTTTCAAATTACAGGTACAAAAATAATTAATATGAAATATTTAACGGTTTTATCCAAACAATTACAATGTATTATTCAACTAAATAAGTTTTTTCTGCCATGGAATAATCAGTGATATACTCAAGAATGGGGTTTGAGAGCTCAACTTACCTCCCAAAGACCAACAGGTCTTTTTGATTTTTAGTGTAAAGATTACGTCACGGTGTTTTCATCTCGGTATCACCTAAAGTATAAACTCCCCTGCCCCCTCATGAGGCCGTGGTAGCCTAGTGGTCAAGGTAACGGATTTGTGGCTGGCGTGTTATGATTTCGAGCCCAGTACCACTGTGACTCGCCATGTAGGACAGCGATGCACATTAAACATGTCGAAAGCTCGAACGACCTCCCTTTGGTGTGGTTTGGTAATTAAGAGAGGGAGGGGGGCGGGTGTCATCTCAGGTGTTCTCCTCATCCCTTGACCATGGTTCAAAATTACGAGGTCCGTCACCAAAAGCCCTCGTGTAGCTGAACAGTGCGGTGTTAATATTCACTTACTCACCTTCCTCCCCATAAAAGAAGTCTGTGTACGCCACTGAGACTGAAACACATTAAATCTGTCAAGGCTCAAAGTTCTCACATTCATGGAGTGTGGGAGTTTGGAAAAGAGGAGTCAGTTTGTGACGGATCTGTACGGCACTTTATCACTAATACTTTCCGGCGTCTTTGGAGATTGTAAATTCGCGTATATTTCCAACCAATTCTAAAAGAAGAAACCGGGATATGCAAATTAGTCAAAGTATTTAAGGAGAGTGTTTTAAGTTAGCAGTAGAGGCTATTACGCCAAGAGATAGGTTGACGGAGTTCTAAGAAGATTAGAGTTGTTTGTGCGATTAGCGTCTCGCTGATTATTAGGGAGCGATCTACGATTGGAAAGTTTGATCCACCTGTAAAGTAAGGAAGTAAAAGGCAGGTGAGATTTACATTTAGATTATCGGATCATAAGAGTAAATATATAATAAAGTTAGTGGGAAGTTAATGAATGATAGTAATTCAAATTGCGTGTATCTCTCGGTCCTCTTATTCCGGTAGTCCTGTTCGATACTGAGTTTAATATTTGATAAGAATCATATTTCGTGATTTAATTTAATAGTAAGGGTCAATAACATTGACGTAGACATCTTGATAAATCTTTGTAATTAGATGGTTGATAATTGATTCAAGTGAATAAATATAATTTGTTATTGTAAAAATCTCGTCTGGTCGTTCTTTGCCTCAATCCAATCTTGTTGTCCAGGGTGGAATCTAGGGGGATTTCCCCCATATTAAGGTATCGTCTTCGTCACTTGACCGAGGTTCAAAATTACTAGGTCCATCGCCAATAGCTCTCATGTAGCTTCAAAGTGTGTGACACAAATGCAATCAATCGGCCAAATAATTTTTTAAAAAAATAATGATAAAGCACAATTTTCAACAAATCATACGAAACAAATATTTAATTTTTACTTTGCAATAATGCGCTTTGAATTCGGAAACTTTTAGAGCTTTTGTGGAAATAAAACTCTTCCTCCTGATTCAAATCATAATTTCAGTTATAACGGGTGTTTTTAAATGCAAATCGGAGCTTTAACGCTTTGTAGTATTTATTACATATAACTTACAAGTATAATTCATACATTGAATGAAAGAGTAACTGAAACAGTTTTACCTATACAAGTTTACAAATGTTTAATGTGAGCCTCATTCATCACAAGGTTTATCTTAAGATCACGATCATCAAGTCGATAGGCGAGCTCATCCCAAACTTAGTTCTCAGTATGTCTGAGATAGTTCTTGCAACAGCTGCTTCAATCCGGTCTCTTAAGTTTGGAAAGTCAACTGGTAGCGGTGGAACGTACACACAATCCTTAATGAAGTCCTACAAACAAAAAATACAAGGCGTCAGATCGGGTGAACGTGGAGGCCATGCGAAACAAGCTATATCGTGAGGCCCTTTGCGGCCAATCAATTGGTTGGATGCAGTAATGTTCAAACAATCGCGGATTGAGATATGCTAGAGAGGCTATGCATCATCTTGATGCCAAATGAAGTTATCTGGTTCCCTTTCTTCCAATTGAAAAAACAGCCATAGTTGTAGAGCATCAAGATAGGCAGAACCTATTATAGTGGGCTCTCAGAAAACGAAAGGCCCATACACTTTCCACCGAGATATGGCACAAAAAACATTTAATTTCGGCGAGTCTCGTTGTGATTAGAGCACCTCGTGAGGGCGCGTATTATGAGTTTTCATATGTCCGCTGAGGTGAAACTTTGATTCATCACTAAATACGACATAATCCAGAAAATTTTCATCAGAATCCATCAACATGTCGCTTGCGAATTTGGCGCGTAAACCGTAGTCTGTCGGTTTTAAAGCTTGTAGCAACTGCAGACGATAAGGACGTAGTTCTAAGCATTTCCGCAAAATTTTCCGAACAGTCGCCACTGGCATTGCTTTTTCACGACTGGCGCACCTGGTTTCTTTAAGCTACGCAAGGGTCTCTTACTTGAGCAACACTATTCGATAAGCCTTCATCGTCCCGTACTTTTCCCTTTACAAACACAGCCAATTGTTTCAAACTGATTATACTATCTACGAATGTTATTATCGTTTGGAAGTTGACAACCGAACTGAATATGGAACGCTCGTTTCAGAGTAATAGCAAATTCTGTCTTTGCAAACTGGAGAACATAAAATGCTTTCTGTTTACTAGTCGCCATATTTCTACTAGTGCACTGATTTGCCTGAAAAGGGTACATAATTAGAATACACTTCGTGCGCACGCGCGCACATACTATGAATCAAAACTGTTTCATTTGCTCTTTCACTCGATGTACGAGTCATACTAATATGTTATGTGTAATAAATACTATATAAAGTATTGAAACTCTGATATATTCTTTTAGAAACACCCGGTATGATAGTTATTATTTACAGTTTTAATAATTCAAACACAAGATAATAACGGGAAATTATAAAAAAAATCTGTGATAAATGAAAAGTTGATACCCAAATTTTGGCATTAAGCCCACAGAAATTACTGAAATATACTTATATTTATGGTTGATTAGCTTATGCTTAGCGTTTACATCGTTTTTCAATTCCTACTATTATAGAGAGCTCACACACTCTCTCTCTCTATATATATATTTATTTATCTTGGTGGAATGTTCAATCGCGCGCGCGCTCGTTAATAAAATGCATTTTAAAGCGCTCAATTGAGCTGAAACTTTAAATATACATGATTATTTTGGATGACAATACAATAACTTACTTATTATTAATAAAAATTCATTGATTAAAACTAATTAATCAAAGGATTACAGTCACTTTCGCATCATTTTTGGTGACTTAGCGACCATTTTGGCAACTTGTGTCAAAACTTGAAAAGGTTTTTTTCTCACATTTTAGTACACTGTTGTTTTGGGGGAAAATACGATAATTGAATTATAATTAATTAAAATTAATTGACTGAAACTAATTATTTAAAAAATTACAGATACAGCCATGTTGGTTTCATTTTTACCGTTTTCGGACGCCAACTTAGAATCGTCTCTAGTGTTGTAAGACAAAGACAAAGGCAAAAGTTGGCGTCGTAAACCTATTTTTCAGCCAAACCGGGTTTGCATTGTTAGAACAATGCAGACAAATCATGCTCTTTTTTCAATTCCTACTATTAGTTCACTCTCTCCCCTTATATATATATATATATATATGTGTGTGTGTGTGTGTGTGTGTGTATACGTATATCTTATTCAAATTTTCAATTGTTATTAAATACTTTCTATTCATCCATTCAAAGCAGGAATTGACTTAAATTTTTTATTTATACTACTTGTTTTTTATTTATTTAGAATAGCTTGCGCATATCTCGAAATACATGTATGCTTCCTCTTCCCGCATTCACTGACAACTAGCTGCGCCTATTGCTATCAGTAACATACGTTGATCGCTCCAGAAGCTTTGGCGATATTTACGAACGGTTTTGTATCACTTTAACAATCTGCGGGAACAATAACACGGACTTCCGCCACTGCAGTTCATTATCTACTAGACTAGGAAAATTCTGGCCGATGTCCGGCCAGACCACTGGTCTGCAGACATCCGTCCTAACTGCCGCCTGGACACTTCCTCGCTGGACATCAGGAGGATTTATCTTTTCCGAACTCTCAGGAAAACGTAAACGAAATGCATTCATTGAAGGGAAAAAATCATCTTTAAAAATTATATACAGTGAAATACTTTTAACGCAAAAATGCTTAAGACGAAATATCGGTTAACACGAAACAATACAACGGTCCCGACAAACTAATATGTGTTTTCGTGCCTTTTTTTTCTTAACATGAAAAGATTTCCCTTCTGGGAATGAACAAAATACGGAAAACATGAGTTGCATTGGACTATCCTATTGAATTATTGGAAGAATTCATTACAGTAAATGATGTTAATGTGTGTATAGCACCAACTATGGCAGACAAAGACATTTTGGAGTTTGTTCAAAGCTCAAAAAATATAATTGACGCAGATTCCGACAGCGAAAATGAAATGAATAAAACTGCTCCTGTTCTCATGTCATCCGAAAGGAGGAAAATCATGAAAAGTATGCACAGTTATTTAGACGCACATTCCAATGGTGAAATGAATAACAAAATGGACGATGTTGAACAATTTGTTCCGATTTTGATGCTAAAAAAAATAATATGGAAAGAAAAATATCAGACTCAAAACTCAAACTCAGTCTCGCAACAGCCCATGAGGACCAGGGCCTACTGTGTCCACCTCAGTATACGTGACCATTGGGCTCTTAAGTGCATGAGCCGATGTCCCAATCAGGTGGTCAGTCTCAAGCGAAACCCTCAGTGTTTTAGCCCCCAAGCATTTATCGACCTATGAGTCAACCTTACCCAGCCCGGAAATAGAACCCGGACCTGTCGTGTGGAAGCGCGATTTACTAGCACTCAACCACTGGGCCTACAAATATCAGAATATTTTCCAAAATTTCATTAAATGTTTTGTTCTTCAAAAAATTTGAAAATTTTATATACAATTGTTTAAGTTCTTGCGAATGTTTTAGTCTCATTGTTTTTATTAAATAATGCATATATGCATATCGATGTAAATAAAATAAACTCTAATAAATTTATTTATCTTTAACAATATTTTTCAACACGAAATTCTTTTAGGACGACCTAAGTTTTTTTTCTCTACTTTGCTTCTTGATTCTTGGACATCACTTTTCCCCTTACATACTACTATTATGACTAAAAGCTCTGATCTACCACAGTGCGATCAAATGATAAGGTGAGAAAAAGTTTTTATTCTTTTGTGAGGTACAGTCGAACCTTCATATTACGAACCACTACATTGCGAATTTTTCTATATAGCGAACTTTTTCCTGGAATCAAGAACATTTCACGATTTTCTTCGTAAAATAGCCTCTCTATAGCGAAGTGCATTTTCTGTATAACGAACTTTTTCTTTTGTCATTCAATTTTTGTTCTCCCTTTTTTTTAAAAGTATTTCATAAAAAATTTCAAGTTATTTTCCCTTTAACACATTTTACGGTGACCATAAATCTTGAACTGGTTTTATTAGATCTTAATCCACCAAGAGCAATAGAGTTCTGGACGTTTCACTCAAGAAATGCAACCTTTAACCCCCATTGTCCAGTTCATTAGAAACATCTTCGATATCCCCTTTCACCCTCAGTGGAGTTGTCCCCGTGTTCTAATTATAAAATAATGTTTGTTTAATATTACTTGTATGCCTTAAATCAAAAAATGTTCTTAATATTCATTAATTTTAGAGTAAAATTATTTTCTTAATATTGAAAATACAGTGAATTCTTCGACATTCTTTTTTCTTGTTTTCCTTGCAGTTTTTCTTTCTTTTTTGATGGGTAAGATATATAAAATAAACATATATTAATTTTTAAAAAGGTGTGAATAATTACTTTTTTATTACATAGTGTTTATGAATTTAAAATATTAGTTTTATGTGGTTCATAAAGTGTATTAAAAGACGGACCTCTATGTAACGAATTTTCCATATAACGAACTTTATTCTGGGATTTAGCTACTTCGTTATATAGAGGTCCGATTGTACATATAAAATTGATTTAAAACTATTATTAGAATAACAATTTTTAGATGCAATCTTTTGGCAAAGAATGAATAATAAATGATATAACTACAAAATATTTTCTCCTCTTACAGAAAATGTTTCCACTATAATAATATTATCTTGCCTATATATAACTTGAAGATTTCTTTACCAAGTCTGAACTACGATTACAATGGTACCAAGCTCAATCAGCTTGTACAAAAACTGTAGATCAGAGGCTCCCAAACTTTTTTGTCTCGTAGACACCTTGCCATGTTTTTTTGCCTTTGGGTAGACCCTTTCTTACCTAATGTTAAATTTTTGTCCATTTATCAACTTAAATAACTTTTTGACAGCTAGTATAGAGAGAAATATTTACTTTAAAATATTTAAATTGTTTTAACTTTTGTGAAATATAGTGCTTAAAATTTAAGAAACGCAGGTTAATTTTAAATAAAAATTTAATAATTCATAAAATAACTGTTACGTAAAACAACTGAGCAGCAAACCAAAAAGGCTTTCAATGGGAGGGATGGATCTGGCCATTCAATAACAAATTTTCTCATTTAGCATCAATCTTGACGAGTTTTACACTAAATCTCTTCGGTTCCATAATTCAGGATAAATAACAGGTATGTCTTTTTTAATGCCAAAACTGCTGACATTCGTCTCTAAACTTTTCTTTAAGATATTCGTTAGTGCTTAAACCAATCAATTCCTCCTGAAATATAACATTTATTTTCGTCAATGTGACCATATGATTCATTGACTCCTGTGGTATTACCATGGTCAAAGCATTCTCAAACCCAATTTCAAAACCTGAATAGAGGGCATTTAAATGTTGAACATAGTTTAAAGCATCACCTTCCTGGCGGATTGTCTGTGACAAAATGAGCAACTGAAAATTCATGATGTCCAATATTATACTCCTTTAACTTAATTCTGGCAAGAGAAACTGAAACGATGGCTCTCTTTTTAAGAAAATATATGCTTGTTTTAATAAAATATAACTGCAAATTAGCCTCATTAAATTTAGTAAATAAATCTGTTAAAAAGGTAAAATCTGGTTTCCACTTGATTACATTTTCTTTTAAAATTAAAGTCACATCTATTTTAATGAGAGCCGCTATCGTAGACCATCAGTTACCCCTCATGAACCCCTAAATTATTTTTTTACTGACGTGGACCCCTTGCAGGTCGTCATATAGACCCCTGGATGTCTATATAGACCACTTTGGGAATCACTGCTGTAGATGATCTTCATCAGCCAGTAACAGCCTCTAGACAGGGATGATAATTTTTGTTTAAAGACCATGTTATTCGGCTACGAACCCGAGCGTCGCGGGTTCTATTCTTCACTTATGTATGTTCAATGAGTGTTTACTTTCGTCGCATTTTGAAGCTTGTCTAGAGCTATTGCCAAAAGACCTCGCAATCTTGAATTGCGGTCTATGTAATTTTGAGAGATTTTAGCTTAATGTATTAGTCTGAATACACTGTGGTTTTAATTCTGTTTTATTACAACAACTGCTTAAATTAATCCCTCAGCTTAGATCTTTTTTTCCCCCATCAAAGCATTAATATACTTTTTTAAACCGAGTTATATTTAAGCGTTTAAGTCGGCGTTTCTCAAAATGTGGGTGCGCCCCCTAGGGAGGTGTTAAAACTCTACGAGGGGGTTGCGAGCATATTAAAAAGTCGGAAAGAAAAGATTATTTACAAAAATTATTAATTTACTGTAAGTAACAAAGAAAATGCATTTCGACATAATAAAAAATAAAATACACACTTACACTGATACAATAAATGTATTAGTCCGTAATTAATTTAACAATACTAAGAACAAGTTTGATAATTACCAGCGACCTTATTGGTTTGTATTAAAACTTATCTTGAAAATTAGCACGGTTTATAATTAATCCCTTAATTGCCGAATAAAAGTTACGGGATTTTCTCCGCAATACCACCGTTTTCCATGTAAGTGCTCATATGTGATGTTTTTTTTTGGGGGGGGGGAGAGAAAAGGGATAAAAATAAGTAAATCCTCTGAAATAAGTAAATCTTTTGCAAACACTGTCAAAGTCCTTTTATTGCATTCCAAAGCCTTCGGAATAATTGTATGGACAGTAGTGCGCAGAAAAGATCGTATTTCGGAAAGACGTATATATACGTCCAGAAAATTAATGCTTTGACTGAACATTTATATACGCCGGTGGCACTTAAGAGGCTAAAGTCGTATTGTAGCTTTAGTGTCAAACTATAATATTATTGAATTCAATACATTATTATTGTACGGAGGGGGTGCACAATGCAACTTATGATTGAATATTGGGTCGTGTATATCGAAAGTTTGAGAAGCACCGGTTTAAGGCATCCCATTACGTTCGGAACCGTGATTTTAAAAAAGCGCATAAATGGATAGTTTTCATGATATTTAGTGTCACTCAGATTAGAATACATGCATAAAATTGTTTTAAGGACATTTTGACAAAAAAATTTATTTAAATATAATATTTTGGCAAAAAATTAACTTAGAATAATCTTTTTTTTTCTCCAAATGTTCTCTTTTTGTGAAAAATGCTTCTATTAGAATAATATTTTGCCTGGATATAGCTCAGACCTCTGTTCAGAGGCTCAACTAGAATTTTTGAAATATATAACTTAGAAGTGGGTTTATTCATATTTTACGACAACAGAGGGGAGCAATTTTAAGAAAAAAGCGCGAATAATTATTTCAATGGGTGCTAACTCTGAAAATAATGTGAATTTTTCAAAAATCCTAGTTGAGCCTCTGTAGAGTGGTCTGAGCTATATACAGGGAAGATATTATTATAATAGAACCATTTTTCCCAAAAGGAGAAAATTTGGGGAAAAAAGATTATTCTAAGATAATTTTTTGCCAAAGTATTGTATTTAAATAAATTTTTTTGTCAAGATGTCCTTAAAACAATTTTATGCATGCATTCTAATCTGAGAGACACTAAATATCATGAAAATTATCCATTTATGCTCTTTTTTAAAATCACGGTTCCGAACGTAGTCGGATACCTTAAGTTTGTTGAAATACAATATTTGCAAAATATTCTGACTTCCCACTATGTACAAAAAAAAGGGGAGAGCAGGGAAGCTTTCTTTGCAACAGAGTTTGTATAAACTTTTTTTTCCCCGTTGAGTCGGAAGATTTACAAGAGTTTGAAGCGTTGCTAACCTAAGCACAAATTACATTGTTTTTCTTCACAGTCAACGCATTAACTATATACCTTTGTATTAAGGATACCCTCAAAAGACTCAATAAAAGATTCGAATCTGTTCCTCTCCGCCCCATCCTCTCCCATTGGGACGCGTTGATTGAAAGCCCCAATAAAAGACGATCGGAGAAAATGGGCTTCGGACCAGAGCTGCATTACAGGGGCGGAGGCAATAGACTGCCTGGGGCTCTGTTATTAACACTACGCGGAAAACTATTTATCTCTTCTTAGGAATGTCGCCCAGGTCTTGTTTCCTGAGTATCCACTTTTCACGGTGAGCACCCATCCTCTCCTCCCCAATGGAAGTGGACAGGTTGTTGGAATGGCGTAGAAGTACGGTTTGCCCCATTAAGGTCTGGACGAAACTATTTGGGGGAGGTAAGCGGGAGGGGAAGAAACAAAACAAGGGCATTATTACTAGAATGGGTCGTTGTTCGATGTGCTTTACTAGTTTAAGTAAGTACAAAGTTATTGGGAAATTAGGCGTTAGTGTATACGGGAAAATGTTAGTAAAATGTTTTGAATATTTGCTTTTTTTCTTTTCTTTGGATGTAAAAAGAGTAAAATAAATGTTAAAAACTTTCAGTATGAAGTTTTTTGTTTTAATTCCTACTATTAGTTCGCACTCTCCTTTATATATATATATATATATAACATATATATATATATATAACATATATATATATATATATATATGTGTTTATATTTGTCAAATTTTCAATCGTTAATAAAATACTTTTTTTATTCATCCACTCGAGTTCAAATACATTTTTTAAACTTATAGTGAATGACACTTGATGTTTACACAGTTTTTTCAAATATTAATTAATTAAATTAAATTAATTAATTATAGTCTGAGAGATATACTCCAGTCGATATTATTGCTCTAGATGGCAGTATCATTTGATAAAACAGCTTGTGTTAAATTTGTGATGAAGATTTAACTTAACCTAAATAAATCATATGACAGTTAGACGTCAGTATTCCTTTTACACTGGTTTTATGATAAATTGTTATCTCTTATATTCAACTGTTATCAAAAAATGTGGTTACAAATTTAATGTGCTTAAGAAATTATAATAAAAATTCAAAAGACGTATTGCCACTTAATATAGTGGTTCTGTTAATAGACATATTTATATTAATTGTAATTATTTAATAAAAATTAGCTAAAAAATTTTTCTTTGCTGACCTAAGCAGAAATTGACCTATTTTTTTATGTTACTTGTTTATATGTCATGGTACAACGCAAGGATAATTGTTAATTCTTGATTTTATAAAAACAGTTATAGGAAATTTTGTGAATAAAGTGCTAGTTCATGAGTTATCCTCCTCGTCTGGTTGCTGTGCAATGTTAAGTGAACTGCGCCGTCGCGCCAGCTTAGTGGTCAAGGTAATGGACTCGTGGCTGGCGTGTCAAGAGTTTGAGCTGGGTGCCATTGTAGAAGAGGCCGTTGTGTGTTAAATATGTCGAGGCTCAAACGTCCTCTCTTAGGTGTGGTGTGGAAGTTAGGAGAAGGGGTGCCATCTCAGGTGTCATCCTTTTTTTTTTTTGACCATGGTTCAGAATTGCGAGGTCCATCGCCAATAGCTCTCGTGCAGCTTATGACGGGCTCACGCGTCTTTTCATTAACATGTCATTTGCCTTCTTTGGGGCCAGAATTAATGTCAACACTTTTCCAAACAGACTCAAGAAGTGAAGCGTGAAGGAAAGTTGCAAATTAGGAAGCTTTTAAATATATTATTATTATCTAATCTGTTAGAAGTTTAAGTTAAAGATCTTAATAAAGTCCTATTAAGATCATGATAGCTTCTAGTTCTTCCTTTATTCCTACACCTCTAGCTCACGCTGATAATCAAGGAGAAGGTCCCCCGAGGGGGGCACCCTTACAAGCTTTAGAGTGCGACGTTAATGTAAATTTCACTCATTCTCTATCTGCATCAATAGGAACAAAACAAAATGGGTAAAAATCACTGGCGACAAGCTATAAAGAGCGAAGAGCAATACTCAAACTTAAACTCGGTGGCGCAACAGCTCATGAGGGCTACGACCTACAGTGCTCATCCCAGTATATGTGAACATTCGGCGCTGAGGTGTAAGAGCAGATGTCTCAATGGTCACTGGTCACTCGGTGGTCAGTCTGAAACGAGACCCTCAGGGTTTAAGTCCCCAAGCAATCTTGGTACTCATTTGTCGACCCACTACAAGTAAGAATGAAAAACTGAGTCGACCTTGTCCAGCCCGGAAATAGAACTCGGACATGTGGTGTGGAAGTGCGATACGCTACCACTTGACCACTGGGCTTATGAAAAGCAATACTAACCATTAAAAATATGAACGTAGTTACTAGGTAAGATACATAATGCCAATCGAATTAGAAAGTGGGAAAAACAAATACTTTTGCTTTATGTATTGCATTATTTATATATAATAACATTTCATTTTTGTGTGTTTACTATAATTTTTTTTAACTATTTTACTTATTTTTATTATATGCATATTTAAATTTTTGCTGTTGTATTTTCACCTGCTTGTTTATTACTATTCTTCTTATTAATTTTTTTGCTTATTGTTATACCTGTTTATTATCAAGTTTTATCTTGGTTATTTTTATTTATAATGCAAATTCACACATATATTAATATAAAAATCTATTTTATTATTGATGTATAATACAAAATTTAACAATATTGTTTCTTTTTACTTCCAGGAAGGAAGAGTACTTTGAAAACCCCAAGATATTTCGAAAGAATTCTAAATATTGTGACTTTATGCAATATGAAACTTTCCAGATAAAGGGTGTTTTTTTAGAGGTATAGAATTTTAAATTGCAATAAAACAACGATGTATTATTCGATTGACATGAATTTTTGTTTATTCGAAAGATAATCTTTTGGCATTACATTTAAATATGATTTCTGGCATAGGACTGCCACGACTGGCTCGGATGTAGTCCAATTTTCGATGACTTTTTCCAACATTTGTGGCCGTATATCGGCAATAACACGGCGAATGTTTTCTTCCAAATGGTCAAGCGTTTGTGGCTTATCCGCATAGACCAATGACTTTACATAGCCCCACAGAAAATAGTCTAGCGGTGTTAAATCACAAGATCTTGGAGGCCAATTCACAGGTCCAAAACGTGAAATTAGGCGGTCACCAAACGTGTCTTTCAATAAATCGATTGTGGCACGAGCTGTGTGACATGTTGCGCCATCTTGTTGGAACCACAGCTCCTGGACATCATGATTGTTCAATTTAGGAATGAAAAAGTTAGTAATCATGGCTCTATACCGATCACCATTGACTGTAACATTGTGGCCTTCATCGTTTTTGAAGAAGGATTTCACCAGCCCATAAAGCGCACCAAACAGTCAGTTTTTCTGGATGTAACGGTGTTTCGACATACACTTGTGGATTAGCTTCACTCCAAATGCGGCAGTTTTGTTTGTTGATGTAGCCATTCAACCAGAAGTGCGCTTCATCGCTAAACAAAATTCGCTTATGAAAATCGGGAACAACGGCAATCTCGTTTTGGGCCTATTCGACGAATCTACGCGTTGCTTGATGATCGTTTTGATGAATTGCCAAACCAAACTGAGAATAAATCACTTGACAGCTGTTAAATCGGTCGCCATCTTGGAAAGTAATGCCAACTTAAACTTCTATACCTGAAAAAAAAAACTCTTTATAAACGACATAAATAACAAGTAATATATTTATTAAAAAGTCTATTTTTACTTAGGTCAACAAGGAAAAATTTTATTTTGGTTACTTTTTATTAAATAGTTGCAATTAATATAAATATGTATATACATATGACAGAATCACAATATTAAGTGATAAAATAGAAAGCGATTCTCCTTACAATTTTCCATTTTTCTTTCTATATAGGGTGTTAGACTATTTTTTTTGTTACTATTTATTCTTTACTTAAATTGAAGTATTCTAATAAAATAGTACAGCAAAAAAAAAATCACATTCTCAGAAACTAGGCCAACACGGGTGAAATTCAAATCCACGATCTTTGCATTAGAAGTCCAACGCGCTATCCATTGCGGTATAGCGACACAACGAATGATTTTCCTTTCTATACATGCTGTTGGACTATTATTTTTTAATGTTACTATTTATTGGTTTTCTAATTTAATGAATGAATTAATATTTGAAAAAACTGTATTAACATCAAGTGTCGTCCCTTACAAGTTTGAAAAAATGTATTTAAGCTTGAATGGATGAATAGAAAGTATTCGATTAACGATTGAAAATTTGAACAAGATATATTTCTTTATATATAAAAATATTCTGTGCGTGTGTATGTGACTAAACTCCTCCTAAACGGCTGAACCGATTTTGATGAAATTTTTTGTGTCTGTTCCAGTGGATTCGAGAATGGTTTAGATTCCCGATTCGGTATGATATCGCACTTAGTTAAAAAGATATTAAAAACATTCAACTCAATATTCACGAAAATCGTCGAAAATCGATTTTCAGCCAAACTGGCCAAACCGGGTCTTCATTGTTACAAAAATGTAGACGAATCATGCTTTTTAGCGTTTTTAATTAATATCTTTTCAATTAATCTTTATATATAAAATTTTTCTGTGCGTGTGTATGTGACTGGACTCCTCCAAAACGACTGGAGCGATTTTAATGACATTTTTTATGGGGGTGCAAGTGGATTCGAGAATGGTTTAGATTCACAATTCAGTCCGATATATAGCAATTAGTTAAAAAGATATTATTTAAAACCAGTTTCAGTAACCAGTTTTTGGCACCAACTTTGATTTATCTGCATTGTTGTTACACGGTTATTGTTACAACAATGAAAAAAAGTTGGCGTCGAAAATCTGTTTTCAGCCAAAATGGAATTTCATGGCGTTGCAGTATGGACTGTATTAATTATCTTTGTTTTAAAAATAAATGCTTTTAACATGTGATTAACTTGAAGCATATTACTAAAATTTTAATTTCTGCAATGCTTTAAATTTTCGAAAAAAAAAAGATAAAACTATTTTGAAGCAGATTGGTATATATATATTTTTTAATTCTTGCCAATTTAATTTGAAACAAAATATTGTAAAACTTCAAAAAAATTTTGGAATTTTGTAACTAAAAAAATTTTGCTTTCTCTTTATACATAAAATATTTTTAAAGAATATGTATTTTTTTCGTCTTGGGGAATCGTAAAAACACAGCGAAAAAAAAATGGAAAAATCGCCAAATGCCAGTAATAATTAATTATGGGAAAGCTACCTCAGAACACCCGAGTTAGAGCGCTTATAGCGCATGTGCGGAAAAACAACTTACGGAGAGTACCTACGTAAGCAGATAAAGATTTTTCTGTCAGATAAAAAGATGTTTCCTTCTTGAATGTTTTTTCTTTTATAATGAGTGTAAATAATGAATTTTCCAGTAATTTTCCAAATACAATTTATTAGTTTGAATTTTAAGAAAGTATTCATTGTTTCATGTGTAAAATAAATATATATATATATATAATACGTTCTTAGTTTTTAATAATACACATCGCAACTGATTGTTATCTTTCAGAGAGATAATTTACTGTAAAACCTTAAAATATAGGAAAATGCTGCCCTGTTTTTATTAAATAGTACTATTTCCTTCTAAATCTTTTTTTATACAAGGAATGTAAGCAAATTTTTCGGCTTTCCCCCCATAGTTCTTTTTTCACAGTTACATTTATTTAATGGAAAAATCAAACATCCACAGATAAAAACAGTCGCTTCATAGCTAACGGTACACATTTTTTTGATTTTGAATCATTATTTAACGCAAATTGGTATAAATTAATAATTTCTTTTAAGAATTAAAGTTATATTACGTTTTATTATTTATTACTAAAATATTTGTTTGATAATAAATTCGTACATTGACTGTTTTCTTGAGAACAAAACCGGATGAGCTTTGTAAATTTTTAATCGTAAATAGAAATTTGAAAGAAACAAAAAGAACTTATCTCTCGGTGAAAAAATAGGATTTTATACTTAAAAAACCCCCCACACAACGCTGGGCTGAACGGAGGTAAAAGAAACCTGTCTGATAAAGAGAAGAAGTGAAAGAAATGTCGGAAAAGGAGATTTAAATGACATAAATATAGAAATCCCTCACACCGCTCAGTAACACACACAGAAAGAAGTACTGGTGTTCAGAGAACAAAGGGAAAATTTCCATAGGGATAAAATTGTACCCACGGAAAAAACCCTTGCAACGCCGAGCTAAGTGGTGAGAAAACAGATCCGCCCGACAGTACAAAGATATGGAAGAAACTTCGAAAAAGAGTATTTAATGACATTAATACAGAAATCATACACACACTAGGAAGTGCTGACACTGAAAGGGAAGGGGAATCTTCCAAGGCAAAAAGCTGTTCACTTGAAGGAGCCCGTGCAACGCCGGACCATCCAGCTAGTATATATATACCCACAAAATAGATAAATTCAATAATATAAAAAAATTCAATGTTGTTTAGATCATGAATTGAATACCCTTTTAATTTCTTAAGAACTTATATTCATCACAAATACATTAACCGTCTTGCTACTTCTAATTCCCAATCCACCACACAACAATAGGATTTCAAAGTCAGCATGTTAGTGGTCTTGCTGTGAAGATTATATCATAACACTCATTTCACAGTTTACATCTTTTCCACACACATCTTGAACATCTTACACATTTTTGACAACCAACCAAATTAGAGCCTAGCAAATTTACATTTTTGACAACCAACCAATTCAAAGCCTACCATATTTGATTGTCATCTCTCTTGGTATCTATCTTTGCTTCCTGGTTTAAAAGTTAGTTCAAAAGATGCGTTTATGTATATTCGAATTTTTCAACTCGGTGAATAATTGATTTTCATTAATTTCAAGACTCTTGATTCTCTTGGAAAAAGCTATGTGAGTATAGAAATTTAGTTAAATTCCTTTTTGAAAAAATATTTTTCTTACATATTTGTTTTAGGATTTTTCTCCATTTTTCAACTTTTCTTACGTAATTGTTTTGGGATTTTTCTGCATTAAGAGTTTGGGAGAGTTTGTTGCAGAGTAGTAGTCAGTGGTTTCATTATACTCTCTGTGATTTTTTATATACTTTGAATTTTTGTTTATTTTACTTGGTTTTTCCTACCGAGTTGCAAAGGGGGAAGGTTGGCGCCTTCAAACTAGTTTAACCCACTTATTCCGTCCTAAGTCCGAAATTGCTTTCTGACTCACTAGGGTTTTTTTTGTAGTTCCTTTTTTGTATTTTTCTATAAATTCGATCTTCATATTTAGCTTTTATATTTTTATTACGTTATTTCTTGTTATGTCCATTATCTATTATTTCTTGTTTTTGATATATTATACAAATTTCTTTCACACACACACACACACACACACACACATATATATATATATATATATATATATATATATATATATATATAAATATATACAGTCAGGTCTCTTTTTATGCGGATTGTTTTTATGCGATTCTGAAGTTGTGCGGTTTGTATTCCAAACATTTCTAGATTTTTGTTATTATTATTATTTTTTATACTGAGACGTAGATCGTAGTATTCCGAGAATTTCCGTATTTTTTTGGTACTTACGTCTGCGGCTCGGCTGCGACAGTCTTAAATTCGCATTCGTTGTTTCAGTAGTATTTCAGTAGTATACCGATACGATATCATTATTTCGAAATTATATTTTCTCTTAGCGGTGCCTCGTTCATTTTTATAAAAGTTTCACTTTAATAAGTGGCGAATTTAAGTTGCAAAATAATACGCACCAAATTTTGATTTCTGGATTTAAAGTGAGTGTCGTAAAGTTTTATTTTTCATTAGAAAATCGGAAGTGTAATTTTTTTAAATTTCTTTTCTAAGATTTTATTTGGCCCAATGGAGAAAAAAAAACATCAAAGACAGTCAATTTCGTTGGAAACGAAAATTGCAATTTTAGATCGCTTAGGAAAAGGAGAAGGATCTACAGCTATTGGAAAACATTTTAATTTAGGCGAATCTACTGTCAGAGCAATTAAAATGAATGAAGCTGCAATAAGAAAATCGGTCAATTCTGGTACAAAATTAAGCACCAAATTTGCATCCTACACAAGGGATGTATTATTAGAAAGAACGGAAAGAGCCATCGTAATTTGGATTGAGGAACAAGTTCAAAGAAGGATTCCTCTAAGTGGTTATTTAATCCAAGAAAAAGCTCTTCAGTTTTATAAGTCAATGAAACAGTCAGAACCATCAACTTCCACTTCCCAAGCTGGAAAAGAATTTTCAGCTAGCAAAGGATGGCTAACCGGGTTCTTAAAAAGAAATGCACTTCATAATATTATAATAACAGGGGGGAGTGTGCGACAGCAGATGAAGGAGCAGCAAAAATATTTCCAGAGGAGCTAGCGAAAATTATTGAAGATGGGGACTATTCTGCCGATCAAGTATTTAACGCTGATGAAACAGGACTTTATTGGAAAAAATTGCCTAACCGTACTTACATCGCAAAAAATGAAAAAAACTGCAAGTGGACATAAAGCATTTAAAGATCGAGTCACCTTATTACTTTGTAGCAATGCATCAGGAGATCGGATGTTGAAATCTCTCTTAATAAATAAATCTCTTAGACCACGCGCCCTAAAGGTAAATATTTAAAACAACTGCCCGTGCATTGGATGGCTAACCCGAAGGCCTGGATGACAACAGCTATTTTTACAGAATGGTTCAATAATTGTTTCGACGGCCGCGGTAGCCGAGTGGTATAGGTATCGGATCGTGGCTTGCCTGGTCACGAGTTCGATCCCAGTACCACTAAAGACCCGCCGTGTACGGCAGCGATGCACGTTAAATCTGTCGAGAGCTGAAACGTCCTCCCGTTGGTGTGGTGTGGTAGTTAGAGAGGGGGTGCCAGCTCAGGTGTCGTCCACGTCACTTGACCATGGTTCAAAATTACGTGGTCCGTCGCCAAAAGCCCTCGTGTAGCTGAACAGTGCGACGTTAATATTTAATCAATCAATCAATCAATAATTGTTTCGTACCAGAAGTGGAAGCTTATATGAAGGAAAAATCTCTCGATTTTAAAGTTTTATTAATTGTTGACAATGCAGCAAGTCATCCACAATGAGAACATCCAAATGTTCAACTAGTATTTCTTCCGCCCAATACAACAAGCCTTATTCAGCCATTAGATCAAGGCATAATTGCAACTTTTAAAAATATTATATTAAGACAACGTACAAATTCCTCTTGAATAAACTAGAAAATGAGTCCTTAACAGTAAAAGATGTGTGGAAACAATTTTCTATTTTGATTGTTTAATTCATGTTGCATCTGCTTCCGCTCAAATAAGACCATGCATGTTGGAAAAAGATTTGGCCAGCATGTGTGACAGACAATACAACCACTTAAACATCGACACTATCAGATGAAATAATTAATTTGGCACATGAAATTGGAGGAGATGGTTTTAATACCTTCAGACACGATGATATAGATGAATTGCTTGTGGATGATGCATTAAGTGACAATGATATTATTGATTTAACTTTAGATCTAACTGTAGACGGCGTCGTAGGTCTAGAAGGTGATAATGATGAGGAAGAAAAATCAACTTCCCTCACTGGGGAATTAATTCAAGAAGGTCTTCAACTTTGCAGTAAATTAGAAAATCATTTTCTTATTAATGACCCCAATTCTGAAGGAGCCTCTGAATTACAACGTGAGCTGCAGAACTGCATGTCTGGATATCGTGAACTATATAAAAAAATAAAATAATCCTCATCGCAAAGTTTAATTACTGATTATATTGTCAGAAAAGGAAGAGCTTCACAGAACGAGAATGAAGTTTGCGAAAATCCGTGGCCTTTACCGCAATCAGAGGCAGTCTCTTCTGATGATGAAGGTGATTTGGAACTTCGCAAATGGTGCAAACCATTATTAGATAGCGATAATGATTAAAAATGTAAAACTATGTGTATTACGTTTCCATAAAATAAAACGAATTAAGGTTTGAATACAAGGTTTTTTTTTAGCTTTTGTATGAATTTCTTTCAGACATTCGAAGTGATTTATCATGCAGCCTATTTCTTTTCATTTCTGCAATTTTTTTATGCGGTTTTAAGTTAATTTTAACTAGTTGTTTTGGTTTTATGCGATTTTAGAAAACTAAGGAATGTATCCCTACTTTTTCCATTCAAGTAATGTCTTTTTTAATGCGATTTTTTTATATGCGTGTTTCGGTAGAACGTATCTACCGCATAAAACGAGACCTGACTGTATATATATATATATATATATATATATATATATAGGAGATAGTAAACTAAAAAAATAGTAAGAATTGAAACCCCCGAAATATACCCAATTCTTCAATTCAAGTTAAATCAGTCCCAGAAAAATTATCGAAATGTCCACTAATAGTTTACAATAAAAATCAATAATATAATATAACAATAAAATAATATTTATACAAGTATGTTATTAACATTACAAGGATTAATATAACAGTTATACTATATTAGTTTATGCAGCTTTAATATACTTATGAATTAAGGATTGTTCAATAGATTTTTTAATCAATTAAAGCCATTCCTTTAAATTCGATTTCTATTATTGAACAAATCCAAATAGATATTCAAATAAAATAGAAAGTTTTGTGGTCGACCTGTTTTTGCCTTTGTTTAAGCCGGGCTTCAATAGTAATGAAGTAATCCTTATTAGTATATATTTAATTAAAAAGTGTAATAAATTTGTTTTGGGACTGAAATAAACATGGGAAATTATTATTTTTTTTTGCTAAATACAAAATGGTAGTAGAATCAATTATTTTCTACTCTTAATATTTCTTTCATTTTTTCTGTCTATGTAATTAAATATTTTTCGTGATTGATCCTTCTAATAAAAAAAACATTTAAGTGTTAAATTCAGGTCAAATATTCAATTTAAGCCATGCGCATTTGTAGCTGATGTAGCCATGTAGTCAAAGTCACGAAATAGAAAAATGCATTCCTTTCAAATCTGTCTACATGGAATAAATTAAAAGTGTACTATTTTAAGGGAATTCAAAAACTGCTTAAAATGAACTTTTTGAAAAGAAATACCATGAAAAAATAATATTTATTCATTTTATAGAAATATTTGCAAAAAAATGTGTAGCTTGTTCCCTCGCCATTATTATTTATAACCACATGAAATATGAGAAGAAAGTTTCAATATTTTTAAACAATTCAGATTGATAAGACCAAACGATAATTCAATCTTAGTTCAAAAAACAATAAATCAAGAATTTCCTCTGTCTCTATTAAAACCATGCATTCGGTATTTGTTTATCCAATGAAAATAACGTAAAAAATCTGAATTAATTAATAAGAATGGAGAATAAATTGAAAAAAATTATTTTTCAAAATGAATTTAAATGTATATTACAAAAGAAAGTATAAAGAATAGCCATAAAAAGCTTTCTTTTGCCATATTTATTTCCTGAAATTCATTCAAAAGCAAGAAATTTTAAAAACGTCTGCTTCTTTTAGGTTTATTAATTAAATATTTACGATCTAATTATAATCTGGATTATTAATATGCAAACAACGATTATGCAGAATTAATTAAGCAAAAAAAACATTTTCGATTCCTTTTTTTATCTTTTATTTTTCCGCATAAAAATAATTACGAATATTCTAGTGGATTTAAATACTCGTATAAACCTATTTCAATGCTTTCTTTTAAATTCATATTTAAAAGTACGTCAAAATGCATATAATTCATTTCAATTTTCATATTTATCATTCAGTATCGCGAGTAGTGAACTTTGTTTAGAGTGCACCGAAGAAAATAAGAAAAAATTTGGCGAACTAATGTCATTCATAGTAAACGTAAAAAAATTTTAAAAATGCATTTTGAAAATTATATAGTACTAGTGAAAATTATATATACTGTGAGAAGCTATGACTCCGTGCTTCTTGTTTTTTCAACTTTTTAAATTTTATGTGTAAGCATTTTTAATAATTTGATGCATATTTATTAGGGTGAACTCCATTTTATCTCATGTAAAGTATTTTAAATTAATTAATACGTATATACAGATATTTTTTCACTGCTGTATTTTATCTTCGCAAGAAAGTACTCAAGTTTCCCCCCGTGAAAATTTTCGCATGTTCATAAATAGAATGCACCCTTAAATGAACTTTTTCTCAAACGTTGACATGACAAATACAGGGGTGGCATAAATAATTCATTCGTTTTGAAAAGGATATATTTTTATAAGTACTAAGCATACACATATGAAAGATATACAAAAATAACTGCAAACTCACCAAATTCGTATTGTGTATTCTGGGGAAAGCTAAATTCACGTGCAGTTTGTGTGACAATTGAAAGATATTTAACATAGGTGAATGCTTTCAGTGAAGGATCACAAACAAAAATATATGGGCCACTTCTCTCATCCGAGCAAACTGTGACAGGTTAAGTTTAGCTGGATGCATTGCAATTGTGGTTTTCCCCGCAACTCAGAGCTTACTTCAGGGATTTTTGTCTTCCAAAAGAACGTCCCACCCAATTGAAACTGCCCTTGAAACCGCCGTAAACACAACATAAATACTTAATTGCTACATCTTACAACACTCAAATGCCTTTGCCACTTGTCAAAACTGGGATCAGTGAAAAAGCTGGTTCTGCATCTTCCTCCTGCTGTTGCGTTTGTAAGTTCTACTTGCAGACTCCATTTTTTTTCATTCTGACTGCGAAAAAAAAAACAGCAATTCTTTCTCCCTACTGCGTTTTGGTGCTCCTCGAACGCGTTTCTGGGCTTTTCGCCCCCTTCCTGCGCTCTTCCACTCTCGCCCTCGTGACGTCACTCCGGTTTCATTCTCGTTTGGCTCCTTCCTCCACTGGCCTCCCCCTGCGGGGGGAGTGTTTTCTGATATTGCATTTCTATTCACCCTTTTTTCCTTGATTCTGGGTATAAACGATTTACTTCGCTGGCACCCGAGCCATCTAATTTTCGTTTTCCCAATTGAAACATTCCAGTTTATGACCATTTAAACCAGTGATTCCCGAAGAGGTCTATATAGACACCCCAGGGGTCTATGAAGACCTGCAAGGGGTCCACGTCAGCAAATAAACAATTAGGGGGTTCATTAGGAGTTAAGAGGGGACCATTATAGAGGCTCTTGAAAGAAAATATAATCAAATGGAAAACAGATTTTTTACCTATTTAACAGATTTATTTAATATATTTCATTGAGCAAGGACGTCTTACGACAAGGGGCAACTGGTCCCAGGGCCTTGCCTCGTTCTCGACTGAGTCTTAATAAGATCATGATTAGAATGATTTTAACGATCAAAGGTTATTTCTACTTGTATTCTCCTCAACTGGGAATTTTTGACTATATGTCAACTGGCAACAGTGGCAATACTGTATTATTATGTGATGACCTGTTACTGTTATATTTTGGTCAATTGGTCAATGTTTTGGCTTGCCTTGGACACCCAGCACGTTCATCACTGTCCACACAGTTCTCTTTTGGAATTCAGTTGTACAATCATTCCTATTTTTTATCTCAGAAACTAAATAAGTGAAACTGTCAACAACTTCAAAACGATGCGTTTCAATTTTAAAGTGGGAATTGTTAAAATAAGATTTAGTGCAAGGCATGTATTTGGTCTTATTCTCATCGATTTTCAGTAAGAACTGAAATTCTGAAATTTTAATTTTATTACGTAGGTTCCTTTTGAAATTCAAATGATTGTGCATCGATGCTATAGCATTCACAGCTCAATTTTTTACTACATTTTTTTTTATCTAGTCATAAACTGTGACTAAATTTTTAAATAAAATAACAAATAGAAAAGTACACGTATGAAAAAAAATTAACTCACCAGTGGAACTTGGTTTCCTTTCTTTAAAATTAGGGCGAAAACGATTTATATTCTGCGCGGCTTAGCTCAGATATTATAATTTTTTTCAAAATAATGTCATCATCATCAGAATTGGCTTGACAGCCTTTTGTGGGCTTGCGCCTTCCTCAGAAGTTTTTTCCTTTCTGCCCTTCTCCCAGCAATTGATCTCCAGTTCTTCACTTTTAGAATGGCAAAGTCTTCATCTAAAGGGTGTTTTTTTAGAGGTATAGAACTTTAAATTGCAATAAAACAACGATGCATTATTCGATTGACATGAATTTTTTTTGTATTCAAAAGATAATCTTGTGGCATTACATTTTAAATATGATCAAGCAAGGCGTAGATTCGTCGAATGGGCCCAAAACGAGATTGCCGTTGTTCCCGATTTTCATAAGCGAATTTAGTTTAGCGATGAAGCGCACTTCTGGTTGAATGGCTACGTCAACAAACAAAACTGCCACATTTAGAGTGAAGCTAATCCACAAGTGTATGTCGAAACACCGTTACACCAGACTGTTTGGTGCGCTTTATGGGCTGGTGGAATCCTTCTTCAAAAACGATGAAGGCCACAACGTTACAGTCAATGGTGATCGGTATAGAGCCATGATTACTAACTTTTCCATTCCTCAATTGAACAATCATGATGTCTAGGAGCTGTGGTTCCAACAAAACGGCGCAACATGTCACACAGCTCGTGACACAATCGATTTATTGAAAGATACGTTTGGTGACCGCCTAATTTCACGTTTTGGACCTGTGAATTGGCCTCCATGATCTTGTGATTTAACACCGCTAGACTATTTTCTGTGGGGCTTTGTAAATAAGCCACCAACGCTTGACCATTTGGAAGACAACATTCGCCGTGTTATTGCCGATATACGGCCACAAATGTTGGAAAAAGTCATCGAAAATTGGACGTCCAGATTGGACTACATCCGAGCCAGCCGTGGCAGTCCTATGCCAGAAATCATATTTAAAATGTAATGCCACAAGATTATCTTTCGAATAAAAAAAAATTCATGTCAATCGAATAATACATCGTTGTTTTATTGCAATTTAAAGTTCTATACCTCTAAAAAAAACATCCTTTACATAGTCTTTCCATCTCCTTTTGGGCCTTTTCTTTGGTCTTGTATCAGAGGGAATTGCATTAAAAATTTTCAATGCTGTTCGTTCTGTTCTCATTCTTACTATATGTCCTGCCCATTTCTTTTTACTTAATTTTATGGACTTAATAATATCATCACTATTAAATATCTTATATATTTCAAAATTGTCTTTTTCTCCAACTGTTATTATCGAGAATAGCACCAAATATGGGTTCGTAGGACCTTCCTTTCAAATGTCGCCATCAAACTAATGTACCAACTCTTAAAATTTCATAACATTTTGAGAAGAAGAGCCAATTTAGGAATTCATATAATTTTTTTAGGATCAGATATTGTGAAAATCACATTGCAATATAAAGGTTAAAATATTTAGGACACCTGATAAGATTGGATGACAAAAAGAGTAACAAAAAAGATCTTTGTGGTTAGACCATATGGTACTCGAAAAAGAGGAAGACCAAGACTCAGGTGTATCTCGATTGCCTGGAAAAAGATCTGAAAACTATTAATGTCAGAAACTGGAAATGTCTAGCCAAGAACAGGACAATCTGGAATAGAATTCTTAGGAAGGCCAAGGCTCCCTCTGGGCTGTCATGCAATTGAGGAAGGAAAGAATATATCGACCGTCAAAAATATCACAACAGAAATAGCAAGAAGTTGGGGTGAGGAAAAAAAGGCAGAAAAAAAAAACACCTCCAAAATTTTTTTTTCCAATTATGAAATATGTATTTTTCCCACGTCAGACATGCGTGTCTTTTTTTCTTAAAAAATACCCCAAAAAAAAACATTTTCCCTGTCCTGAGAACATTTTTAACATTCCATTTATTTTTACTATGAGTTTATCCCTTTTACTAGCAACTTCATCCGACCCCCCAAAAAAAAAACTTCATAATTATGGTGTATGACAATCCTGCATGTCAAACAGAAAGGTCGAAGGAAAATTGGCCACTACCTCATAGCTTTTTCTATTCTAAACTTTCTCAAAAAGGAGTGGTCAGTCCTTTTTTATTTATTATGATGTTAAGGAGCTCATTATACTCTGTGGTCAACTGAGTACCGCTTTTTCTCACCCCTAACTTCTTTTGTGTCCGAAGAAGGGGAGTTTTGGTTTACAGATATTAGGAGCGTTCAAGTATAGAAGTAGGTCAGAGAGTTCTTTATGGAAAGTTATTACAATGTTTTCCATAGGAGGGACATCTTGTTAAAAAATGGTAATGTCGTGAGAGAAAAAAGGGTTAAAGTATTCGTCTTTTGTGTTCAAAGGGTTTAAAGGTTACAAAAAAACTGTCAAACACACCTGTATGTGTAAAAAATTTCCAGAAAAAAAGCGGCTTTTTTAAAGGTTTCAGAAATGTTTTTTTCCAGAAAGGCAGATAAAAAAAAATATGGCTTTTTCAAGAACTTAGATTAGAAGTGCCGAACTTTAAGCTTCCTTGTGCCACAATGGATGATAAGTTATTATTGTATACATGATATGTACCAAAAACTAAAGATAACTAACGTGCAAAAATGATAGATATAGTTGGCGTATTTAAGGTATCCGACTACGTTCGGAACCGTGATTTTAAAAAAGCCCATAAATGGATAATTTTCATGAAATTTAGTGTCACTTAGATTAGAACACATGTATAAAATTGTTTTAATGTCATTTTGACAATAAAAAATTATTTAAATACAATATTTTGGCAAAAAATTAACTTAGAATAACCTTTTAACAAAATGTCCTCTTTTTGTGAAAAGGACAGGAGGAAAAAACTTCCCATTATTTTCAGAGTTACAACCAATTGAAATAATTATTGGCATTTTTTTCTTAAAATTTTTCCCCTCTGTGGTCGTAAAACAGAGATAAACCCAATTCTAAGTTATACATTGCAAAAATTCTAGTTCAGCCTCTGAACAGAGGTCTGAGCTATATCCAGGCAAAATATTATTCTAATAGAAGCATTTTTCACAAAAGAAGAATATTTTGAAAAAAAGATTATTCTAAATTAATTTTTTGCCGAAATATTGTATTTAAATAATTTTTTTTGTCAAAATGTCCTTAAAACAATTTTATACATGTGTTCTAATCTAAGTGACACTAAACATCATGAAGATTATCCATTTATGGGCTTATGCAAAATCATGGTTCCGAACGTTGTCGGATACCTTAAGTAATTTCAAATTTATAATAATTTTTTTATATAACAAAGACAGAAAAACGGAATTAGTTTGACATGGTCTTATACATTTATAATTTATAAAACCTTTTTATGAATTTTATTTATATTTTTAAAGAAAGCTTAAGAGAGAGGGAGAGTAATATTAACTGGACAGTATAAAGTAAGGATCTTCACAAACTTTTTAACTCACTTAACTCTTACAACTATAGGGTGTTTTGGGGGAACCCCATTCCATACATTAAAGACTATATCTTAAACTAATATTAAAATAGATCATGATATAGGTACTTTATATAAAAACAAATAAAAATGTGTTGTATTAGTCATTTAAAAAATTTAATACAATTGTAGTATAATGTACGAATACCTTGTAATATTAACTCGTGATCCAAGTGTCACCTACCAAAGCATTATACAGTCAAACCTCTATATAGCGAATTTTTCTATATAGCGAGCTTTTTCCTGGAACCTTGAACATTTCAAGATCTTCGTAAAATAACCTCTCTATAGCAAAGTGCATTTTCTATGCAACGAACTTTTTCTTTTGCGATTCAATTTTTTTCTCCCTATTTTTATTTCTCTGAACATTTCAAGTTATTCTCTCTTTAACACATTTTATGGTGGTCATAAATGTTGAACTAGTTTTATTAGAACCTAACTTGCCGAGAGCAACAAAGTTCTGGACGTTTCATCCAAAAAATGCAACCTTTAACCCCAATCGTCCAGTTCATTAGAAGCATCTTTGATATCCCCTTTCACCCCCAGTAGAGTTGTCCTGTGTCTCTGTGTTCTAATTTTAAAATAATGTTTTTTAATATTACTTTTATTCTTTAAATTATAAAATGTCCTTAAAATTCATTAATTTTAATACAAAATTATTTTCTTAATATTGAAAATACAGTGAATTCCTCGAAATTCTTCATTCTTGTTTTCCTTGCAGATTTTCTTTTTTAATGGATAAGATATATAAAATATATATTAAGAGGAATTGGTACCCCCAAAATCACAAACCTATCGTTTTTTTTTATTTTCATTTAATCTTATCCTTTACATTATTATCTTTCGATTGATATATCACTTGTGCTTGTCGGAAAGCTAGAAATTGAATAAAACTTCATTTGAAAACAAATTAGGCAATTCAGCCACGCCCTCTTTTTAGAAAAAAAAAGCTAAAAAAAGCGTTTTGATAAAAAAAAAATCCTAATTTATAAAGAGAAATAATAACATTAAAAAAAGAATGTGCAATATATAAAGCAGAATATTTCCGAGGCAATACATACAATCATTTTTTTTCTTTCTGAAATGTGTGCATGTAAAATTCTTAAATTAAGGCATTTTATATTAATAATTTTATATAATTTCAGTTCTTATTCCTGGTATATTTTTCATACAAAGGTAATACTTTAATATTATAAGAAGAAAAACAGCTAAAATTTCTGTCGTGACAGAAAAAAAATTTTTTTAACGTTTTTCTTGAATTTTCTTGTGCAATTAGTACTCTCTAAAAATTGATCATTTATAAAAATGAGTGAGTTGAAAAAATATGAAAATACAATTATTTTAAAGAGAAACATAACTAATATCTTAAAGTGGTATTTTAAGTTTAATTAAGCTTATAATGATTATTTTTTCAGAATTATAACTTTAAACTGGTTTTTCTCAGTTTGTGTTTTTCGAAACCTTAGTGCATTCAAAATGCTACTCCTTCAACAATTATTTACCAATCACTTCCATTTTTTTCCTGCGTGTTAAAAATAAAGCGTGTAATAAAATCAGGGATACGTTTTGCTGTAAACTGAATACTTTTTTAAAAAAAAATGTAAGACATGTTGGCTTTTTCGTTGATTTTTAGCTTGTATATAAACATCTTATTTTTTTTCTCGAAAACGAATGAAGTTATTCTAAAATCGATCACTAAAGTTGCTTAGAACATCCATAATAATATTATAAAAAAATTTCAGGTCAAAATAAATTAATTTTTACAAAAGGAGTAGGATTTTAAAATTTTCCCAATTTTCTTCCAAAAATTTAAATGTTTAAAATTGTGCGACTAATATATAAAAATTTTCATCTGTGGTTTCATTTTCTTGAATAGAAACATTGTATAAAATGCTAAAATATAATTTTTAAATACGTAAATAAAGAAATTTGCTCAAAGGGTACCAAGTCCTCTTAATTTAAAAATGGTGTGACATTTATATTTTTAATATATAGTATTTATAAATTTAAAATTTGTTTTATGGGGTTTATAAAGTATATTAAAAATGAACCTCTATATAACGAACCTTTTTCCGGGATTTAGTGACTTCGTTATATAGAGGTCCGACTGTATTTTGTAAATGGAATATATGTTTGCTTTTTCTACACAAAATGGTGAAGTCTAGGTCACTTGACATTATCTTCACACACGTTTCATTTGTTTTTATATATTGTTTTTGTAGCCATTCACACACGTTGAAAAATATATTTCACCAAAATAAATTGTTCTGATTAGTATTTAAATGTTTATAGATATGCTATATATTTTACATGAATTTGCAATCTAAAATTTAGGAGCTAATTATTATACAAAATAAAGTAATTATGTATAAATAAAGTTTTCAGCTTTAATGACTGTGGGATTAAAACTGAAACTTAATAGAGAACACAAATCCTTTTATCACATACATTTATATATTTCTTTTCGGTTTTTAATTATGACTCATGGAACCTCTGGATATACGCAGGCTGTTCAATAAGTAATAAGACTAATTTTCCTGCCACAAAACCACTAATCGGAATGTTAATTTCTGTGGCGTAAGAAAAGTTTGTTGTCTGTATTAACAAAAGCTACCGATAGATGACGTGTATAGACTCGTATTCTTGAGTATCACGTGATCGAACTGAAGCGTGTTTGTGGGCGCCTAAGAGACACGGACAGTTGTCGAAATGGAAGCAAAAATCAGCATCGGAGACCTTTGATATGATACGATATGATTAAAGACAGGAACAAGAAGGCAGCAATATCTTAAAATACTTTATCACTGCAGACGAAGATTGGTTGTATTACTATGATCCAACCATAAAACAACAAAGCAGTGAATGGAAACATCCATCTTCACCTATTCCCAAGAAAGCATAAACTGCGAAGTTGGCTGGTAAAGTTATGACCATAAATTTTTTTATTATGAAGGAATTGTGTATCAACAGGCTGTCGAAACCGGTACTACCATAAACGACTCGTACTGCACGAATGTCCTGCGAACAATGGTACAGCTCGGTAAAAGGAAACGTCTATTGCTTCAAGATGGCTTCCTATTGCACCATGACAATGCTCGACCACATATTGTTCGTAGCGTGCTGGATGTTTTGCAGCAGAACAACGTAGAGATGTTACCACACTCTCCATACAGTCCTGATCTCACTCCATGCGATTTCTGGCTGTTTCCTCAACTTAAGAAACCATTATGAGGCAAACGTTTTGCAAGCAACAAAACATGTGTAAAAGGTGCAGAAGCTGTTTTGAAACAGGTCTCACAAAACGGACTTTTACATGTTTTTAAGAAGTGGACAGAACTTAGGGATAAATGCATAACGTGCTACGGAAATTATTTTGAAAAAAAACCATGTAAATGAGGACGATCAAAGGTATTCTGTATTTTTTAAAAATAATTTTAGTCTTATTACTTATTGAACAGCCCTCGTACCTCCTGGAGCCCCCAGGGTTCCATGGAAAACAGTTTGAAGACCACTGGTATGAAGCAACATGAAGGCTAGTGACGACTGACCACGCAATTTTGAACCATGGTCAAGTAACAAGGAGGACATCTGAGCTACCATTCTTTCTCAAAACTACCACACCACGTCAATGGGAGGACTTGGAGCTAGACAGATTTAACATGCATCAACCTTCTCTACACAGTGAGTCTTCAAGGGCAATGGGATCGAACTCTTGACACACAGGCCAGAGGTCAATGAGCCTTTAGGTTACCGTGGCCTGAAATTTGAGAGAAAAGTTACAAAATTAGCGTGATATAGTTGTACTGAATTTGAGGAACTATTGCCTCTCAGTATTTAAGGGAGTTCTCAAGAAGTTCTGGTTCTAATTTTTTAAGAAAATGTTTTCCCTTGAAAATGTGTTTGTTCAGTACTCTCCCACATATAGGAATCAAAGGCAACGAAGTAGTCTTCAGTGGTGCTACGTCTGCATTCGTACAATATCTGTTCTACTTACCCATACTCCAATATGGTAAAATACAATAAACAGCTATCGAAGAACAACTGGCAAGATCAATGGAATCTTGTGCGCGAAATTCGTAATAAAGTTATACACGTTAAAATCGTAACATTTTATTGGAACTCACTGTCATGTAGTATAAATAAGACGTTATTTTAACTATCCTCAAAATTGGATACAAAATTGGACACGAGACTTACTGTTAAAACCGACGTATAACACACACTTTAAGCACAAGTAATATAAAAAAAAATTTCAAGCCGATTCCTACTTAGATCAACAAAGAAATATTTTATTTTAGCTACTTTTTATGAAATTGTTACAATTAATATAAATATGTATATACATAGGACAGAATCACAACATTAAGTGGCAATTAATTTTTATTAGTTATCATTAAAACAAAGTATTGTCATACAAAACAATCGTGTATATAAAATTTCGGTTCAACTGAATGCTTTAAAACGTGAGAAAAAAACCTTTTAAAGTTTTGATACAACTCACCGAAAGGGTCGTTAAATCTCCAAAAATGATGCCAATGCGGCTGTATTTGTAATTCTTTAAATAATTAGTTTCAATCCATTAATTTTTATTAATTATAAATAAATTATTGTATTTTCATCCAAACTAATCATGTGTTTAAAATTTCAGCTCAATTGAGCGCTTTAAAATGTATTTTATTAACAATTGAAAATTCCACCAATATAAATAAATAAATATATAGAGAGTTTGTGAGCTAATAGTAGGAATTGAAAAAATAAATGCGAAATTTAAGGGTGCGCGTTAAATGCAGGGTATAAAAATGAGAGCTTTAAAGATATAAAAAGAAATGTGTGAGCACAAAAAAAAATTAGACTTCTGCAAATATAGAAATATTGTTTATTTTACAGAAATGGCATCCTTTATGAAAAAAGAACTGTAGATCTATAGGTGTATTGTTTTTTTTTTTCTCCTAAAGCGGGGAAGTATATCTCGAATAAATGACTTCAAAACACAAACGCATTGCTCGCGTACATTTCAGGTTTCTTCGTAAAAAGGGGGTGTGCGTATAAGGCCAGATTTTACCGTACGCATAAACACCTATTTCTGCAAGAAGATCCCTGAACGCGTAGTCATTGCAAATGCCCACTGAATGTAAGGACATTTTCGACAAAATATTTGCTCGTCTATATAAAACATTTTAAATCATACACTTTAATTTTCTTTGTTGGGAAGTTCCTCTGCTACAAATATTAAAAAATTTTTTATACGACGCACATTACTTCCATATATTTAATTTGATATACACATTGGGCAAAATTAGGTTTAGCCAGTGGTGTACACAGACAGAAAAACAGTTGAGGCATTATCTTCGTGTTAAAAATTAAAGATCTGTTGGTCTATGGCAGTAGTTCCCAAACCTTTTTAACGCATGGACCCCTTTTTCAATTCCTATTATTAACTCACCTCTCTATAGATTTATTTATTTACCTTGGTGAAATTTTCAATCGTTAATAAATACATTTGACGTAGCTCAATTGAGCTGAAATTTTATATACATGATTATTTGGGATGACAAAACAGTACCTTAAATTTAATTAACTAAAACTAATGGATTAAAACTAATTATTCAAGGAATTACAAAAACAGACACGTTGGCCTCATTTTTGTCGACTTAGCGACCCTTCTGGCGACTTGTGTCAAAGCATGAAAAGGTTTTTTTCCCTCACATTTTAAAGCGCTCGTTTGAGCTGCAATTTCTATACACTATTGTTTTGGGTAAAAATTGAATAATTTAATTATAATTAATTGACTGAGACTAATTTTTTAAAGATTTACAGATACAGCCTGTTGGTTTCATTTTTAGAGACTTGGGCCAAATTTTAAAAGGTTCTTTTTCACGTTTTAAAGCATTCAGTTGAACTGAAATTTTATAGACACGATTGTTTTGGATGACAGCACGATACTTTAATGATAATGAATAAAAATGAGTTACCACAATGTTGTGTTTCTGTCATATGTATATACATATTTATATTAATTGTAACTATTTATTAAAAAGTAGCTAAAATAAAAAAAAAATTCTATGTTGATCTAAGTAGGAATTGACTTAAAATTTTTTATATATATATTACTTGCTATAGTTAAAACTTGCCCACGGACCACTTTTTAAAGTCAGAACTTTCCTCAACGACCCCCAAGTAAAAAAGCTACATAAATGCATAGTATAAAAATTACAACTTAAAAGAAACCCATTTTGCTGAAGAATTATTTATTGAAATTATTTTTGTTTAAAATAAAACTTAAGAAATTAACGACTTGGATGAATTTGATGAGATGTTATAAGTATATTTATATCCGTCTCGATGTTTGTGAGTAGCAACCGCAGATCCTCACGAGCAGTCGGTTTCTTTTTCTTTTCTTTCTTTCTTTCTTTTTTTTGTGATGAGGTGAACCTACGTTACACCAAATTGGAAGACGATAAAGTAATCAACAACTTCTGCACAATAAACCATAACGCACGATATAAACTTGGGATCTGTTTTTATTACCAGAACTTGTGGTATCCTTGTTCAAACATTGGTTTAAGTTCCTCATTTGTGGATATTTCAACAAGATGCTCATGTTTTAGTATGGATTCAGCTGTTTCGGATCTGAGTTTATCCACGCGTAAATAGGTTGAACACCCAGTCGGAAACATCCAAGTAAATTTTTGGTAGTTATTTTAATTTCCATAAAAATAAAAATCAATCAGAATTTTTTTTTACACAAGCTTTTATTTAACTTGCAATGTAATTTGTTCGGGTGGAATCTTGCAGCTCAATTTTGAAGCTGATGTCTTCAACCCATTGAGCTGAAATTGTGTGTGCACGTTTAGTTTGGATGACAATGCATATGTCTTTACAATTTCTATTCCGATATCGCAATCAGTTAAAAATGTATTAATTAAAAACCTTTAACCCTTGTTAGCTTTTTATCTTGCAGAGCAGCTTATTGGATTGAGCTTAAATAAGTTACGATTTTTCAACCTTTTTTAAAAATCATCTTATTCTTTTTATCAAACTGAGACAAAAAATAATTACATAATCGAAAAGATCATTTATTTCGCCACGATACGGAATAATTCTTTTTGAAAAATAATGATATTTTCTATTTTTTAAGATTTTTTCTAAAATGAGTCAAAATCGATGCGTTTTCATGAAAATGATTTCTAAATCATACCGTATGAATTTTTTTTCGTGTTAATAAATCGAAATTCTTTACTAAGAAAGTTCAGGCTTTTCTATTTTAGAGTAAGTCATTTAAAAAATAAAATGCCGAAAGCTTCTTTTTCTTTACGATTTTTCAAAAAATACTCAATTTTTAAAAAACATTTAAAAACTTTGTAATTTTTAAAGATAATCACACGAAACTTTTTTTTCGTTTGTAGAATAGTATTGTACAAATTCTGCACAAAGATTGTTAGAATTAGTTTAAATTTACGGATTTTAAAATTTTTTTTGTGTTTTTCGTTTTTAATATAGTATTATAGTAAAAGCAAAGTATATAAATAAATAAATAATAATAATAAGTTTCAATATTTTGATTAATTTTGCTTTGTCCAATATTGTTTTGGTTTTACAGTGTTTGTCCCCCCTCCTCCATTATCCTCTTGTTGCGACCCGAGTGAAATATCTATCATATGTACGTGGCCTGATGGGAGAAAAAATTGAGTACCCCTGAGCTAGCCTGTTCAAAATTAACCGGCAAAAGACCTTGCAACCATGATGCGTTGAGTGAGATGAACAGACTATAAGAAACCTGTCCAGCAATAACTAAAAAGTAAAAAAACTTTTTTAAAAACAAGCTTTTATTTAAATACTCTAAAATGAATAAAATAAACTTTTCTTCTGGAGCTTTTTTTTTCTATCAACTTAAAACGTCATTACACAATTTATAATATAAAAGCTTGTCGCGCGAGATTTACCTGTGTAGATAAACAAGCAAATTAAATAACTTGATCTGATTGATTTCAATTTTAAAAATTTTCAAACTAAGTAAATATGAGTACTTAAATCTCGCGACAAGCTTTTATATTATAAATTGCGTAATGACGTTATAAGTTGATAGCAAACAAGTAATATATATAAAAAATTTTTAAGCCGATTCCTACCTAGATCAAAAAAGAAAAATTTTATTTTAGCTACTTTTTATTAAATAGTTACAATTAAAATAAAGTATGTATATACATATGATGGAATCCCAAATTTAAGTGTATATAAAATTTCAGTTCAACTGAATGCTTTAAAACGTGGGAAAAATACCTTTTCAAATTTTGATACAAGTCGTCAAAAATGATGCCAACGTGGCTGTATCTGTAATTATTTAAATAATTAGCTTCAGTCAATTAATTTCAGTTAAATTATCTTATTTTTACCGAAAACAATAGTGCATAGAAAATTTCAGCTCAAATGAGGGCTTTAAAAATGTGAGATAAAACCTTTAAAAGTTTTGACACAAGTCGTCAAAAAGATCGCAAGTTGCTAAAAATAATTCCAACGGGGCCGTATTTGTAATTCTTTGAGTAATTAGTTTTAATCAATTAATTTTTATTAATTATAATTAAATTACTGTATTGTCATCCAAAATAATCATGTATATAAAATTTCAGCTCACTTGAGCGCTTTGAAATGTATTTTATTAACGATTGAAAATTCCACCAAGATAAATATATAAATAAATATAGATATAGAGAGAGTGAGAGCTAATGGTAGGAGTTGAAAAATTTTTAAAAGAAAAGTTTATTTTATTCTTTTTAGAGCATTTAAATAAAAGCTTGTTTTTAAAAGAGGTTTTTTACTTTATTTTGAACCTTGCTTGGATCCCCTGACGTTGTTCAGGAACCTCCAAATCAATTTTAATTTTCCACGGACCACTGAATAATATCGGGGACACTTGGAGGTCCGTAGGGACCACTTTGGAAACCACTGGTCTATGAGGGGAGAACTATAGATGTACCCCTTGTGTACGTTACGGATCTTAACTATTAAAACGAATGAAATTTTTTACTTTGTGTGTGACCCAATTTCTACCAAGAGAACTCGATGCTAAAAATTCTAACCAATAGCAGTTTAAAAATAATAGTTTACAAAAGCACGGGATCCCAACTAAAGATAACATGGATGTCGTCTGATTATGTAGCGAGGATTATTTGTTTGAATTGTATACAAATGAATGATTAGTGACGGTCCTCGTAATTTAGAACCATGGTCAAATGGAGAAGATGACATTTGAACTGGTGTTCCGTTCTCCTAATTTCCCCATCCTGCCAACATGAGGACTTAAAGCCAAGGCAGATTTAATGTGCATCAGTCCCTTTGAAACGTTGTGTCTTCAGTAGCAGTAGGGTTCAAATTCACGACCCGTTGGTCACTAGCTCGTTACCATGACCACTAAGCTCTCGGATCAACATTGATACTTACTTTTAGCCACGGATTCGTCCCTCGGATTTTAAATACTAGAACGAAATCATTAAAATTCAGATAAGTAACTCTCAGAAACCCAATTAGGGGTCTCAGGGGTGTTAAATTTCTCTAGAGGTCTGAAAATATAAGCAGTTTTCAAATAGGTATAGTTCTTTTAAATTTAAATTAAATGATTTAAAACTTTTACACATTATTCATAAAAGAATGGGGCTTCAGAAAAGTATAAAATGTTAAAAATATAATAATAATTTTAAAAATCATAAGCATATAAAAATTCTGTCATAAAGTATTTTTTGCGTTGCGCATGCCATTTTCTAAAATTGTAGCCTCTGATGTATAAAACTTTATAGAATTATAAAATACATCACACTCTTTAAACCCTGCCTAATTTTAGTATTATATATCTTTTGTATTTCAAAATATTTGTAAAATATTGCAATTTTTTATGTAGTTATTTATTAAAATATGTAAGTTATTGTTCTATTTGTATAAAAATAGCTACAGTGCATTAAGAATACATTTAACTTTATAAATCAACTTACAGCTAGTAATTAAAGCTACTATTTTAGAAAATAGCATGCACGACGTAAAACTTAATAAATATTTCTGATAGAAAAGTTTCTTATTTTCATATGCTTATAATTTTTAAAATTATGATTACATTTTAAACATTTTATACTTTTCTGAAACCCCATTCCTTTATAAATAATGTGTAAAAGATTCGAAATATTTAATTTAAATTTAATTAATTGTTTAGATTTTCAGACCTCTAGAGAAATTTAGCACCCCTGAGACCTCTTAAAACTGTCAAGAAACAAAAGTAATATATAAAAAAAATTTAAGTCAATTCCTACTTAGATCAACAAAGAAAAATTTTATTATAGCTACTTTTTATTAAATAGTTACAACTAATATAAATATGTATATACATATGATAAAATCACAACATTAAGTGGTAACTCATTTTTATTCATTATCATTAAAGTATCGTATTGTCATCCAAAACAATCATGTATATAAATTTTCAGCTCAACTGAAGGCTTTAAAACGTGAGAAAGAAGCTTTTTCAAGTTTTGACACAAGTTGCCAAAATGGCGTTAAGTCGCCAACATGGCTGTATTTGTAATTCTTTAAATAATTAGTTTTAATCAATTCATTTTTATTAATTATAATTAAATTATGGTATTGTCATCCGAAATAAAATCATGTATGTAAAATTTCAGCTCAGTTGAAGTTGAGGGCTTTAAAATATATTATATTAACGATTGAAAATTCCACCAAGATAAATACATAGATAAATATATAGAGAGTGTGAGCTAATAGTAGGAATTGAAAAAAAATCATTAATAGAAGCATAAAGAGCATATCTTAAAATTCTGTTCATCCTCAGAAATTTCTAGAATCTTTCGAAAATAAATATCATGGGCCTGATTAACTAGTTTAGATTACTAGCTAAAAATTGGAGAATGTACATAACCTATCGCAAAATTATGTAATATTTAAGTTTTTTTTATATTTTTTTAATTTATAGTTGTTAAAAATTTTTAAAAAATGGAATCAAGATTCTTAGTAAAAAATTTTGAATCAAATACGAAAACTATTGTTTGTTCTATCCAATTACTTTCAAACGCTATTCAATAGTCTCTCTATGAGTTCTTATATTATTCTTATTTCATTCTCTGCTAAAAGGATTTTTAAATTTTTTTAAAAATATTTACATTTTGTTTTTATTTGCACTTACAGCAATTATTTATAAATACAAAATGACTTAATTACTTAGTATAATCATTGCAAAAAGAACGTTTACTTTTAAAACATCATTGAACAATGTATGATATAATTAATGTAGTATATATAGCTTTATATATAACTATATAAATGTTTTTATATATAGTTGACTATATGTCATCAAATATTGTAATGTACTAAGTTAAGCTGAATAAATGTTTAAAGTACTTACCGTAAAATCCGGCGTATAACGCGTGCTTTTAACACAAAAAGTAAGATCCAAATGTACGGGTACGCGTTATACACTGGGAAAAATGAAAGAAGATAGAGAGAGAAGAAAATTAGACTTTTACATAGATCGAAATAATTGTTTATTTAAAAGAAATGGCTTTCCTTAAGAACTTAAAGGTTTGTTTTGTTCTCGAAGTTAATATATTTTTTTCCTTCTAAACTTTGGAATAATATTTCCAATAAATGACTTCAAAATATTAGAACATTGTACACGTACATCTCAGGTTTCTTTGTAAAATAAGGGGGCAGCGCGTTATACAGGGAATGTATCTAAAAAATAAATATTGCAACTTGAAAGTATAGGTACGCGTTATGTGGTGATAAGGGTTATACGTCGGATTTTACGGTAAATTACAAGAAATAATAATTATTATTCTAATTAAGAATAAATATATGTAATTTCAAAACATTTCTGTGGATATTTTTTTATTCACTAAATTAAGAAAAAAAAGAATTAGAGCTTATTTTCGTTTTTTCTAACCAAAATATATGGAGGAAGATTTTTTTTAAAAAATATGAGCGAGCAAAAATATTAGAAATTTACTTTGATTTGTCTGAAATATCTGTCAAGTCTTGCTCGAGAGTCCCGCACATGCCTAATTAGATTAAATTAAGGCATCGGACCACGTTCGGAGCCGTGATTTTAAAAAGCGCATAAAAGGATTATTTTCATGATTTCTAGTGTCACTTAGATTAGAATACATGTATAAAATTGTTTTAAGGACATTATGATAAAGAAAAATTTATTTAAATACATTATTTTGGCATAAAATTAACTTAGTAGAATCTTTTTTCAAAATGTTCTCTTTTTATAAAAAAGGCTTCTATAATAATAATATTTCCCTTATGTAAAGTAAAGACTTCTCCAGCGAGTCTGAACAAGGATTTTTGAAAAATTCACATTATTTTTACAGTTACTACCCATTGAAATAATTACCGGCGTTTTTTTTTCTTAAAAATTCTCCCCTCTGTTGTCTTAAAATATGATTAAACCCACTTCTAAGTTATATATTTCAAAACTTCTAGTTGAGCTCCTGTAGAGAGGTCTGAGCTATTTACAGGCAAAATATTATTATAATAGAAGCATTTTTCACAAAAGGAGAATGTTTTGAAAATTGGTCACTCTATGTTCATTTGTTGTCAAAATATTGTACTTAAATATTTTTTTATTGTTATAATTTTCTTAAAACAATTTTATATACGTTTTCTAATCTAAGTGACACTAAATATCAAATATTATCCATTTATACGCTTTTGCAAAATCACGGTTTCAAACGTAGTCGGATACTTTAATGTTCGAATTGATCATTTCATTCTGTCCATGGTTTCTTTTCCAAGAAATTGGTACATGAGGTGAGAGCTGGTAATATCTGCTTGTAAAATAAAGATGTCACCATTTGGGACAGCCCACGGATGAACAATAAAATCCATTAAGTCGTCTTTGTAACTGTAAGCACTGAGAATTCTGTATGGCAGCCTATACAGATTCGCATGTGCACGTCCAACTAAACATATTTTTCCCCTTACAAAAATGCCACATACTGCTAAAAATGGATCTCATATGTTAAATGGATAATGTATTGTGTTTTCTTTTCTCCATTGAAAATTATTCTGTAAATCAAAATTGAACTGAACAGAGAACGAACAGACCTCCGCTGATTTTCAGTGCGATTTACATGACTCTACTACCTGCCCTTTTCAAAGGCTCCCTCCTGTAGCGGAAGGTTATATAGACGCACAATAGCGCTTGCTTCGCATACTGCCCTCCAACTTGCATTCTTCTGTGTTCTATACTTGCTATAGCAGAAATGAATGCTGATCTAAGTTGAGATAGGGTTGAAGTCCTGTTGCGACGAAAACTAAATTACAGTACCGGTTATCTCATGTAATGTTAATTCAGCCTTTCTTTGATATGTCTTCGAGAAAATGAACCAGTTGTTGGAAGTTTAAAGCTCCACAAGTGGCTCGCCATAAGACATTTGATATTTAGCCATCTTGCAATATCAGATTGACCTTTACTTTGTGATGGAGCTTTATCGGATTTTCTTACTAATCCTCTTGGGGAATCTTTGAGGCCAGAATGGCAATATTTCTATTCCTGCCTCTCTCAAGAAGAAACCGCGATACGCAGATTAGGGAATAGATATGTAAGGGAGCTTTAGCGTTCGCGTGTTAGGAGAATAGAAGTCGGATAGTAGTTGAATGGAAGAATAATGGAAGATGAATACTAGAAGAATATATAAAAGAAAAAAGACAGAAAGCTGAGATGTGCTGAGATATTGGTAAGATATTAATTGTGGAAGTATAATTATAGAACGGACTTAAGTGTGTTAAGGTGGATAAGGATTCTGAGGTTAATTTCTCATAAAGATAGTGATTATGATTCCAGGTGCTATTTACTTAGAATTTATAATTACGTAGTATCACTCCTGATCATATCCCTCTAGTAAGACTTGTGTTGCGTTGATCAATATATATTTAGACAATAATAAATTAGATTTATTATAGAGAGAGAGAATTTGGCTTATCAATCATTTATTCCTACAAATCTAGGCAAAGAGATGATACCTGAGGGCTGAGGGTATCACAACTTGCTCAGGGCTGGCTTTAACATTTTTGCCACCTCGAGCAGGTATAATTCTATACCTGTTCTGTGCATCAAAAACATAATTTAGATCAACGCTTTTTAAGCTGTGGGTGGCCATGGTAGTCTAGTGGTCAAGGTATCGGATCGCGGCTGGCTCGTCATGAGTTCGATCCCAGTACCACTAAAAACCCAACGTGTAGGGGAGTGATTCACGTTAAATTTCTCAAGGCTCAAACGTCCTCCCGTGGGTGTAGCGTGGAAGTTAGAAGAGGGAGGTTCCAGCTCAGGTGTCCTTCTCGTCGTTTGACCATGGTTCAAAATTACTAGGTCCGTCGTCAAAAGCCATCGAATAGCTGAATAGTGCGATCCTAATATTCACTCACCCGCTTTGTCTAAATTGTTTTGTATACTACATTTTCTTAAAATGATTTTCGAATTATGTCATGTTTAAATTCCTTCCTTTCCTCTCACAAATTATTTCTAGGCTGGCATGATACATTTAGCATCCTTTTGTAAATGGTTTTTTTTTCACTTTTTATCAACCACGTACTTTCTAACACCTCTTTTCTTGCTCTTTATGGTTTTAGTGTTAGAAAAAAATACAGTTGTTCAAAAGCTTGACATTATAGTTCAAATAAAAGACTTCAAAAAATAAGAGTACAGCAAATGAAGATTTCAAGTTTCTTCATAAAAAAGGGGGGGAGGGGCGTTATACGATGAATACACTTAAAAATTAAAAAATGCAATTAGAAAGAATAGGGGCACATCATATATACTCATATATATATATATATATATATATATATATATATATATATATATATATATATATATATATATACGGTATTTAGAAAAGAAAAACATTTTAAGCTCTTAAAAGCTAATAAGATGGCCAATAAAAAAATCATAAAAAAAAGTTGTCAATTCTTGGCATAGCTGGATACCTTAAGTTTTTAAGAAGTCTATGTAAGATAAAAATCCAAAAATTACAGAAAATATCTAGCAAAACTTAATGTTCGGGTCTTGAATATCTTCGGAATACTCTTTATTCTGTGAAAAACTGCACCAAAAAACATTTAAATTTATAACTTTTTCCTTGGTGGGATACCCGTTTCTTTCCCAGCCATCGGGCTTTCACTCAGCTCTGCGGAGATAACTTTCTAGGTATCTTGAATGCATGAAAAGTGTGGGAAAGGAGCGTGGAGGATTGTTCAGAATAAAAGGAATGTCTATAATGTGGTATAACTATAAACATGCAATAAAATAATAAATAACTTGCATCAATAAATAACAAGTGCATACACATCTTTTGTAAAACATATGTGTAATTTTAGGAAAAGAGATTCTGAAATTTGCATTCCATATGATTTATATTCTTTTTATGATTATTTAATTTATTTTTATTGTTAGAACTGTTTGCAATTTATTGTGATTAATACCATATTTTCTCTTTTCTTTTTTATCATATTCTATTTCCATTATCAATATATGCAAGTTTTGTAGTTATCACCCGTTTGAGCAACATGATAAATTTTATTCATAATTACAGCCGTACAAAAAACTAATTTTAGCAGTTCCAACAAATTTCATTTGTAATTTACAAAATTTTCAACACACACTTCTTACTGCATTCCTTAAAGCAATTGAATAAAATTATTTTTTATATTATTACCAAAGTTAATGAGTAAAATTTAATTGTTAAAAATATGTAGCAGTTATTTATACAGAGATTTCGACTTTCACATTGCCCGGAACATTTCGATTGCAATTTCTAAACACGTGGGTGGTCTCGTCTTCCAGTGTCACAGCCGGGCAGTAGCTTCGTTAGGAAACCACCCCTAAGAGTCAACAAGCAACTGCAAAATTTCTTTTGAATGCATGGAACTAATTCATATGATCCACTTTTGTAGCTAGTCTTTAATGGGCCCTCTAGCAAAATTCCTTGGAGGCTTTCTTTTGGGAAATAAATAAAAATGATAAAAAAAAATTATATAATGATGATAAAAATACTTAATAAAACTTATGTGAAAGGTCAAAATATCACACTTGGGGCGCTTGTACCTTGAAGGCCCCGTAACATTGATAAGGCTGATAGGGCGGTAGCTACGCCCCTGATCAGATCATAATAGTGGATTTCATGCTTTACTTCAATTCAATTATTTATACTAAAAATGTGCTCCTCACAAACAGTCAAAACACATGCTTCAAACATTATATTGTATAAATAAAAACTTTAAAAGAATTACAAATATTTCTTTAAATTAATGACCAATTTTAAAACACTAAGAAATATTTTTTTTAAAGTATGTTATAATTTAACATTACAAATGTAAGTAAATCGCCCCCCAAGTGATTGGTCTTTGGTGGATAAAAAAATAGGTCCCAAGTTACAGGGGCCTAACATGTGCAATATTCTGTCACTCAAATAGGTGCCTTTTAATCATTTTCCAATCAAAGTACCCTCAAGGAATTTCGATACAGGGCCCACTTAGTACTAGCTACGCCAGTGTACACCATCATTACTCATTCAGTCAAAAGGTAGTTGTCGGTTGAGCCTGTTTGTGTGATTGTAAGTCATACACACATTTACTAGTTTCGGGTTACTGTTTGTATAAGTATTTGGCAACGAATGCTGTGTACTGTATATTTTTAAGGGTCATAGATGGGACCTACAATTATGTAGGGGCACAGGGCCTCTAGAAGTCTTAAGATGTTCTTGCAAACAGCTACTTTAATCGTCATTATTTTTAAAACAATTTAAAAGGGAATCCAGTATCCCATTTGGCGAGGATATTTGCGTATAAAATCCAGGATACTCTCGGTTTGATACATATTCTCAGCGTCAGGATAGTATGGTCAATATTTAGGTGCAATAGGACAAAGATAACTCCTTATATTGATGCCGACCCATTAACTTGCACAATGAATTAGATGACGTACAATATATTATTGTCTGATTCAGTAACTTATAACAACTGTTCAGTATTTATTAAAATATGAAAAAGCCAATGCACAGTTATCGTTTTTATTTGTTTACCTCCTAAATTAGGGGTGGCCAACCTGCGAGAGTGCTACGATGTGGCACAGTTGAGTTGTAATAGTGGCAAGCTAAGACTTACTGAAAAATTGAATATAACTACAAGTATCTAGAGTTTACATGACTACAAGTATCTAGAGTTTACATAAGTACAAGTATATATCTAGAGTTTACATAACTACAAGTATCTAGAGTTTACATAACTGCAAGTATATATCTAGAGTTTACATAACTATAAGTATCTAGAGTTTACATAACTACAAGTATATCTAGAGTTTACATAATTACAAGTATCTAGAGTTTACATAACTGCAAGTATATATCTAGAGTTTACATAACTACAAGTATCTAGAGTTTACATAACTACAAGTATATCTAGAGTTTACATAACTGCAAGTATATATCTAGAGTTTACATAACTACAAGTATCTAGAGTTTACATAACTACAAGTATATATCTAGAGTTTACATAACTACAAGTATCTAAAGTTTACATAACTGCAAGTATATATATAGAGTTTACATAACTACAAGTATCTAGAGTTTACATAACTACAAGTATATCTAGAGTTTACATAACTACAAGTATCTAGAGTTCATCTCAGTCATTAAAACTCTGAAAATTTTATTTATGCATAGTAATTTAATTTTTTAAAACTTTTTAAAGTTTTATTATAACATAAAATAAAAGAATATTTAAACGTCTTTTCGTTTGTACGAGCCACCTATTAGATTATGAATATTATATTGTTTACTATCCGGGTTGCACGAAATAACTTTATACTCATTAGTACGACGTTTAGCAAAAGTAAATAGTTTTCTAATGGAAAAAAAAAGCTCCTTTTTGCATATGCGGGAAAAAACACACCTATAATGAAGGTGAGGGAACAACTTATTGACATATCGGCAGATTTGACATCGAAATCTAAATTGAAGCAAGAACATTTCCTAAATTTTAGGATGCAAATTCATGGAAATTGCGCAGGATTTCACACAAGCTATAAGAATTTTAACGCCATTCAGAACGATGTATAGTAGGACCTCTACTAAACGAAGTCGCTAAATCCCGAAAAAAAGTTAGTTATACGGAAAATTCGTTAAATAGAGATTCATCTTCTAATACACCTACAAAGCCGCATAAAACAAATTTTATATTCACAAATACTGAATATTATTATAAAAAGTAATTATTCACACTTTTTTTTGAAAATTAATTTCAATTCATTTTATGTATCTAATCCATTAAAAATAAATCTACAAGAAGAAACTACGAGTAATTTTAAACGTATATTATTTTCTAACCAGTAATTTCAAGCATACACTACAACATACGTCCTAAAATTTAATTAGTGATTAAATCTGTTAGTGTTATTTGAGTTTTTTGTTTGAAAAATTATGGCTATTTCATTGCTCTAGGTTAGCTGGGCACTTAGTAAAACCAGTTCAAGGTCATTGATGACCTTAAAATGGGCTAAAAGAGAGAATAATTTGAAAAATATCCGAAAATAGTTTATAAAATAGTGAGAGAAAAAAATCAAATTAAAAGTGAGTGAGTGAATAGCAACGTCGCACTGCTCAGCTACACGAGGGCTTTCGGCGATGGACCTCGTAATTTTGAACCATGGTCAAGTGCCGAGGACGACACCTGAGCTGGCATCTCCCCCCGCCCCTTTAATTAATTAACACATGTTTTTTAAAGCTTTAAGTACTATCCTTTGCTACAGTTAGAAATTTAAATCTTTTAAAGAAAGTAGCTTTATACCAGGGGTTAAAAAGACATTTAAGTTGATAAATTTGCAAAAATTCAATATTAGGTAAGCAGAGGTCTACTCCAAACAGAAAACCATGGAAAGGGGTCTATGGAACAAAAAAAAAATTGCAAACCTATGTTTTAATGGTTCTAAAAGTCAAAAAGGTTTAAGAACCAGTGCCGTACTCTAATCTGAGGATCATACCATCATACTCTGTGTTAGACGGTCGTTACCGTCAAGGATCCATCGATCAATGCAGCAATCTGTATCTGCCATCGTTTCTATTCACCTTGACAAGAGGTTGCACCGTCGTTTTTTTTAAGTGATTTTTTGGCTATGCAGAATTCTTTCCTTAAATGACCCATGAAATACCTGAGGACCTTAAATAATGGACACCCAGTTGCAAGGTAAAAAACAGCCCAGGTTCCCACATCTAAAGTAACGTCATTCTCTTACTCTTTTTTTATCGAGTGACCATGTCCGCAATACCTTTGTTTGCGTGGGAAGTTTAAAAAAAAACTAACAATGGTTGCACCATTTTCACATAACCAGTCGGCGTCATTGTGATTACAGCTGGGGATGACTTTTTTAAGGGAAAGGAAAAAAAAGATTATGTCGCGTTTGTGCAATGGAATTTACTTTTCGGTAAGAGTTAGCTGACCAGCACTCTACAGACCTTTGACTTACTTTTTTCTTCTAGGAACAGGGTGAACGCTTGGTTAAAAAGAAGAAGAAAAAGACAGTCACCTACGGGGAGGAGTTCTTTAAGTCTTCACACTGAAAAAAATCACCCTTCAAGATCTTTAAAAGGTGGTCGATCTAATGAGATACTTCCCCTTGTGCCCAAATGCCCCTTTGTGTCAATCAACTCCTTTTGTTAAATTTTGAAACCCCTCAGAATGATTTCAACCCTTGTTACACGCAACCTCTCAGCACATTACGTTGCACAAAAAAAGAATGTTTTTGAAAACACAATCATTAAGGGGTTTTAGTTTCTCCAGAACAGTACCTGGATATTACTTTTTACAATTAATATGTTGAAATAAAATTCTGAATTAAAAGAAAAAATAATTTACTAACAATTTAATGAGTAGAAATAATCATTTACATCACTTACTCTTTATCAGTGTTCAACAGGGGTGTCAAACTCGTGTCCCGCGGGCCACATGCGGCCCACAACGAGCAATTTTGCTGCTCGGTTAACTTATTGCCACACAATAATATATAATAAAATATCAAAATTTCTCCCAAAATAGGAAAGATAGTAGCAGAGAAGAGATGTCAAGAGTCAGGACGTACATATGAAAGTTTTCTTGTTCTTTCAATTCCTACTATTAGCTCACACTCTCTATATATTTAATTTTTATATTTATTTTTTTATCTTGATGGAATTTTCAATCGTAAATAAAATACATTTTAAAGCGCTCAAATGAGCTGAAATTTTATATGCATGATTATTTTGGATGACAATACAATAATTTAAATATAATTAATAAAAATTAATTATTTAAAGAATTACTAATATAGTCACGTTGACATCATTTTTGGTGACTTAGCGACCGTTTCGGAGACTTGGGTCAAAACTTTAAAAAAAAATTTTTCCTCACGTTTTGAAGCATTCAGTTGAACTAAAATTTTATATACACGATTGTTTTGGATGACAATACGATACTTTAATGATAATTAATAAAAATTAATTACCACTTAATGTTGTGATTCTGTCCTATGTATGCACGTATTTATATTAATTGTAACTATTAATAAAAAGTAGCTAAAATAAAAATTTTCTTTGCTGATCAAAGGAGGAATTGATTTAATTTTTTTATATTGCTTGTTTATATATGTTTATTATAACGTATTATGTTTATTATAATGTATTATATAATGTAAATAAACCTGCTTTTCTATGAATTTTAATTTTCTTTGTAGCCCACATTAAGTTAAACCTTGTTTACTTTGCCCAAGTTAGCCTTTGAGAGTTTGATCTTCAAACTGCGGTTCCACGAGGCATACTCAGGGGTTCCATGAGTAACGATAAAAAATCGAAAAGAAAATTATAAATGAATATGCAAGATGGATTTACGTTCTATAAAATGTTTGAATACTCACACGAATTTAAAGTTCGTCCCTATCATTAAGAGAAACTGACATTTTTTTTCATATGCAGTCGTACCTCTATATAACGAAGTCGCTAAATACCGAAAAAAAGTTCGCTATGTGGAAAATTGGTTATATAGAGATTCATCTCTTTCAAAAAATTTTATAAACCACACAAAACAAAATTTTAAATTCATAAACAAAGAAAGAAACAAAGTAAAGTAAGATTGAAAAAAGTAATTATTCACACTTTTTTTAAAAATCAATGCATGTTTATTTTATTTATCTTACCCATCAAATCAAAAAAGAAGAAAGAAAAACTGCAAGGAAAACAAGAAAAAAGAATGTCGAATACGCTGTATTTTTTATATTAAGAAAATAATTTTATATTGAAATTAATGAATTTTAAGGACATTTTCTATCATTGAAAGCATACAAGTAATATTAAACATACATTATTTTATAACTAGAACACTGGGACACTAGACAACTCCACTGAGGGTGAAAGGGGATATCGAAAATGTTTCTAGTGAACTGAACAATGTGGTTTTACAGGTTAAACTTCTTGGATGAAACGTCCAGAACTCTATTGCTCTCGGCGAGTTAAAATCTAATGAAACCAGTTCAAGATTTATGACCAATATAAAATGTGTCAAAGAGAGAATAACTTGAAATGTTTAGAAATACTTTAAAAATAGGGAGAACAAAAATTGAATCACAAAAGAAAAAGTTCGTTATATAGAAAATGCACTTCGCTATGAAGAGGTGATTTTACGAAGGATATCGTGAAATCTTGGCTCCAGGAAAAAGTTCATTACATAGAAAAATTCGCAATGTAGAGGTTCGTTATATAGAAGTTCGAATGCACAATAACAGTACAATTCATAAATAAAAAATTAAAGTATTACAAGGTAATGATGTGTATTATGCGTAAATAAAATTTTCTGTTTTAATGACTGGGATAAGTTTTATATAATTAGGGACATAAAAACTTCATAGATACGTGAATCCATTTTAGACAGTAGCGCACACAGGAATATTTCAAGGGGGGCTCCGGGAACGAAAGTTCACCATTCTTGTATCGTGCTCCTTTTGACTTTGTCGATTTTCGGGAACAAAACACAGTAAAAAACTAATTTTTGAATAAATAATTAGCATTAATTAATAAAATTAATCATTAATAAAAAGTGTTTTTTTTTTCAGGTATAGAAGTTTAAGTTGGCATTACTTTCCCATTTAACAGCTGTCAAGTGATTTATCCTCAGTTTGGTTTGACAATTCATCAAAACGATCATCAAGCAACGCGTAGATTCGTCGAATGGGCCCAAAACGAGATTGCCGTTGTTCCCGATTTTCATAAGCGAATTTTGTTTAGCGATGAAGCGCACTTCTGGTTGAATGGCTACGTCAACAAACAAAACTGCCGCATTTGGAGGGAAGCTAATCCACAAGTGTATGTCGAAACAGCGTTACATCCAGAAAAACTGACTGTTTGGTGCGCTTTATGGGCTGGTGGAATCCTTCTTCAAAAACGATGAAGGCCACAACGTTACAGTCAATGGTGATCGGTATAGAGCCATGATTACTAACTTTTTCATTCCTGAATTGAACAATCATGATGTCCAGAAGCTGTGGTTCTAACAAGACGGCGCAACATGTCACACAGCTCGTGCCACAATCGATTTATTGAAAGACACGTTGGGTGACCGCCTAATTTCACGTTTTGGACCTGTGAATTGGCCTCCAAGATCTTGTGATTTAACACCGCTAGACTATTTTCTGTGGGGCTATGTAAAGTCATTGGTCTATGCGGATAAGCCACAAACGCTTGACCATTTGGAAGACAACATTCGCCGTGTTATTGCCGATATACGGCCACAAATGTTGGAAAAAGTCATCGAAAATTGGACGTCCAGATTGGACTACATCCAAGCCAGCCGTGGCAGTCCTATGCCAGAAATCATATTTAAAATGTAATGCCACAAGATTATCTTTCGAATAAAAAAAATTCATGTCAATCGAATAATACATCGTTGTTTTATTGCAATTTAAAGTTCTATACCTCTAAAAAAACACCCTTTAGCATTTAAATTTTACGTACTATATACTTAAAATTATAATCAATCGAAAACAAAACCAAGGGCTTCGGGGCGGCAGACCCTCAGCCCCCCTTGTCTGCACCACTGATTTTAGGTATATAAGTTTCTTATCAAATTTTTTATTGCAACTCATGGAATCCCTGGGTATCCCTTGAGGAACCCCTGGATTCCTTAGAACACAATTTGAAGCTCACTGCTCTTAGTGAACTCCATCCTCCTGAGCAAATGAATAAATAAATATAGTTAAATCCGTGCGAGAGTTGCACTTGAAAGAAAGTTGTGGAAACGGGTGAACACCCCTGCTGTACTTTGATGCGTCGCGGCAGGTGAGTCACTCCCCTGCTGTGTGGTCGGCTGAATCGAGAAAAGGTAAAAAAAAAACTAGGAGGGGGGATGGAGTACAGTAAGCCTTTGTTCAAGCTTTTCGTTCAACAATATTACAGTACAATAAATTTTGTCGACTCACAGAAACTTTGACTATAAGATGTTTTCAGGATATCTCATCAAAGCTCCCCCCCTTAGAAGAATATAACTTAAAATGATAATTAAATTAGATCTCGACATGTCATACTGAGAAAATCTTTTATCACAAAACTGAGGGGGACTGAAATATTTTTTCGAGTTAAAAGAATTTCGTGTCAAAGGATGTTATGAAAACATAATTGTAGCAAAATTAAGATGATTTGCCTTCATTTTATTTGCATAGACATGTATATATGTAAGTATTTAATAAAAATCAGTGAAATTAAAACATTCAGAAGAACTTACGGAAGTTTAATACAAAATTTAGCAACACCAAAATCTGTACAGATTTACGTTTTCGTCTTTTGTTTTTGATCAACAGCCTTAACAAACTTCATCTTTATTTTAAGGTATCCGACTATTCTAAAATCATGATTTTTTTAAAAAATTGACAATTTTTTATGATTTTATTTTATAGGCCATCTTATTAGCTTTATAAAAATACCAAGTTTTTTATTTTCCTTTCACAAGAACAACAACTACAAGTGTTTTAGTAAAAGCAGATGCCATAACTTAACACAAGACCAGGGGCGTAGCTACCGCTGTATCAGCCGTATCAATTATACAGGGCCCCCAAGCTACAGGGGCCCCAACATGTGTAACTACAATACTACTAACAAGGATTTTATTTCTGAAAAAGGGCCGCGAAGGAGTTTTGATAGGAATCCATTCAGAACTAGCTACGCCATTGCACAAGACGCCAAATTTTAAAATGCGTTTTACTCGAAATGTGTTTTTTTTTAAAGCTCAAACGGGGACAGCGATTGCTCAAAAAGTTTTTAAAATAATATGCTGAAATTTAATGTGTATGTTCAGTGTATAACATTAGAAGTGTTTTAACCTTCAGATTTATCAATCACTATTTTATTTCAATGTTTGTAGTCCCTTGAGAACATAATCACTTTTTTTTAAGCAGTTTCATATAATTATTAAGATAAAGTGTGTTCTAGTTTTTGTAAAAATTAAAATCTGTCTTATCCTGAAAATCATTTCGAAAAGGAATACCAAAGTAATACATCAAAATTGAAAAATCATTAATTTGTTCATTTACTATTTATCCAAAACGGACCACGTTTACGTAATTTTTTTTGTCAATTTTTACCCATTTTAATGGAATAATTTATTTTTCTCATCTTAATCTTAGCCTTTTTTTCTTAAAATGTGCTAAATAAATCTAAAAAACACAAAATTTTTTAAATTTTTTTTTTTAAAAAAAGTTGTCGCAAGTAGTCCGATACCTTAAGCAAAGTAGCAGTTTGTCTTGCCCCTCATCTCTTCGCCATTGTGCTCGTAAAAAATATCTTCTAAAAAAATAAAGTTAAAAAATAATGCAAACTAAATCATGCAAATTACCAATTCCAAAGCCAACTGATAGGAGATGAGATGTTTTTGTATGGCGTTTGTAGGGATGGAGAGTGAAAGCAGCAGAGACAATTGCGCACACAAGAAGGTGCCCTCGGGTCCAGAACCCCCGAAATCCCTTGATTTTTGATCGATTGATTATAACCCTATGTATATAGTACTTAAAATTTAATTAAGTATTTGAACTTATTACACTGCCCTCTTCTGTAAACAACACCTATTTTGTGTAAACGGTCATTCTTTTGAAAGGGTTAGTGAGTTCAAATACCTTGGAACCATTATTAATGACCAAAATAAGCTGAAAGCTGAAATAAACAAATGTATAAAATCGGCTAACAAATGTTTTTTGGACTAAAGAAGCAATTAAGATCGAAATGTATCATCGGAAAAACAAAGTTTAGATTATATAAGACATTAATTTTGCCTGTGTTGCTGTATGCTAGCGAAACCTGGACGCTGAATTTGGAGACTATACGAGCTCTGGAAACTTTCGAATGAAAAGCACTGAGAACTATATTTGGGCCTGTTAAAGATCAAGGATGCTGGCGTACTAGATATAATTTCGAGCTATATAGGCTTTATAAAGAACCTCAAGTTATACTCAAGTCATCCGAAGTAACAGATTGAGATGGCTCGGCCACATCTGGAGAAGCCCTGAAAACAACCAGACCAGAGCTTACACCAGTGTTTCTCAAACTTTCAATACTGGCGACCCAATTTTCAATCATAATTTTTGTCTCGCCCCCCTGTACAACAATAATGTATTTACTGCAATAAAAATGCACTTTGAGAGAGACGCTAAAGTTACAATACGATCTTAATTATAAACCGTACAAATTAATACGATAAGTATATTAAATTTTGTGTATATGGAACTTTTAAGTAATATATATTTTAAAAAAATTACTTAAAATATATATTACTTACTTATTTTATTATGTTATTTTTCTTTCTCTAATTTTTAAATTGGAACAGATCGCAAAATGATATATTTAATTAAAGATTTATTTCCTTTTCAGCATTCATTTCTCAAAGTACACAAATGTCATTAGAAAAATAGTCTAGTCAATGTTGCTCTCTATCATATCCATCACATCTGGCATTATAGGGTACGTTTGCGTGAGTCTGGGCAACCTATCGGACGTCTGAGCAAAAAACATGTAAAAATGCTTTTCCTCCTACAATTCCATTCAGTTTTGTTCGACTCGATACTCCTATAGCTACCGAATCTAGCTTGAATGTACATTTTTTTAAAATTTACACGTTAATTGTAATTCATGGTAATTAAGTATTTACGGCAGTAGATTAAAACAATATCATACATACATTTTTAAGTCGTAAGCAAACATTCGATGATAATAAGGAATCAACAAGTACACATACGAACGAGCATGGTTCCGAAAATTAAATCAAGGCGATATTCTCAAAAATACTGAAATTTTGGATTTACCACTACTGAAGTAAGTGATGGAAAAAAAAGCCCCCGCGCTCAATATGTGTTAAAACTTACAAATCTGTAGAACAACATGTGAAAGTTGTTTTTAAAACATGTAAAATCATTTAGCTATGTTGGCAAAGAATTTTAAAAAGTATTTTCTGGATGAGGACAGCTTGGTAGCAAGTTACGAGTGGATCAAGGATCTATTTCAAGATAATCTAGAAAGGCTCTCAACTTCCGAAGAAGAAATCTTCATAGATTTCACATCCAATGAAAAATTAAAAGGCAATTTTGTAATAAATCGCTCTTTGAATTTTGGGTAGAGGTGGATGAGGAATTATCTGTACTGAAAACAAAAGCACTTCGTATACTATTACCATTTTTAACATCCTACCTTTGTTTAACCGGATTTTCTGCGGAGGATGCTTTGAAGACAAAATATAGATCTCAGCTAAATATAGAAAAATAACTCTAAGTGTCAATTTCTGATATTAAACCTTCCTTTGAAAAACTTTCCTCTACAAGACCAGCCCGTGGAAGTTCCTAATAAAGAGTGTTTTTTTTCCAGGTATAGAAGTTTAAGTTGGCATTACTTTCCAAGATGGCGACCGATTTAACAGCTGTCACGTGATTTATTCTCAGTTTGGTTTGGCAATTCATCAAAACGATCATCAAGCAAGGCGTAGATTCGTCGAATGGGCCCAAAACGTAATTGCCGTTGTTCCCGATTTTCATAAGCGAATTTTGTTTAGCGATGAAGCGCACTTCTGGTTGAATGGCTACGTCAACAAACAAAACTGCCGCATTTGGAGTGAAGCTAATCCACAAGTGTACGTCGAAACACCGTTACATCCAGAAAAACTGTCTGTTTGGTGCACTTTATGGGCTGGTGGAATCATTGGTCCGTACTTCTTCAAAAACGATGAAGGCCACAACATTACAGTCAATGGTGATCGGTATAGAGCCATGATTACTAATCTTTTCATTCCTGAATTGAACAATCATGATGTCCAGGAGCTGTGGTTCCAACAAGACGGCGCAACATGTCACACAGCTCGTGCCACAATCCATTTATTGAAAGACACGTTGGGTGACCGCCTAATTTCACGTTTTGGACCTGTGAATTGGCCTCCAAGATCTTGTGATTTAACACCACTAGACTATTTTCTGTGGGGCTATGTAAAGTCATTGGTCTATGCGGATAAGCCACAAATGCTTGACCATTTGGAAGACAACATTCGCCGTGTTATTGCCGATATACGGCCACAAATGTTCGAAAAAAGTCATCGAAAATTGGGCGTCAGATTGGACTACATCCGAGCCAGCTTAGGCAGTCCTATGCCAGAAATCATATTTAAAATGTAATGCCACAAGATTATCTTTCGAATAAAAAAAATTCATGTCAATCGAATAATACATCGTTGTTTTATTGCAATTTAAAGTTCTATACCTCTAAAAAAACACCCTTTAATTGTTAAACTTGTTCTTAATTTAGTAATAAGATAGATTGATGGATTGAATATTAACGTCGCACTGTTCAGCTGCACGAGAGCTTTTTACGACGGACCACGTAATTTTGAACCATGGTCAAGTGACATGGGCGACACCTGAGCTGGCACTCCTTTGTCCTAACTACCACACCACACCAACGGGAGGACGTTTCAGCTCTCGACAGATTTAACATGCATCGCTGCCGTACACGGCGGGTCTTTAGTGGTACTGGGCTCGAACTCGTGACAAGGCAAGCCACGATCCTATACCTATACCACTCGGCTACCGCGATCAAATGTAATAATAAGAAATTATTTATAAAATACCTTCTTCAGTACTGATACATTAAACGTATATTGGCTGAAACACCGACTCTTCGCACGAGTTCATTTTTTAAAAAATAAAACATTATTCTTGATATAATAGCTGAACTGTAAGGAAATTAAAAAGAACTGCGTGCACGACATTGTATACAAAAATATAAAATTTTTTTTTTAGATAAATACTATAATTGTAAATAACTGTTTAAAAGAACTGTAATTTTAAACCTCACAGAATTAGCATTTAGAATTAATGTTAAATAATGAAAAAGAATATAAAATTCCGATGAAGAATAATTGTGTTACTTTTTAACTATTAAAGCGAGAAGACTTCAAAATGTTTTGACCCGGGAGCAGGCGCGTACTCGATACTAACGCTAATGGTAGTGCGGGGGGACTCAGTCCCCCCACTCATTTGTTTATAATTATTTTTACTGTACACGATACAAATCGGAATTCTAGTGAATATTTTGATTTATAGAAAGTATACTTACACCTTCTTTCAAGGACTATTCAATTCTTTGATGATTTGAGAAAAAATCCAATAAAACTGAACTAAAATGATTCAAAAGTACAAGACCATAATAAAGGACGCAAATGAGACACTTTTCACTAATATTACAGAAATGTTAAATCAATCAATTCTTTTCCAAATATCATAAAACTCTATTATTTACAATTTCCCTAAGCGAAAAGCAAACGCATAAAACTAATATTGAATAGCCATACCATAAGTTTGAAGGTCAATCAAATAATTAGCAAACGTACTATGCAGCCTGGTTGAAAAGTGAATCACGGTCTTCCTTTTCTTTTTCTACAACTAATGTACAGTATTTCAATAATAATTACAGTGATGAATTGCTTATCTTCTTAGAATTTTTCTCAGGGTCTGGGTTTCGTTTTTTCTTTTAACGAGTAATATTTTATGTTAAAACGTAATAAAAAAATCTCTCATTGAGGAAATACAGCAACTTAAACAAAATGGTTTTTTTTTTCTTTAATTTGGTTTTGGGATCAAAGATAGCTATTTGATGACGGGAAAAAACAGATAATAAACATAAATTATGTCAGTGTTGTTGTGTGTATTTTTTTATTATGGAAGGAAGCATTTTGCTTTACTTCTCATTCCGGTTATTTTTTTTAAAAAAAATCTTTAAGTTTTCGATATGCTCACGCCCCCCTTGTAGGGTCATCGCGCCCCACACTTTGAGAAACACTGGCTTACACATTTAAAAATCCTATGGGATCTCGAACAAGAGGAAGACCACCAACAAGGTGGATAGATGATGTTGAAAATGACTTAAAATCTCTAAATATTAAAAACTGGCAGAGAGTTGCTGCGTATCGTTGGAATTGGAGGAAGCGAGCTATGGAGGCAGCCAAGACCTGTAACAGGTTGTTACGCTTATAAAGAAGAAAGATTTGTAATTATTAATTAATTTTATTATTTAATGCCAATTATTCATTCGATAATTAGTTTTTTACTGTTTTTTTTTGTACACTTAATCGAAAATCGATACAATCAAAAGAATATGTTGGGCGGTGTATTGGAGCATGATACGAGAATAGTGGATTTTCGACTCCGGACCCCTCCCTCTCCTTGAAAAATTCCTGTGTGCACTACTGAGTTTATATAAACAAAATTGACTCTTAACGCAGACTATTACGACTCTATTTCAAAGCTGAGGATATTATTTAGCCTCCTTTCAATGATACATGTGAAACCACCTCTCGTTCACCTCACACCCCTCTTAAATCTCACCTATGTGGCTGTTGTTTTCCGTGTATTATTCATTCCCAGATGGGAAATTTTTTTTTGCCTTGAGAAAACAAAAATGCATGGAAATATCGTATCAAAATGCATGAAGTTTATTGGAACCGTTGTATTATTTCGTGTTAATCGATATTTGTTTTTAAGCGTTTTCGTATCAAACGCATTTCACTGTAGATACTTTCAGTAAAGTCAATTTAAGAAAAATACTGCATTAAAATTTTTTAACATAACATTAATGTAATTTACTTACTCACTATATACACTCAGGAACATTGATAAGAGCGACCCAAGAAGGAAGCTAAGTACAGTCGCGAAACTTTGCAAATAAGTACAGCGTAATGTGATATGCAAATGATCCAAGTTTTGTGCCAATACGCATGCTCATACACGCCGAGGTGGCGCTACAATCAGGGAGAGGGTGCTATATAAGCCAGCGCAAATTCGAAGATTCATGAACCTGGATGCCAAAGAAGTAATGACACAGATGGCCCAGATGATGTCCCAGTGGGGACAAATGCTGTCCTTATTACAAACTAAACTCTAAAATTTAAAATTCAACTGTAGTAATAGGGATCACTCTCTCAGGTTTTTTAGCTAGAATGCTAATGGATTAAAAAATAACTTAGAAGAATTAAAAGAATGTATTGATTATGACCCCGACGTAATCGGGATACAAGAAACGCCTCTTCGTCCTGCGGACAGAGTTAGCATTCCAATTTACACTTGTCACAGGAGTAACCGCACAACACTCAGAGGGGGAGGTACGGCCCCCGCTCCGCCCCCCATAACTCAACAAAAAATACACTTTTCACACTATTAACAACACGATTTAGCTGCACTGCACTGCGTCTTTTAATCAGGGTTCTTGGGTGATTTCTCACCGCCTTGATTCATTGCCTTCGGCCGTCCCGCTTTCCTTCCTGTGTTCTTCCCCTCGCCCCGCCGGCGCTCTGCCTAGATAGAGCGTTCGTGCTTTGGGGTACGTCCTCCCTCCCCGTTTTGTCGTGGGAGTTTTCTTGATTAGATCCATCCTCACATCATGGTTTACCTTTTCTCCCATCCTTCTGGGAATAGGCGCCCGCAATAATCTAATTTTAGTTAGTTAGTTAGATTCATAAACGGATGCACTAAACCAAACGAAATTATCTCAGACTTAGAAGATCAAGGTTACACTGTTACCAGTGTTAATCAACTGATCTCCAAAAGAACCAAACTTGAACTCCCCTTTTTCTTAATAACAATGCCCAGAAATGAATTGAATTTAACCGTTTTTGTTCTTACCCACTTGAGTTTCATGCAAGTTAAAATAGAAGGCTACTCCGTTCACGGAACAACGCAATGTTTCAATTGCAATATTTTTTCCCATACTGCAGCCAATTGTCATATGATTACAAGATGCTTAAAATGTGGCAAAGAACATCCAACTAAAGAATGCGACATCAAAGAAAGATAAGACAACCCCTATTGTATTAATTGTAACGCATACGGGTATACTGCCTGTTACACCAAATGTCCTAATTTCTCTAAGAGTAGAAAAGGTTACCCACTTTTAAACAGAAACAGCAAAAAGTTCAGCAGTAACAATGTGGTTGAAGGAATTTCCTTCACCAACATGGTTTCTGGAATCAAAAATAACAACCACTCCCCCCTCCAGTAACAGTAATAATAAATCGGAAAGACAAAGTACTCCCCATGTTTCCCCCTCTAACGAAATTAATTCCTCTGACTTCCAAGACGTCATAGCTCTCTTTAAAATAGTAACCAATATCTTTAAACAATTTCCTAAGTTGAAACAAATTCTCCCTGATCTCAAGAAAACCAATGACTTTAAACAGCAAGCATTAATGTTAATGGATGCGTTTATGGATTAATTTTTTATTTTTCCATACTCAGTTTTATTAATATAAATGTCTTTATTTCCCAGATTCAACTTTTTTTCCTGAATCCGATCAGGCAATTTCTCTCTAAAGTCCAAAGCTCACAAACCCAATCGTGTTCTTACTTTTTTAACCTCCTTGTACGTCATTGGTCCCTCTTGTACTGGCCACACCTCTTCATCCACCGAACCAGGAACACCATTGCAAGGTACCCTCAGATCCAGATATGGGATGGATTAATCTGTCCAGGTTCCAGTTCCCAGAATAAAATTCGGAGTCGGAGTAAGATTAATAAACGTGACGATTACCCGCCGATTGTAGAAAGACTTTGGTAAGTGAAACATGCCAGGTAAACGTGCTAGAAGACATTTCTCACAGTTAAGTGAGTTTGACAGAGGCCTGATCATCGGGATGAAAACTGCAGGCTGGTCGACGCACCGTGTTGCTGGCCAGGTGGATCGTTCGGAGTGTGCCGTTAGAAATTGTTGGGAGCAGTGAGAGAAGGTACCCACGAGAAGGTACCCACGCGCGAAAACCGGGTCTGGAGCGACCAGGAAGACCACGAGGAGAGAGGATCGAAGGAGCGTGCGGCCAGAACTTGTGGACCCCACAGTGACTCGTTCAACGATACGAGCAGACGTAGGCGTAGCAATTGTTCCACGAACAATTTCCAGACACCTTGCAGAAGCGAATCTTAAATCCAAGCACCCTTTCCGTGCACTCCCTTTAACAACGGAACATCGGCAACTGCGTCTACAGTGAGGGCAAGCCAGATCAATGTGGAATGTCACAGATAGGCAAAAGGTTGTGTTTAGTGATGAATCCCGGTTTGTTTTAGGGACAGATGATAACCGTGTACGGGCGTGGAGGCGAAATGGTGAGCGGTAAAATCCCCCCACACTGTTCTACGTCGCACTGCCCGCACAGCTGGTGTAATGGTCTGGGGGTCATAGCCTATGGTAACCGGTCCACTTTAATTGTGATGCGTGGAACCTTAATTGGCCAACGTTACGTTGATGATATTCTTCGACCCCATGTGGAACCTTTCCTAAATGGTCTCCCAGGGACAATTTTCCAGCGAGATAATGCTCATCCGCATACAGCAAGAGTTGCTCAAGACTTCCTACGTCAATTTCAGACTCTTCCATTGCCGGTCCGATCCCCTAATTTGTCCCCTGTAGCGCACGTGTGGGATCAGCTAAAACGGCAGATGTCATCGTGTCACTCTGCATATGATTTAGAGTTGGCTGTTCAAGATTTGTGGGCCCATCTGCCTCAGGACAAGATAAGGTGTCTAATCAATTCAATGCCGGACCGTGTGGCGGCATGTATTGCAGCTGGAGGTGGTTCAACGCGCTATTGAAGTTGCCCAGTATTTGTGTCGTTGCACACCCTGTATTCGTTTAATTGTCTTGTTTTTGAGATCAAGTGAATCTCTCATCTGTGTCATTATGTGTATTAAATTTCATTTCAATCCGATGCTTTCTTCTTGGGTCGCTATTTTCAATGTTCCTGAGTGTATATATATATATATATATATATATATAATATCAGTGGCGCACACAGGAATTTTTCAAGGGGGTATCCGGGGTCGAAAGTTCACCATTCTTGTATCATGCTCCTTCTGATTTTGCCGATTTTCGGGAACAAAACAGAGTAAAAAACTAATTATTGAATAAATAATTAGCATTAATAAGTAAAATTAATCATTAATAACAAATACTTAATTAAATTTTACGTATTATATACTTAGAATAATAATTAATCGGAAAAAATATCAAGGGCTTTGGGGGGGTCCGGACCCCCTGGACCCTCCCCCTTGTGTGCACCACTGTAATATATATATTATATATATAGATAGAGAGAGAGAGAGCACACACACATTGTTTTGTACTCCACATATCATCTACTTTGTCTTCTACTTAGTAACCGTGATATGTACCCCCTTCCCTCTTTTTTCAATTCCTACAATTAGCTCACACTCTCTATTCACTTATTTCTTTATTTATCTTGTTGGAATTTTAAATCGATAATAAAATACATTTTAAAGCGCTCAATTGAGCTGGTAATACGATATTTTAATGATAATGAATAAAAATTAATTACCACTTAATGTTGGGGTTCTGTCATATGTATATACATATTTATATTAAGTGTAACTATTTAGTAAAAAGTAGCTAAAAAATAAAATTTTTCTTTGTTGATCTAAGTAGAGAATTGACTTAAATTTATTTTTATATTACTTATATTTTTTAAATGTGTTTTTTGTAAGACGTTTTTTAAAACAAATGGAAAAAAAGTTGCTTTATTGTTTAATTTTAAACACTCTCGTCTAAATCCAATTCCTTGTAGTACATTTCACTTAGTTTTGAAAAACATTACACTAACGAGAATAAAATTATTTTGAAGAACTCAGAATCATAAACAACATAATGCTTAAAAACTATCGGCAGTACATATAAGGGAAAGAAAAAAAACTTCTAACATTCTTTTCTTATATAATGATAAACGTTACAGGAAATTACAAAAAAGAAAGGTTGTCTGGGGACAAATTTATTTCCTAGTTCCTCTGTGGGAACCGCACTTTGAAACACGGTTTTAGATACTTGTGGTCATACACAAACTCCATAGAGAACGTAAATCTATTTTGAATACATATTAATAATTTTCTTTTTGAATTTTTATTTTGATTCGTTGAACCCTTGAGTATGCTTCTTTGAGCCGCAGGATTTCGTGAAACACAGTTAGAAAACCGCTGCAGTAGACTAAAAAGAACAATATAAGGAATGAAAGAAGAGCAAAACAGTGCCTTTTCAAGACATTATCAAACTTCTTTAGAAACCTTTCCTCCTTTGAAAAATGATTTTAACGCGAGGGAACAACAGTAAAAATGCTTTACAAATTATTTATACTGATATTGACATTGTATATTATCCAATTTAAATACGTATAAATTATGGTAATATCGATCATCAACTTAGAAGTTATGTAATTTACACGAAACTATGTACATATATCACTGGCGTAACTAGTCGTGAGTGGGTCATGTATGAAAATACCTTGATGGCCCTTTTTTGAAAAATAAACAAAAATGATCGCATTAATAAAATTTATTTGAAAGTGTCAAAATGTAACACATGTTAGGGTCCTGTAACTTGGGGGCTTTGTATCAATGATACGTATGATACGACAGTAGCTACGCTCCAGGTATATATGTACATACCGTAAAATCTGGCATATAGCGCTCACCGGCGTATAACACACACCCATACTTTTTATTTCCCAAAAAAGTGCCGCCAAAGAATTTTGTTCCAAGGCCCACACACACACACACACACACTCAGGACAAGCTACACCAGTGGGCTTAGCATTCAATATCCTACAAAAAAGAAAGAGTTTAAGATGAAATTCAGAACATAATAACATATATTATATATAGACGTGTGAATATCTACATTCTTATACACTTTAGATGCATACAACTCACGGTAATATGTTATTTAACTTAGCAATTATGCAATTTATATAAAACCATACATATATAAATATATAGAGGTAACAAGGTAATTTATGTAAGTGAGATCAAAATTTTTATTTGTAGTTTTTTTTTTAGTTTCTTCCTTTATTTAATTTTTTGGAAAGTAATTTTATAAAAAAAAACCCATGCATTTCGATTTTTTTAAAATTGTATACATATCTGAAATAAAGGGGCAATTGAAAAAGACTATCTTTTTTTAAAAATTATTTTGTAAATAAATTACATCTAAATAAAGTGCAAAAATAGATTTAAGCGCCAAGCACCAACTTTTATCAAATATAACCCGTTTGAGATCCCCTATCTCGGGACAAACAAAATAAGTAAAAATAAAATCCTATTCCATCCATTTGAAATAAATACCTCAACCCATTCTGTACGCTCAGGCATGGTTTTTCGTTCTATTCTATTTCCATCCTTAGATCCGAAAAAAAAAAAATTCCTGTATCATTACAAATCGGAAGCGGGATGATATGAAGTGAGGAAAGCGGTTCTTTCGTTCGATCCTTCCCTTTTTTTAACGTTTTTTGGGTATGACTCCCCCTTCTGCGTGGCAGGAGGGTCGATTCTTCCCCGTTGTTCTCAGTTGACACTGGAGTAAATTGCTTTCTGTGCACCGATGTCACCGATATGACTGCCATATTGTATTTCCTTGTCCGTGCCGACATTCTTGGACAATCTTTGGCCCTTCCATCACTGCCTGCGGGTTGAGGGATCGATCACAAATTGAATTTCATTCTTATTGAGATAAATTGAATGAGAAAGTACAGTTTATGTCACTTTGCCCAGTTATTACTATCATTCTTTTGGGACTGTCATCAACTTATATCAGAAAATGGATTCCAATTTGAAAAAAAAAAAGAAAGAAAACTTTTACAGATAAGTTAGAGAGTAAGTTGTTGTTGCTGAATTGCAGGGCCTGTTTTCCTCTTAGATAAACTGGGCACGTACTTCGGGCGAAAAAAACTTGGAGGGAGGAAAAGGAGAAAAAATTAAAGTTACACCGAACATACCACCGCCTACGGCAGGGGTACTCAACCTTTTTTTATACTGGGCCACATACGTATGTCAGCCATTTCACGCGGGGGAGGGGGCGTAACTTGAGAATAAAGGGGGAGAAGAAATGCTTAAAACCAAGATAACAACAGAAATTTAAAATATGGAAAAATGATCAAAATATTATAAGTAGTGTTTTACTTTTTTTAATTATTATTTTTTTTCCAATAATTTTTTTTTCTCACTCACACTAAAAATTACAAGAATTTAAGAAACATTCCTTCACAATTTTTGCATCACTAAACGGTTTCATTTGATTTTCAATAATATAACAAACTTCTTAGGATGTCTTTGTTACTACCGTGATATTACCACTGACGAAACACTTTGTTGCTGCTACAAAGAATATTCAATAAAGCCTATTTATCGCCACTTGAAAGAGGAAAAATATCTTTAAATGATTCCTGTTTATTGGTATTTTTTGAATACAGCACTTTCAAGACAAATCAAACAAGTACTGATCCATATTTGTTTTTCACTACAAAACAGTCTACCTCCAAATCATTCGATTATTTTTCGCTTGCTAGGTATGAAAGATTGTTCAAATTTAGTTCCACCGATAAAATTGTCACTAATCCACTGTTGTCTGTCATCACTAATCGTAACCGTTACAAATAGAAAAAGAATAACAAGACCGCAGCCAGTGCCACCAAACACGAGACATCGATAGTCCGTAGTCTTGTGGGCTTATTCAAGCGCAGGAAAAAAAAAAAAAATTGTGATATAGGTCGTGTCGATTTCTCGTAAAAGAATTTTCCACCAAATTTTAAATATTTTGTCTTAAATAAAAGAATTTCTCAGAGCAATGGGTAATGACTGGGCTACTTGAAAAGGATCGGTGAGCCGCATGCGGCCCGCAGGCCGCAGGCTGAGTATCACTGGCCTTCGGAGCCGTGAGAGAAGCCTTTCTGCCCTCAAGAGAGTAAAGACTGAAATGAAATCTACTATGGAAAATATATAAAAATCGTAACAATTTGATGTTGCTATGTATTCAAAACGATATTATCAAGGAAATTGAACGATTGGCTGATTTTGCAGGGATCAAAGCTCGAAGAAAACTTTTCTTGTAAAGTACAATGACAGTGACTCAACAAAGAATTAGGATGTGTAAAGTAATAGATAGTAAAGAGTGTCGAAAAAGATGATTATTAACAAGTTGTAAGCTGTAATTATTGAGCAGCCTAGTGGTTAGAGCATCGGACTCCAGACCGGAAGGCCTGGGTTCGATGCCCAATGCCACCTAATACTTTCCACGTACACACGGAGTACGTGCTCGTTAAATCAGAGGGTCCGAAAGTCTTGTGGGCTGTATCACGAGTGCAGGGAACTGGAGAATATTTCACTCCCCTTCAGTTCCATGCCTAAATTGTGGAGATTGGTAGTGTCGACATCTATCGTCCCTTCGGGAATTTCCCCGAGCTAATTCGTACTGTCACTTGTATTGTGCTCAAGGCCAACGACAGGCCTCTTCTAGCCTCTTTCCACGGTGAATCTCGTGGGCCTCGATCTGACTACGTCAGACAGGTGGCATTAGAAACAACAACAACAAACTGTAATTATACAAACTATTTCACTGATTTACAAAAGGGTGATTGAGTGGTCCGGGATGTAATGTAAGAAATGAACATGCCACTATCCTTTCCTTACGGTTTCCAATCCTGGACACGGCGAGTCTATAGGTGGTGGATAATGAAAACTCCCCAAAAAAACAAAAAACAAAGAAAAGGAAAAGAATAAGAAAGTTAAGGGAAAATCCCTCCCAAACCAAAACTGACAAGGTAAGAACTGAAGAGAAGAGAGGGGGAGGGGGGCTCTGAAAATATTTGGGGGGGGCGTAACAATTTGAAGTGCCTAGGGTGCCGAGGAAGTTAAAAACGGCCCAGGAGTAACCTATTTAAAAAAAGTAATTTTATCAGGGGCGCATACGGATTACATTTATGAGAGGGGTTTACATTTAAATCTCTTGGTGTATGGGAGGAGCTTAAGCCCTCAAACCCCAGCCTCGTGTAACCCCTGAATTTTATTGCTATTATTTTGAATCGGTCTATTTTTTACATCTAAACACAGTGTTTTGCATTACTGCCTTTTTACTTAGCTTACAAAACTAAAAAAATTCCAATTTGTTTAAAAAAGAAAATCGCCTATTTATTGAAATTTCAAGGAATTATTATTGTAAGATAAATGTCATCCTTATATTTTCCTGTGAATGTGAATATTAATGTCACACTATATTAAGCTACACGCGAACTTTTGGCAACTGACCTCGTAATTTTGAACCATGTTCAAGTGACGAGGACGGCACCTGAGCTGGCACCCCTCCTCTCCTAATTTCCACACCAGTGGGAGGACATTTGAGCTAGGGTTTCTGATTTTCCAGTGTTTTCCATTCCCGAGAAATCCCGTAAATATATCTAAATTTTTAAAAATTTATAAACAAGTTATTTTTAAATAATATCATAAAAAATTTTATAAAAAAAGGATACATATAAATTCCAAAATTAGGACTCATTCATATATTGAGCTAAAAAATACAAAACTAAACGAAATGAAATTTGCTCTCTATATAGTATATGCTCTTTTTTCATTTCTCTTCATAATAATCTTATAATTGGCTCTTTAATCTAAAATGAACAATCAGGAATATATTTTTTAAATAAATGCAAAAATTATTTAATTACACCCTCATATTGATTAAAAAGCCATCAATGAAACAATTCCCCAGGGGTTGATGACGCCGCGAATTTCAGTTGCACTCTTTGGAAGGAAGACGCGTATCATAAACAAACTTATCTCACTCATCCATTAAGTTTAACAGCAAACTTTTAGCATTATCATCTATGGGACCAAAATAACTAGCTGAAGATTAACCCCTATTATCTTAACTGAGCATCTATGTTTCGAACGTTTCATTAGTCTTTTCCGGAGACGTTACTTCCGGTTCTTGGCGTCGATAGTCTATTAGAAGGCGGTTTACTTCCGGTAGTTGTCTTCCTCTATATTCACACCCATGAACTTCGATATCGTTCGGTAATTATAGGAAAGAGAATCACTTCTTGTTCCCTTCCTTATAAGATTGTATAAGAAGATTCGAGCTATTTTTTTATTTATATTGCAAAGACTAATGAGATGATTATTTTTTTTTATAATTTTAGCATAATATAATGTTTATGTAATAAGTAAATTAATTTCTGGAGAAGAGGTAAAAAAAGCAACTGTAATTGCAAGTATGTTTTTAGATCATTTTATTTACCTCTCTCTCTCTTATGCGGTATGATTTAATCAAATTGTTCATTCAGATATTCCAAAAAATAATCTACAATAATTAATATTTTTTAAAAATTTCTCTAAGTTGGGATGTTGTAGGAATCATGTTCGATGCATGCATATGTTACCCTAAAAGAGGCAAAGTGTAGAAAGTTGGTAAAATTGGCAATTTTTTGGTGACTAGAAGTGGTCACATCAAATTATCGATATGTATCGAAGGTTGTTCGAAAGTTTCAAAATAGGTAGCACTTTCCAAAAAGTCAAATTCAAAGAGTAATACAAAAAACAATCAAGTTCTTATTTGTTACTTTCTTAAAAATCGAAGAAAAGGAAAACCTTTTTTTCAATTCCTACTATTAGCTCACACTCTCTATTTATTTATTTATTTATCTTGGTGGAATTTTCCATCGTTAATAAAATACATTTTAAAGCGCTCCATTGAGCTGAAATTTTATATATATGGTTATTTTGAATAACAATACAATAATTTAATTATAATTAATAAAAATTAATTCATTAAAACTAACTATTTAAAAAATTACAAATACAGCCACGTTGGCATCATTTTTGGCGACTTGTGCCAAAACTTGAAAAGGTTTTTTTTCTCACGTTTTAAAGCATTCAGTTGAACTGAAATTTTATAGACACGATTGTTTTGGATGACAATACGATACTTTAATGATAATGAATAAAAATTAATGACCACTTAATGTTGTGATTCTGTCCTATGTATACGCATATTTATATTAATTGTAACTATTAATAAAAAGTAGCTAAAATAAAAATTTTCTTTGTTGATCTAAGTAGGAATTGACTTAAATTTTTTTTTTATATATAACTTGTTTTTTAAGTAAACAGTTATAAAATCCCAGTGCACCACAAAGTATCACACGGGGCTCACAGAATTAAGTATTAATCACACATTACAATGGAAAAAAGAGAAAAAATCGTTTGAAGTTGTGAAGGATTACAAAAATATTTACAAGAAATTCACAGAAATTTTTAAAAGCACTTCTGCTAGAAGTAAGTTGGTGCAGATTCGGAGGCCAATTTATATTAAGTTCCTTGAAATCCAGGAAATCCCTTAGGATATTTTGTTCTCTTTCAAACTTGGAACATAGAAGGAGCACATGTTCTACATTTTCCTCGTCACCAATATTGCAATCACAGGAAGATGACGGAGCTAAATTAAATTTCTTCAAGTAGCTTTTAAAGTTACCGGGACCAGTTAGAAATTGGATTATTTTGCAATTAGTATAAAAATGATGGCAGGGCAGATTCTTATCAATGACTGGAAAAAATTTCTTTGTTAAGCTCCGTTTATTTTGAAATGAGATATTCTTGGTTCCAAGACTTCATCATTCTTTCTTTAATAATCTTCTTATAAAATGATTTAGGAATATTGACGACAATGTCAATGTCAATGACAAAAGGGAACATTGAATTGGAAAAATAAAAAAAAGACTCTTACAGAAGAAAAGTTTCTCGGAAGGAGGGAAAATTCTTTTGATGCCCTTTAGAAAAAGTAAAAACAACTCATTCGGATTGTTGGTTTTGTGCATTTTTCTCCCATGAGGTCCACAAAGTAAGAATCGAATTGATTCTCACAGCAATCACATATTAATCATCATCAAAATCTGAAACCTGCTTATCTTACTTTCCTCAAACCAACTGTTCTTACGAAGAGACCTCCTAATACGAGGCTCAATCAATCCTATCGCTCGGCACATTCTCCATTCCTTTTTAACAAAAGGCACATCATTCTTGCAAACCCCACTTTCGACTTGAACAGAGCAATCACGTTTTTTATCCATACACCACAGTATCTCACAGACATTTTTTCCCTTTCGTTTCAAATCACAAAAAATAGCCTAAATCATTTTTCTCAGACATATCGTTCAGGACAATTCGAAGAAACAAGTGCAAAAACAAGAAAGTGAAGAGAGAAAATTTTAAATGGAAAGTATAAAAAGCTGATAATCCAAAAACAGTATATAAGTAGCATTTCTTTAAGAAAAACAATGAAGTGGTAATCTAAAAATCGTCTATCGTTTTGAAAACTTTAGCAAATTTTAAATAAATAATAGCAATCAAATATAGAGAACACGTGACCTTCTCGGCATAAGGATTACTGTTTTAACTCCTACTATGTCGAACACAAAGGCATTATGTTGAACCATAAATCTGTTTTTATTTCTCAGAGATTCCCTTATAAAGGTTATTTTTTTAGAGGTATAGAACTTTAAATTGCAATAAAACAACGATGTATTATTCGATTGACATGAATTTTTTTATTCGAAAGATAATCTGTAGTTTGCATTACATTTTAAATATGATCAAGCAAGGCTTAGATTCGTCGAATGGGCCCAAAACGAGATTGCCATTGTTCCTGATTTTTCATAAGCGAATTTTGTTTAGCGATGAAGCGCACTTCTGGTTGAACGGCTACGTCAACAAACAAAAACTGCCGCATTTGAGTAAGCTAATCCACAAGTGTATGTCGAAACACCGTTACATCCAAAAACGGACTGTTTGGTGCGCTTATGGGCTGGTGGAATCCTTCTTCAAAAAACGATGAAGGCCACAACGTTACATCAATGGTGATCGGTATATAGAGCCATGATTACTAACTTTTTATTCCTGAATTGAACAATCATGATGTCCAGTAGCTGTGGTATCCTTTAACAAGACGGCGCAACATGTCGCGCAGCTCGTGCCACAATCGATTTATTGAAAGACACGTTAGGTGACCGCCTAATTTCACTCACGTTTTGGACCTGTGAATTGGCCTCCAAGATCTTGTGATTTAACACCGCTAGACTATTTTCTGTGAGGCTATGTAAAGTCATTGGTCTATACGGATAAGCCACAAACGCTTGACCATTTGGAAGACAACATTCGCCGTGTTATTGCCGATATACGGCCACAAATGTTGGATAAAGTCATCGAAAATTGGACGTCCAGATTGGACTACATCCGAAACCAGCCGTGGCAGTCCTATACCAGAAATCACATTTAGAATATAATGCCACAAGATTATCTTTCGAATAAAAATATTCCATGTCAATCGAATAATACATCGTTGTTTTATTGTAATTTAAATTTCTATATATATACCTCTAAAAAAACACCCTTTATTAGGATCGGATGTTACTTATAGCAAAAATGCAATCCTGAATTGGAGTCATCTGCCAAACGGTTTCTATAAACAAGTCTTTAATGCTATTCATTATGAAATTAATGACTCAGGTGTAGGTAGATGAAAATATAGTTAAAATAGCATGAGCCAGCTTCTTCAAGCAGTTAAATGTGTTTGGAATCGAATTTCATGTTTCCAAAATTTCATTATTATCATTTTCCATTTTTTGCTTGTTATTATTCACTTTGTTTCAATCAATTCGAACTTTCTCCCTCCTTTTTTCAACGAATTTTTGTATCCATATTAAACTAAACTGGAAATCAATCAATTTAAATTTCTAATTTTTGAATTTCCAAACAAATCAAATTGCATCAAGCTCAGTTTATTAAATGAAATCACTTCAGGGTACATAAGAAAACTTGAGCGCGTTTCCGATAATTCTTTGAACTGAGAAAATCTCGCTGAAAACTGCGACCGATCATTCGCGTTTGTATATGCAATACTCATATTGAAATTCGTGATTTTGAATTAAATTTGCAAACCGTTTTGATCAGTGGTGTGCCCAAAATATTGTTTCGCGTGTCCTCACTTGGCACGTGCCATTGGTTCGCCATCCCTGACATAGACAATTATGATTAAATAATAAAAATAGAATAAAGTCAAATTAAATGAAGTAATAAAATAAGTAACAAATTTGAAAACTATTTATCTGTGCTTCTTGATGCCTAAAGCATAGAAACTCGAAGGAAAACATTTTTGTTCATGTAAGCGAATTTTTATTTTAAGCTGGTGGGGAAAACAGGATTTTACTAATCTAAATTAATACAGGGTGTCACATAAATAGCACCAAAACTCTATTGCCAGATTTCTCGTTGGGAGTACATAAAAATATACCAAGAACTATACCTGTTCGATCCATAGCTTACGAAGAAAATACGAAAAACAAAGTAGTGTAACGGGTCTATCCGCGAATCTTCTTCTAATCCTCTTGGGTAAAATTATTATTTTTGACTGTAAGCTCAGTTGAAAACCTTTTTAGCTGAAGAAGATGATATTTAAGCAAATGAGTATTTCTATTTAAACGTTAGCATTAGAGTACGCAGGGGATGGTCGATGGTTGATAGTTGGCGATTAAAGTCGATTAAATTGTGAACAAAGATTGCCACCGGAGGTTGTATAGTTAAGCAAGATATTTAAAGAGAATTCAAGCGTAGGAGTTAAGAGCTCTCCAGTCTTCAGTTACCGCAACATACGGCGTATAACACGCACCGCTGTATAACACGCACCGCTGTATAACACGCACCGCTGTATAACGCGCACCGCTGTATAACGCGCACCGCTGTATAACACGCACCGCTGTATAACGCACACCGCTGTATAACGCGCACCGCTGTATAACACGCACCGCTGTATAACGCGCACCGCTGTATAACGCGCACCGCTGTATAACGCGCACCGCTGTATAACGCGCACCTATACTTTAGAGCTGCAATTATTAATTTCTAGATGTATTCGTCGTATAACGTGCACCCCCTTTTTTTTTTATGAAGAAACCTGAAATGTACGTATGCAATGTTCATATGTTTTGAAGTAATTTATTCGAAGTATTATCCCAGGTTTTTGAAAAATAGTATATTTCTAGAAATGCAACCCTTTAAGTTCATTAAAAATGTCATTTATTTTAACCCTTTATATCGACCGACGGTACTTATAAGTACCACTCAGTTTAAAATTACATAGAATAACCATTTTAGGTATACTCTGAAGATACTTAGCAGGAATATTCTTTGAAATCCACTCTTCCAAGATATATGGCACCACGGGTTTTTATGATGAGTATTTTAGTGGGGAAGGCGAATAGTTTTATAGCAGAAAGTGCGTTTCAGCTAAAGGCGTTTTCACCGGATTGCGAAGATTATTATTTTTGTCCCGAAAAATAGTTAATGTCAAAATTTAAGTGTCTTACTTTTTATGTATGTTAATGAAGACCTTAGAAAACGTTTTGACCGTTTTAAGTGAACATTGTACATAATATATAATTTTTACAGTTGAATATCTTTAATTAATTAATTAGCTGTAATGGATTAAATTTCCCAAAGTTGAGTATTTTGTTTATGTATATCCCTTAATTTTCAATGTAGGAATCAAAAAAAAAAATATTGCGTGAAAAAACTAGAGTAAATCATAATGCGATCGATAAAGGGGTTAAGTAAACAATATTTCTATATATGTAGAAGTCTAATTTTAGTTCTATGTTCAACTTTCTTCGTTTTTAAAGCTGTCATTTTTATACCCGGCGTATAACGTGCACCCGTAAGTTACGAGCCTATTTTTTTGACTTAAAAAGTGCGCTTTATACGCCGGATTTTACGGCAAGTACTTTTATTTATATGTCAGTTGAATTAAACCAATGCGATTGATCTTCCGGGTTTATTATTGAGTGCATTCCTTACCTATAAATGTGTTGGTTGGTTCAGTGAAAATAATAAAACTATGACTGATCTTTACTCGAACCTCCAAACACCAACCCTGGGATTGTTACTGTACGATGCCCTGTCTGTAAATGTGTGGGTCGACGTATCTACTTGGACCATATCTGCTGTCTGAACGACTCGCAGGTAAGCGAGTTCCTCAATGACGCATCTTTAAAGGCAATACAAGGCTTTTGGTTCCTGTATGACAGGGCCCCAGCACGTTTCTGTGCTCCTGTACGTGATTGGCTGGATATGGCACACTCCAGGTTTGGACGCAGGGAGCAGAGGTTTGATTTTATGGACGACATGATTGCCTGATCTCACACCGTTAGATTTTTTCCTTATGCAACCATCTCAAGAATTGGTGTATCGAGACCCAGTGACAAAACAAATGGATTTAGTTGCTTGTCTGCATTCACCCCATTCCATGGCGCACTTTATCTTACCTCGATGTGCAGGGCAAACACTTTGAACATCTGCGTTTATATATATTTGCAAATACTGCTGTTAATGCGATCAACACGGTGTGTTTTCCTGGCACCGACTATGGTGTCATACTTGTTTTTCGAATTTTTCTCGTAAATTAAGGATTACACAGTTACAGTTCTTCGGGCATTTTCATGTGTTCCCAACGAGAAATCTGTGCAGAGTTTTGGGACATCCTGTATAGATCCGTATAAACATAAGTTATATACCTGTTTACAATTAAAAAATCCCTTAGATTTTAAAGCATCAAGTAAATGTGTGATTTCGCCCATAATGTAAAACACATTTTTATTGTCTACAAAAGTGTAGATTGAATGTGAAACCTATTTGACACAGAAATAAATTGTAAATTAAAAAACTTAAAAACATGCTTTTATCTTAATCTTTTAGTCGCCAAATATGGAAGTTACATGTCAGATCTGGAAATAAGATCTGGAATTAGTAGCCAGATGCCGGAGGGGATCTAAAAATGGGAAATCGTTAAACCTGATGATCCTGATACGAACACGAACAATGGAACAAAATTATTAAATTATTGTAAAGGGTGTATTTTTGAGAGGTATAGAACTTTAAATTGCAATAAAACAACGATGTATTATTCGATTGACATGAATTTTTTTTTTTTTTTTATTCGAAAGATAATCTTGTGGCATTACATTTTAAATATGATTTCTGGCATAGGACTGCCACGGCTGGCTCGGATGTAGTCCAATCTGGACGTCCAATTTTCGATGACTTTTTCCAACATTTGTGGCCGTATATCGGCAATAACACGGCGAATGTTGTCTTCCAAATGGTCAAGCGTTGGTGGCTTATCCGCATAGACCAATGACTTTACATAGCCCCACAGAAAATAGTCTAGCGGTGTTAAATCACAAGATCTTGGAGGCCAATTCACAGGTCCAAAACGTAAAATTAGGCGGTCATCAAACGTGTCTTTCAATAAATCGATTGTAGCACGAGCTGTGTGACATGTTGCGCCGTCTTGTAGGAACCACGGCTCCTGGACATCATAATTGTTCAATTCAGGAATGAAAAAGTTAGTAATTATGGCTCTATACCGATCACCATTCACTGCAACGTTGTGGCCTTCAACGTTTTTGAAGAAGGATTCCACCAGCCCATAAAGCGCACCAAACAGTCAGTTTTTCTGGATGCAACGGTGTTTCGACATACACTTGTGGATTAGCTTCACTCAAATGCGGCAGTTTTGTTTGTTGACGTAGCCATTCAACCAGAAGTGCGCTTCATCGCTAAACAAAATTCGCTTATATGAAAATCGATCATTATTTTCGAAATAAAATTGCACAATTTGAAAGCGTTGTTCAGGCGTGAGTCTATTCATGATGAATTGCCAAACCAAACTGAGAATAAATCAATTGACAGCTGTTAAATCGGTCGCCATGTTGGAAAGTAATGCCAACTTAAACTTCTATACCTGGAAAAAAACACTCTGTATTTTCATCGGTCCTGGACAAGTGAGCAAAATTTCGAATTAATCTGACCGTTTAAAGTGGGTAAAAATTGAGTTAACAGATTTCGTTACATATAATGTAAAAAGTATAATGTAAAAATATAATGTAAGATAATGTAAAAAATAAATAAATAAGTCAATTCCTACTTAGGTCAACAAAGAAAAATTTTGTATTTTCTAGTTACGTTTTATTAAATAGTTACAATTAATATAAATACGTACATACATATGACAGATTCACAGCATTGAGTGACAAAATGGAAAGCGATTCTCCATGCAATTTTCCATTTTCCTTTCTATATAGGATGTCAGACTATTATTTTTTTTTTTTTTGTTATTATTTATTCATTCATTAAAATTAATTATTCCAATAAATAGTATAGTAAAAGAAATCAACTCTCAGAAAATAGTCTATCCCAGGTGGGATTCGAGCCCTCTACCTTTGGATTAGATGACCAACGCGCTATCCATTGCACTACAGGGGCACATCGAAGAACTTTCTTTTCAATATTTGTTGTTGGACTATTATTTTTGTTTGTTACAATTTATTCATTTTTTAAAATAATTAATTAATTAATTAATATTTGAAAAAACTGTATTAACATCAAGTGTCCTCTACAAATTCAAAAAATGTATTTGAACTTGAATGGATGAATAGAAAGTATTTTATTAACGATTGAAAATTTGAATAAGATTAAATATAAAATTTGAATAAAATATATATATATATATATATATATATATATATATACACACTGGTGTGCAAAAATTAAGAGGACGAAGTCGAAAAATTATCATATCAGCTGAACGAAGAGACAGAGCGGACAGAAAGACCAATCAGGAGATTACAGGTAGACGAAAGTGTCTGAGTAGTATAAAGCATGTTGTCGGTGTAAGATCAGTATTTCTGGCAAAGAGATTGCACGCCGTATAGCAGTTAAAATCATACCGAGTTGCTGCCTCAGCGAGAAATGGCGAATAATCAATCTGTTAGACGACATCTGGATACCTTTACCCGAGGTCGAATCATTGGGAAGTTGGAGGAAGGTCGCAGTGTGACAAGTGTGGCTGCAGAGTTCGGAATTGCTCACAGCATCGTTTCACGACTTTGGAGACAATTTCAAACTACAGGAACAGCTATCCGGGGTTCAGTAGTGGTCGTCCAGGAGGAACTACACCCGCAGATGACCGGTACATTGTTTTACAGGCCAGAAAAAACAGGCGGCAGACAGCGGGAGAAATCGCTAGACACACGACACAGGTGACTGGACGACCGATATCGCGTTTTACCGTTGCCAGAAGACTGCACGGTGGTGGTTTGTTTGCATGACGCCCTGTACGGTGTGTACCTTTAACGCCTTCCCATCGGAGAAGGCGTTCTCTGTGGTGCCGGGAACACCGGAGTTGGAGAGACAATGAATGGGGACGAGTACTCTTTGCAGATGAGAGCAGATTCAGTTTGAGTAGCGATTCTCATCGTATACTCATCTGGAGAGAGCGGAGAAGCTGCAATCATCCCTCGAACATCATTGAAAGGGACAGGTATGGAGGTCGTGGTGTTCTCGTTTGGGGAGGCATCATGCTTGGTAGTCGTACAGATCTTCACATCTTCGACGCAGGTTCAGTCAACGGGACCCGTTATTGTAACGAGATTCTTCTTCTATATGTGCATCTTTTAGAGGCGCTATGGGTCTGCAGTTCCTTTTCATGGACGACAATGCACCATGTCATCGCACAGTAGCTGCCGAACAGCTCTTAGAGAGTGAGGATATTGAACGTATGGATTGGCCGGCACGATCTCCGGATCTCAATCCCATCGAGCATTTATGGGATTTTCTAGGCAGATGCTTGGCAGCTCGTACCTTACCACCAGTAACGACTCGGGAGCTTCGATTGGCGCTGCAAGACGAATGGGCAGCAATGCCTCAACAACTCATTGACACCCTCATTCTCAGCATGGGCAGACGCTGTGGAACCTGCCTAGCAGTCAGGGGAGATCATATCCCCTACCTACTAAAGACCGGATGTTTCTTGCTGGACACCCATCACAGGGATGTTTCGGCCTTCAGTCGCATTGCGCTCCATGCTACTTTTCAATCAAGCTTCTTTTCATCCCTCTGATTTCTCTTTTAGTAAGTGTTGCTTACATTACACATGTCCATACGTATTGGGGATCTTACGGTATTAAATGTGTTGATTTGTAAAGCTTTTGTACAAAGTTATATTGAAAAAACCGTCTCGTCCTAATTTTTGCACACCAGTGTATATATATATAGGTAGAGAGTGAACTAACAGTAGGAATTGAAAAAAAGGTGTTAAAAATGGGTACACATATTAATATATATTTTTATGAGTGAAAAATTATTAAAATGGATGTTATTTTTCTATACCTTTTTTAGTTTGGGCCCTTATCTCGGTTGATAGACGAAGAGAGTTAAAAAGTGAGATTTTACAGTTGTAACATCAAAGCAGAATATTCCCATGCGTGAGGAATGAGCTTTATTATATATATATAAACCATCAAAAGTAATACATAAAATGACAGAGGAAAGAATAAAACCCGTAATGTGAAAACGTAAAATAGAGGTTACTTTGTAATACTTTTTTTTTATTTAAAGTTCAGCAGCTAAAAATAACAAAAGAAATGTTATTAAACTGCGTTGCAGTTTCGTGACGGAACATATTTATTTGTTTATTTCCTATATAGAAGACTTGTTTTAGAATTTTTTTTTGTCAAGGGAAGCCTAATATTATTTTATCAAAAAAAGTTTTATTTTAGGATCAAACTGAATGCATAACCCGGGGCGTTGTGAAAATACGTTTTATATCGTTGCACGAAGAAGTTTGAAATTCTTTTAGTAGATATTAAAAGATATTTTGAAAGCTTTCTCGAAATAGGTCGTGTTTGTAAGAGGGTTTGGACTGTGGAATTTATATCATTTTAAACCCCAATAAAATAGACACTATTGTTATCGAACTCAAATTTAGCAATAGAACCCTCGAAAATCGCGTATATATTACTTTCTTTGCGAGCTCTTTATATATTTCTCTACCTTCATATAAATATTTAAGTTTATGGAATGAATTTATGCATAAAACATGTCCAATTGAGATTTGTATGTTCTGTATTTTATCTAGTAGTGCCCTACACACACATGCTAGGAGCTAGATTTCAGTAATTTATACACATACATATATGTACGTAGAAATTATTGATATCTAAGTCCTAGAACTAAGCGTTCGATTGTTTTCCAATACATTCTTATAACCCTCACCTCTTGGTTTAAAAATGACATGACTTGAATATCTAAAATTGAAGTAGATCCCCTCCCTAAATGGTGGATTTCCACACAACCCATTTTCGGGGATCTATACTGAACAAAATAAATATGTTTACCGAATTTGAAGTCTTAATCTAATAGCTCAAGACTGGAAATTTTTTTTTTTTTGCCTGCACCTCCTTTGAGAGGCAATATCCGAAAAACCAGTTATTAGCGGATTTCAAGCCAACAAAAGAAACATACATACCAAATTTTAAATCTGTAGGTCTAATAGTTCAAAACGGTAATATATTCACAACGACCCTTAACCCTTTTTTTTTTTGGATGTCGATTTTCACAAAATCCGTTCTTAGAGAATCTCTACTCTATAAAAGGAACTTGCCAACCGATTTTAAAGTCTGTAGATTTAATAGTTCCGGAGATATAGTGACGACTGAATGATGTAGATTACTACTGCCTTTTCTGGAAAAGTTTTCTGTGCTTTTAATAAAATAATTCAATAGAGCAATTATGATACAATTATAAGAGTTAAAATGAAAAACTTTGTAGCCAAATTAACAACTGAATCTTAAAGTTTTATTCAATCTTTAAATGTAGCATATTACACATTTTATTCAAAATGATCACCTTTTGACTTCCCCCGTGCTTATAGTCTCTTTGGCCAATTATCTATCAAGGCACTCACTATCTCCATGAGAGTTTCCATCTCTGCTTTCCTTCAAAAACATTTCGAAGACTGTTCAAATTGGGAAATTGTTTTGAGAACTTTTTATCTCCAATACTGATCACAATTTATAGTCGAGTGGATACCGATCTGGAGTTCTGTTGGGCTAAACTTTGTAACAACCCGTGGGTTGTTGGTGTTTAGGGGATTGTGCAAAGATCAGCCATAACAACTTTTAAACACTATTTTATTACTATCTTCACTTAATCAACCAACACAATTAAAGGTAGGGAATGCACTCGATAATAAAACCGAAAGAGCAATCGCATCGGCTCAATGCAACTGACATATAATTAAAATTACATAACTCAATCCTGGAGCACTCTTTAAATATCATGCTTAACTATACGACCTCTGGTAGTAACCTTTGTTCACAATTTAATCAACTTTTAATCGCCCACTATCAACCATCATCGCGTACACTATGCCAGCGTTTAAATAGAGGTATTCCTTTACCTAAATCTCGTCACCTTCCCCGAAGAAAGTTTTCAACAGAACTTACAGTTATAAGAATAATTTTACCCAAGAGGATTATTAGAAGCTTCACGGATAGACCCATTACAGCTTTGTGTTCTATGAAGTCTCGCAGATTTACCTTGGCCATGTTTGCCTTATAATCAGGAGCGGAGTCTTGTTCAAAAGTTCAGTCCTTTCCTTTGAACAAGTTTGTGCTCAAGGGGGGTTGTGCTCAATGTTCAAAATAGTGTCTGGATAGCCTTTACCATAGTTTTCCTTCCTTTCTCGCAAAAATGAATCTCGGAGGCGGTTTCATAGCTGACACCCCATCCAACCATTACGGAAGTCGCATGTTGAGCTAGCTCTCTGCATGCCTTTTATCTTTCTTTAGCTTCTTGGGTAAACCTTGCGCATACATATTCTTTCTAACGGTCGGAAGATTCTTCAACGAACTATGACAGATATTTTGTCATCTTCATCTGTTTATGTTATGTAACATCTGGCTACTGTTGGTGCTGGATTGTTGAGTATTTGGTACCCTTCACCGCACCTGCGGAGGTGGGCTGTAATTTATAAAAGGGAAAAGCGTTGGTCTTTAAACATGATGATGACAGAAAAGGGAACTCCTTTGTTTTAGAGCAAGGCGCTTGACCGAATTTTGCATTAAGAAAAGATGTGACGGGCTAACACGTCTTTTCATTAACATGTCCTTTGGGTTCTTTGGGGCCAGAATTAACGACAACTTTTTTTCCAACCAAATCCAAGAAGTGAAGCGTGAAGGAAAGATGCAAATTAGGAAGCTTTCAAATATCAGAACTTAGAGTAAGCTGTGTGGCAATTTGAGGAATGTAAAGATAATCCGTGGTTCAAGCGTGAAGAGGTTTTGGAAACATTAAGTGACAGCAATCAGAAGTTATACGCGATAGAGAGCCCTTAAGTCAAGGTGCATACCATCGCACTCGAGTAAATACGCAACTTCATCTAGGATTATTGTGATCACTACTTCAGACTACATTAAAGGTAGGAGTGACTATTTAATATTCGGATCTGTGATAGTCTAGGAATAGAGCTTAGGCGAGTTAGTATTGATAGTGGTCCGGGTTACGTTAGTTCGGTATTATATATATTGTGTGTTTAGCCACCTTAGATGCTCTCACATATATTATTACCTAATTTATTAAACGTTTAAGTTAAAGATCTTAATAAATTCATATTAAGATTATGTCTACTTCTAGTTCTTCCATTATTCCTACACCTCTAGCTCATGCTAATAATCAAGGAGAAGGGCACCCGAGGGGGGGCCCTCACAAAGATATTTCATGTGTTCTTTTTAACACGATGTAACTTATTATAACAAATATAATTGAATTCCTTATTTAGGTGCAAAATAGGCTGATGAGTTATTTGCATTGTGAGTTATATGTTTTGGATCTCCCTGTTGCCACAGCAATTAATAATATTCAGAATTTGGAATTACGAAGAGAGATCGCACTCTTTTTTAAAAAACCATCAATAATATAATTGACTGCGTTGATATTTTAAGCAGTATTCATTTTTCTGCACCAAAGAGGAGTTCGAGAAACAATTCCTCTTTTGAGGATAAGTTTATCAGATGTAATTATAAAGATAATTTTATATTTTATAAGTTTTATAAAAAATGTTCAACAGGTTTTCTGAAAAGTTTGATGTTTTTAATATGCCTTTTAATGTTTTTAAATGTCAAGTTTTTTTCACGGCCTTTGTGAAATTTTAATATGCATTGTTTTTTATTTTCGATGTTTTTTTATTTTTCAGAGAATTGTGTTGTGTGTTTTTAGTGTTTTTAAAAATCATTTCTATCTCTCCACAATTGTACTTGAAAAAAATTTCCGGTTCTTGCTGTTCTTTTTTCTCTTATACATTTTGTAATTGAAGTCCCCTCCCCCTTGTAACGTGCATTTTTTTTAGATAAATAAATATTTTGAAGACCAAAGGAAAAAAACTACAGGTTTAAAGAATAGATCTTCAAAAACGAAGAGGTAAAGACAATTCATCTAAAAAGAACGGAAATTCCAATTCCTAATCATATTCTCTTCAAAAATCCCAATTTCACAGTATTGAACGCTACTACATCTCAATACAGAAATCAAAAATCAACCATTAATAAAAAAAAACTAACTTTTTTTGCACCTTTCTTATATTTTTGCATAAAAAATGCCTATACCATCAATTCGTATTGTCGAATTAAAGTGTCCAACTATTTGCAACCACTTTTATATTTTTTGTGATTTCTAGATTTATTTAGTACATTTTAAGAAAAATATGCTAAAGTTAAGAAGAGAAAAAGAAATTATTACTACTAAATTGAGAAAAAATTTACGAAAAATTACATAAACAGGGCCCATTCTGCACAGGAGTCTAAACAAATGTTCGATTTTTCAATCTTGATGTGTTGCTTTGCTATTCCTGTTTGAAATAACCTTCAGGATAAGAGATATTTTAACTTGTGCAAAAACTAGAGCTCTTGATCTTAATTATTATTTTAAATTGCTTAAAAAAGCAATGATTATATTCACATAAGGGACTGTAAATTTTGTAACAAAACAGTGATTGATAAAGCTGAAATTTAAAACACTTCTACTATCATGCAGAACTAGGTCTTTTTTCCCGGTATCCCGGGAAATCATAAGATTTCTGTACTTTTTCTATTCCCGGGAATTATACTTTGTTCCCGGGATTTCGTGTAAATCGATGGTTTGATTAAAAGATGGTTTGTTCGATTACCAAAACAAGCTGAAATAGTTTGTTGGCAATGCTTAAAAGATTTTTAGAAATAAAGTCAACAATTTTAAAAGCATTAATTGACATTAAAGAACAACGAATGATGAACAATGTAGAGTTTGAAACTGTGACTACAATTGTAGCAGGCTTAAAGGCAGTAAAAATTAGTTTAGAAAAATTATGCAGTCGAAATGCAACTTTGCAAATTGCAGAAGGTGTATTTTCTTTCGTTATTGGAAAATTGAACGAACAAAATTCAATAATTTGCGAAAAATATGAAATATTCTTTGATCTAAAGAATTAATGAGAGACGCAAAAAACGTTAATTTAATAGAATTAATGCAATACCTGAATTATGGGAGAAAATACGAAGTAGCTGCAGTTACTGTCGATATTTCGCGATTGCCTGGTAAAAATTGTTTGGTTAGATAAGCCCAAATGAGAGAGAGAGACAAGGCTTTTCTGAGAAGAGGAATCAATATCTAACTTTTCGCACTCAGGAGAAGAGAGCTTGAAGGTTTTGAAAGGAAAACAAACCTCTGACGTTGAACGAAAAATTAGAGAAAGCAATTTACTTTAAAACAAAAGTTTTGTATTATTCAACCAAAAAAAGTACTAGTTTCAACGAAATCATGAAACAAGAGATGCAGTTGTTTCATTCGACTGAAAATCCATCACCAAACATTATAAAACTATCTGAGGCTTTAAAAACAATTCCTCCAACGTCAGTTAAAGCCAAGCGAGCCTTTTCTGCTGCCGGATTGTTCGTTACAAAGCTCAGAACTAGGCTGAATGATAAAAGTATAAATTGTTTATGGTTTCTAAAATCCTATTTTAAAAATAAATAACCGATTTATTATATATTTTTTGTATTTTTCAGCTCATTATATAAGCAAGTATTAATTTTGGAATTCATATTTATCCTTATTTTATACGATTATTATTTATTTTATATAAAAATAACTTGTTTTTAATTTTTTTTAAAATTTTGTTGTATTTCCGGTAATCCCGGTAATGACAGTTACATTCCCGGGGTTTCTCGGACATTCCACGGAATAGAAAAGCCTGGGAAATCAGAACATACAAAAAATATTTTTTCATTATTTTCAAAATTTTTTGTGCAATCGCTGTCCTCGTTTGAGCATTTTCAAAAAAACATAGTTTGAGTTCAACGCATTTTAAAGTATGACTTCTTGCTTTAAGTATAGTGGCCTCTGCTTTTACAAAAAGACTTGTAGTTTTTGTTCTAGTGAATGGAAAATAAAAAACTTGGTATTTTAATAAAGCTAATAACATGGCATATAAAATAAAATCTTGAAAAGAAATTGTGAATTTTTGCAAAATTTACAATTTTTGAATAGTCGGATACCCCTTAAGCAGTTGCAAACTAAATCATTTGGGTTCGATTATATCAAATTAATTAGAAATGAGTAATGGACTATTGATGAAATTTCTTATTTCTAAAAAGAATACGTCGGATTATAGCAAAGCTTTTCAAATCACCTTTTTAAAACGTTGACGGACTCAAGTAAAGTATCATGCGTCGTTTTGTCCTCGAATGCGTTAAAGTTTAGCCAGATCGTGGGAAGATTCTTCGTCCGCAACGAATTTAAAGTTCTTCAAAGAAGGCTTGACTATATAACATAGATCTATGACATGAAAGAATCTAATTTAATCTTTTTAAGCCTACAGAGTTCATCTAATGAACGTGAATGCTGAACTTAATGCAAAGTGTGCTGAGAGTAAAGTACAAACAGCATGACATCAAGTTCCCATCTCTATTGATTAACCACCAACACTTACCAACGAATTTCGTACTTGCGTATGTAAGGATTTAACCATTGTCCTTTTGATCAACTTTAAAGAGAAGATACTGATCCTCACTCTAAATTCACTCACCGTTGCAATGGAAGGTAGAGAAATATTTTTTTCCCACCAGTGATCCATCTTCTTTTAAGATTATTCTTAAGATTAATTTAAGGATTAAGGTTCTTGAAAAAGCGATATAGGATTACCTATGAATGAGCTGTCGAGTGAGAGGTCTTGTACAAAAAAAATTTGGTGATTGATGGATAGTGCTCGTGGCTGAAGAAAACTGAACTGTCTACTGAAGAAAAAAAGAATTAAGAATTATCTTGGAACATGGATTGAGAAGATTTACAAAAATAATTCTATTATAGTATTTGATACATCAGAGCAGGTTGATAAGGCTTAGTATTGTATAAGAACCAGTGGCGCACACAGGAATTTTTCAAAAGGAGGGGGGGTCCGGGGTCGAAAGTTCACCATTCTTGAATCATGCTCCTTTTGATTTTGTCGATTTTCGGGAACAAAACACAGTAAAAAATTAATTATTGAATAAATAATTAGCATTAATTAATAAAATTAATCATTAATAACAAATACTTAATGAAATTTTACGTACTATGTACTTAGAATTATAATCAATCGGAAAAAAAATCAAGGGTTTGGGGGGTCCGGACCTTCAGGACCCCCGTGTGCGCCGCTGATAAGAGCCATAGGGTTGTCAACTACTTGAGGACTTTATCTCTAGTGAACCAGTGATAATACATAGCATATAATAAAGTTTAAGAAAATTTGATTTTGGTCCTAAATAAAGATATATACCATTTCTCAAAAGAAATTAAAACCTAGCCCAGTGCTCAAACTTTCAATACTGGCGCCCCCTTTTCAATCACAATTTTTATCGCGCCCCCCTTATACATTAATAATGTACTGAATGCAATAATAATGCACTTTTTTTACGCTAAAGCAGTAATCTTAATTATAAACCGTACAAATTCATGACATAAGTATTAAATTTTGTATATGTTGCTTTTAAGCAAAAAAAAAAAAAATAATAATAATAATAATAAGTAATAGGATATTTATTTCTCTAATTTCTATGGGATTTTTTTGGGGATTTTTCCTTTCTCTAATTTTTAAATTGGAACATATTGCAAAATGCGGTGGCTGCTTAGAAGACAAAATATAGATATCAGCTTTTTTTTAGAAAGAACTCAGTGGGTCAATTTCTAATCATAAGCATTCCTTTGAAAAACTTTGCTCTGTAAGACAAGCCCATGGAAGTCGCTAATACTTATTAAACTTGTTCTTAATTTAGCATTAATTAATTAGTTATAAAATACTCTGTGCAGCACTGATACATTAAAAGTACACCGGCTGAAGTACCCGCTATTTGCACGAGTTCATTTATAAGAAAATAAAACATTATTGATATAATCGCTGAATTTTACGGAGAGTGTAAAGCCAAGTGCGTAACAATGTTTACAAAAATGTAAAATGATTTTTTAAAATCATTGCTCAAATTATAATTAGTTTTAATCGAACTGTAATTTTAAGCCTCGCAGAATTAGCATTTAGAATTGATGTTGAATAATGAACAATAATATAAAATTCCGATGAAAAATAATTGTATTATTTTTAATATTTAAAGTGAAAAGACATCAACATATTTTAACCCTGGAGCAGACACGCACTCAATACTAATGGTCGAGGGGGGTTATTGAGTCACGCCAATCCTTTTTTTATAATTATTTTTATAGTACACAATAAAAATCGTAATTCCAGTGAATAATTTAATTAAGAGAAAATATACTCACCTACTTTCAAGGACACAGAAATATTTCGGAAAAAAAGTTATCACACCGGAAACTCAGTCAAAACAAGTACCTTAAGATTGTAAAAAAAACGTTTTTCACTCCCAAAAAAGAGGGAGATATGTGACAAATATATTTTAGTTCACACGTCAAGACTGTCAAACAGAAGGATAGTGTCAGAGCCATTGGTAACAATTAAACAGTTTTGCCAGAATTACCGATTTCTTGCACTCTGTGCTCGGCGTGACAGCTCCGGATTAAAAGTGTATTTATTACAATATGGATGTTCAAAAAAAATTATGTAAAATGTTTTTCATTATGCTTTATATGTTTGGAAATAACTCATAGAAATAAATCTTGGCCAAGTAATCCTTCAAAGAGCTCTCTGTGCTTTTCCAAAAATCATAAAAATATTTTACAAGGAAAAAATCGTAGCAGAAATAGTTTATTTACAACTTCCCTAAATGAAAAAACAAATACATAAGAGCAGAGACGTAACTAACCGTACAAGTAAGTTCGAAGGTCAAACCGCAGCAAATAAATTCTGCTGCCTACAGCTGATGACAATAATATAACAGTGATGAATTTTTTATCTTCCTAAATTTTTTTTTTTTTTTTTGATTATGGGTCTGGGTTTTGTTTTTTCTCATTTTGGTTTGAAAAGAAACCGAAATAAAAAAAAATCTCTCATCATATGGGATTACAGCAAATCAAATAAAAGGTTTTTTATTTGGTTACAGTATCAAAGATAGCTAAAATGAGGTTTTGAAGTAGAAGCCTATATTTTTATGACGTAATATCGCAGATATATAAATTATATCAGTGTAAATGCGTATTTTTTTATTATGTCAGAAAATATTTTGTTTTACTTCATTCCAGTAAATAAATTTTTTTAATCTTTTATTTTCGATACGCTCGCGCCCCCTCAAGGGGGGCACGCCCCACAGTTTGAGAAACACTGACCTAGCCTATAATTCAGAAAGCACCAAACACATCCACACATACATTCATGAGAGAGATAAAGAGATGTTTGTTCTTCCTAATATATATTCATAGTTAAAATACATATATGTTAGCATTAAAGTGTATAATTCAGTTATTTCATAGAATAATTCATGAAATAACTAGACAAAACAGTTAAAGTATATAACAGACGAAAAATTTCATACTATACCTAGTTATTCAATGAAACAACTAGGTATTCTATGAAATAACTAAGGATAGATCTAGAGTGTGAAAAATAAACCGTTTCAAAAATATTTTATAAATTAGTTGATCACAAATAGCTAAAATCTCTCGAAAAATACATTTTATTTCTTTCGTGGATGAATAATTTGTAAATTATAAGGGAAAGCAGATGATATAATTTATTATTGCTCATATTGCTAACATTAGTTAAACAGAATGGGAAAGAATGAATATGTTGCAAAAATAGATAATGTTTAAATATTATCAACAAAAATACATGCTGTGAAGAAAAAGCGTTTCTTCATACAAAAAACATTGTATAAACTTATTTAAAACAAAAATTTAAGAGAATATTATTTTAAATTTTACGAGATACCTTTGTTTTACTTTTCATTATTTATTAGACTAAGGATTGCTGTGATGACACTCTGAATTAGATTGCTTATTATTTTTTAAACAAGTCCACTTTTTACCATTAAACATTTTTCTTTTTTACACATGCACTTTATAAATCCTTGTCCAGTACCGCAACTTTGAGACGCTGCAGCAGATAGAAGCGTAGTGACAATATTTGGAACGTCCTCAACGGAAACTAATTCGCGCTGACATATACTAAACTGAGATCTAACGTACAATTGTTTTATTCGGCCATCTCTAGTTCCTAATCGGAAAAAACCTTCCTAAAGCAGCTAGAACCGGTCCAAAGAACTTTCGAGAATGCGGTATTTTATACTTAAGCGATCAAGTAGTCGTTATTCTATAGAATACCTAGTTAAATCGTAGAATTCAGTAATTTTATATACTTTAACTGACTTTTCTAGTTAGTTTATAAAATACCTAATTATTCTATGAAATAACGGATTTCCCACTTTAACAGTAACATATATAAAAAAATTTTTTATCGTGCAATGTAATATTGTTAATATTTTAGGTATTCTATTTTAACTCGGACAATGATACGTTGCTTTAGGTATTTTTTTTTATTAGTATTGCTATCAGTATTAAAAGAAATCTGTGAAAAAAAGATTCAAAGCCTTATTGCTAAGAAATGCAGTACTCGCACTAATTTTTAGTATGAATATTTACTCAAATCTTACACTAGAAACGCAAATTCGGAAAAGGGTGCTGAATGTGTTATAAAACCTGTTCAGTACAAGCTAAAAATCCTAAAAGCGTGTATAAAGGATGTGATTAAAAAAAACGTTCTAAAAATGTTGCAGTTAATTCAGATTTTGTATTGGGAAAAAAATAATATAACATCATCCAATTTCATTAAACCACAGGAAGTTGCCAAATTCTGTCATCGTTTCAGCACATTCGTGAAAACAAATTCCTGCATATGCTTCTTTCATATTAGTCCTTCAACAAATTAACTACTAAAGATTTTGAAAATAATCAAATTCTTTATTTGAAATACACGTATATTTTAAATATAATCGAATGATAACTACATAAATTAGGCAGCCAAAAAACGCCATAATTGCATTCAAAATCATGACAACTGACCAGTGGTGCACACAAGGGGTGGGGGTCATGGGGGTCCGGATCCCCCCAAAACCCTTTAATTAAGTATTTGTTATTAATTATTAATTTTATTAATTAATGCTAATTATTTATTCAATAATTAGTTTTTTACTGTGTTTTGTTCCCGAAAACCGACAAAATCAAAAAAAGGAGCATGATACAAGAATGGTGAACTTTCGACCCCGGACCCCGCCCCCCTGAAAAATTCCTGTGTGAGCCACTGCAACTGAATCATTTTTATGTAAATGCTGCCTCATATTTTTACATAAGTTCGAATCTAAAAGCTGCCGTGCAGTTTTACTTTGTATCTTATTTCGCCATTTTGCTTAAATCGCATAATTTTTCAGTCATTTACATATCGTACCATAGTTTTGGAAATACTTCATTACATTCTCTTTTGTAGAAGATAAGCTCGAATTTTAATCATTTTTCACGACAAAGTTTGAGAAAAAATCCACCGAAGAATTTACAAATTATAAACACAAAACATTATTTTCAAGCATGCGCTAACAGAGTTATTACGTTTGAACATGCGTGAGAAGGGTTTTCCTCTATCGATTGCATATCGCAGCATTTGGTTACATTTTTTTGATTTGAAGCAATGGGTCGACAATATTATTAATAGGTACCAAAAATTATTATTATGACGTATCTGCCTTTAATATTAGTTAATATCTTAAGACTTATTTTGCCAGAACATGAAAACAGATAACGTTTAAAATATTTACTGGCAAAAGCCTTTTTATAATTAAATTCTGGATTTAATACTTCCGTAATATATATATATATATATATATATATATATATATATATATATATATATATATATATATATATATATATATATATATATATATATATATATATATATATATATCATTATAAACTAAAATATCTCTGTTTTGATTATCTAAGTTTTATACAAATATTTCCGTTTTAAATGGAATAATTTTTTATTGAATGAAATTTCATTTGTTGGTTGACCGAAACATGTAACTCAAAGGATTTTTGTCACTTAACCAAGGTTCAAAATTACACATCTCACCAATAACCCTCTAGTTGCTTTCGAGTGCGTAGTTAATAAAAAATCAAGTCAAATCAGTCTGTGGAGGATTATTTTGGTATTACCTTGAGATTTTTGACTACGTTCGGAACTGTGATTATCCGAAAGCATATAAATAAATAATTTTTTCCTATTCAGCGTCCTGAATTAGTATATGCAGATAAGATTGTTTAAAGGTATCAGGCTACTTATATACTTCAACATTAAAAAAAATAGAGGTATGGAAATTTTTTTTGTGGTCCTTAGATTTATTTAGTACATTTTAAGAAAAAAAATGCTAAAATTAAGGAGATAAAAGAAATTATTATTGCTTAAGTGTGAAAGAATTTGTAAAAGTTTACAAAAAATTTCATAAACCTGGCCCTCTCTCTGTACAAAAAGTTTATGAAAAAATTCTCAATTTTTCAACTTTGATGTGTTTCTTTGGTATTCCTTTATGAAATGACCTTCAGGATATGAGATATTTTAATTTTTACAAAAACTAGAGCACTTTATAATAGTTATTATATGAAATTGCTTAAAAAAAACAGTGATCATATTCACATAAGGGACTGTACATTTTTTAGAAAAACAGTGATTGATAAATCTGAAGGCTAAAACACTTCTATTACACAAAACATACACACAAAAAATTTCCGTTAATTATTCTTAAAATTTTTTGAGCAATCGCTGTCTCCGTTTGAGTTTTTCGAGGAAAAAAAAAATTTCGAGAGAAACAGATTTAAAGCTTGACATCTTGTGTAAAGTTATGGCATTTGCTTTTACTAAAACACGTGTAGTTTTTATTCTAGTGAATGTAAAATAAAAGACCTAGTATTTTTACAAAGCTAATAAAACGGCCTATAAAGTAAAATCACACACACAAAAAAAGTGCCGAATTTTGAAAAAATTTACGATTTTAGGGTACTTGAATATTCTAAGAATATGATTACAAAAAAAAAATATTGAATGCAATTTTTTGGCAAAAAAAATGAAAAAAAAATATCACATTTCCAAAACATTTTCATTTTATAGAAAATGCTTCTATACTACTAAAACCCTTCACACTTAATAATCTTACTTTTTTAACCATCATTTTTCCTAATCCTATCAAATAAATTTAATCCTTAATTATTATCTATAAATGCAGCAAGGAACTAATATAACTCAAAGAACCCAAAGAAAGAGGTTTAAGTTTCTAATAGAAACAGCCCTCCATAACCATTCAACTTATATCTATACTAGTAATATATTGCATATAAGTAGCTAAAAATTCTCTGCTGAGCCTGAACTAGAATTTTTGAAAAGTTCACATTAGTTTCAGAGTAACTATCAACTAAAATAATAATCGGTGGTTCCCCCCACTTTGATATATAGTCGAACCTCTAATGAAGTCGCTAAATCCCGAAAAAAAGTTCTTTATGTGGAAAATTCGCTAAATAGATATTCATCTTTCAATATACTTCAGAAACCCCATAAAACCAACTCTTTATATTCATAAACACAATATATTATTAAAAAAAGTAATTATTCACACTTTTTTTTGTTGGGTAATATCTATTTATTTTATATATCTTACCAATTAAAAAGAAATAAGGAAGGGAAAAGTTACTTTGTCCACACACACAGGAATGCACTATATTTCCAACTTTAGAGCGTAATTTTATATTAAAATTAATGAATTTTAATAATATTTTCTTATTTTAAGCCTCCGAGTAATTTTAAACAAAATTTACTTTATAAATAGCAATTTTCAGCAAACATTACCACATGCACCCTAAAACTTAATTACTGATGTAATAAAGGGTGTTTTTTTTTAGAGGTATAGAACTTTAAATTGCAATAAAACAACGATGTATTATTCGATTGACATGAATTATTGTTTATTCGAAAGATAATCTTGTGGCATTACATTTTAAATATGATTTCTGGCATAGGACTGCCACGGCTGGCTCGGATGTAGTCCAATCTGGACGTCCAATTTTCGATTACTTTATCCAACATTTGTGGCCGTATATCGGCAATAACACGGCGAATATTGTCTTCCAAATGGTCAAGCGTTTGTGGCTTATCCGCATAGACCAATGACTTTACATAGCCCCACAGAAAATAGTTTAGCGGTGTTCAATCACAAAATCTTGGAGGCCAATTCACAGATCCAAAACGTGAAATTAGGCGGTCACCAAACGTGTCTTTCAATAAATCAATTGTGGCACGAGCTGTGTGACATGTTGCGCCGTCTTGTTGGAACCACAGCTCCTGGACATCATGATTGTTCAATTCAGGAATGAAAAAGTTAGTAATCATGGCTCTATACCGATCACCATTGACTGTAACGTTGTGGCCTTCATCGTTTTTGAAGAAGTACGGACCAATGATTCCACCAGCCCATAAAGCGCACCAAACAGTCAGTTTTTCTGGATGTAACGGTGTTTCGACATACACTTGTGGATTAGCTTCACTCCAAATGCGGCAGTTTTGTTTGTTGACGTAGCCATTCAACCAGAAGTGCGCTTCATCGCTAAACAAAATTCGCTTTTGAAAATCGGGAACAACGGCAATCTCGTTTTGGGCCCATTCGACGAATCTACGCCTTGCTTGATGATCGTTTTGATGAATTGCCAAACCAAACTGAGAATAAATCACTTGACAGCTGTTAAATCGGTGGCCATCTTGGAAAGTAATGCCAACTTAAACTTCTATACCTGGAATAAAAACACTCTTTATATTTTATTTGAATTTTTCTTTTCTTTGAAAAGTTGCAGCAATTTTATTGTTTTATTTAGGTTAGGTACGTGGTAAAACCATTTAAATGTCACTTATTGCCATAAAATGTGTTAAAAGAATGAATAATTTGAAATGTCTAGCAATATTTTAAAAATAGCGAAAAAAAAAAAATCGAATAATGTTTGTGAAATAGGGAATGTACTTCGCTATTTGGAAGTTATTTTAAGAAGAAAACTAAAAAGTTCTTGGTTCCAGGAAAAATTTCATAAAATAGAGGTTCATTATATATATGAAAGTCCGACTCTTTAAAATATGAATAAATCTACTTCTAAAATTCCTATTCAAGCTATGTAGAGATGTCGTACCTATATATAAGAAAAAAAAATTATTATTATAGAAGCATTTTCCATAAAAGGAGAATGTTTTGAAAGCATGTCCTTTTTTCTTCCCTTTTTGTCGAAAAAAATGCATTTAAATAATTTTTTAAATGTAATAATGGTCTTAAGATAAATTTATATGTATATTCTAGTTCAAGTGGCACTGAATATCAATCAATAAATAAAATCATTTTTGCGATTTTGCAAAATCATGGTTCCGAACGTTGTCAAAAACCTTATTTATGCACGCGATACACATTCCCTAATTTCATATTCTAATTGCACCATTATTATAACCTAACATGTTATTCATTAGCTTAACTCGACATTTCCATAAAAACAATTGCATAATAATTTGCTCTTATCTGAATTCAGTGTATCAAGAATTAACCCTTTTTCATTTAGTATACAGCCCCCACTCGAATGACAAGGCATAGACCAATATAGCGTAGATATTACAGGACGACAAGCCCGGAATAAACTAATGATGAAACACCGCCTTATATAAAGGTTTGAGACTGATTTTTCGTTTAATAACCTGTCGCTATTATTAGGAATGGAAGAATTGATATCCCTCAACATTCTTTCTTATCTCCCATATCCTTTATTTCTTCCTTCCTCTGCCCCCTTCCCAGTTTACGACGAGATAAGGAGGGGGAAAAAATGAAAGAAACAAAACACAAGCCTCTCCATTTCCTTCATTTTGAATCCATTTTAACTGTCAATAAATTAGGCGCGTGTGTATTAAGATGGCTTTTTATGACCGAAGCAAGATGGCGGCGTCATTAGAATGTTGCCATTCGATGCGGATATAAAGTTGAAATAAATATGACGGAATATATATGAAGTGTGTGTGTGATTCGGGGAAATTTTAAATTAAACCTGTTCAAGTTAATATTTTCTTTGCCTTTTTATTTCGTACGCTTCAGTTCTTCCGTTTCATTCGAAGTGCATTTAATAAATTGGGATTTAATGGGTTTATTTTTCGAGTTTCGAATATGGCTCAATGAATATGGAAACTAATGCTGTATTTACTTTTATTGAGTGAATGGGGTTGAAAACGTATTAAATGTAGGTATAGAGGGGAACTTAAAAAGGTAAAAATTAAAGTGAAAGGAGATGTCCCGTTCTGAAATATGAATTTATTATAGAAATGGGAGATTTATCTCTCTGCATATATATATACATATATATATATATATATTTCGTGTTGCTGTGATAAATTTATTGCATACTATCACAACAATGCCAGCGTTCAAGATAACTCACGAAGTTGGCAACCCCGATTTCGCATGTGTCGTACGCGCTGAATTGGCAACCATGTGCTTCGTATCATATAATGTCGCCAATGCAGTTGCGATAGTACATTGTTGCAAGCTCTGCTAGAAAGATATCGCAATGATTGCTTTGACTGGAATCGTTGTGTGAAAAGAAAGGCATTGCTTCATTCGAAGACTTATTAACAATCAACGGAACTAAATACTCAACTTTTCAGGAAGCTGCAGGTTAATTAAATTTTGAGGATTTTATTAATGAAGTGTTGGATGAAGCAGTTTCAATGACGAATTTAACTGCCAAGAATGCCAGGAACGCCAAGAATGATTTTTGAGAAAAAAAGAACAAATAAACATAACTACATAATACGTGGAAATTACAGTTTTACAATTTGAACAATAACTATGAACAGTTGTATGATTAGTATAAGGGGGGTTGGTCCGCCATTAAACGGACAGGGGTACCTAACCCCCCCCCCTAGAGCCAGGTGGGCATTAAGTCGATCGTGGTTTACCGGTGGACTGCCAAGATATTTTGAGGTGACCACCTTCACATAAAACCTTAGACGCGCATACCAAAAGAAACACAGATGCTTATCAAGATAATAAAACTCCCGTGAATAAAACTCCGACCCAAATTCGAGAGACGTTTTCAATGAATTTACTAGACTAGAATCACTCAAAAGTTGCATTCATGGATTATCCGCTTAGAAATGTTGATGTGAAAATATAACTGAATATATGTTACATGTTCTCTTTATCTCTCGAGGAAAACGAAGCTTTTCTCTTTCTAAAGGACGTTATATTTGTGAAGAATAACTTTTGGAATCTATTAGTCGAAGTAAAGTATCCCAAATTTAAAATACTGCAATTCATTTAACATCGTTATTTCGCTCTACCTACCAGTGTAAATCTACATTTTCAACGACGAATATAATTAAGACAACATATTCCCGTGTCACGGACGACCACTTAGAATACTGTGTAAGATTAGCAATTAGTAATTATATACCAAGGAATCCAAGATTGGGGCGGATAAAATGAAAACTAAGTCGTCTATTGAGACTATAGCTATACGAACTAATTTTAAGTGAAAATTACTTAATTTGTGATGTGTTGTGAATTGTTTGAAAATGCATCATTATTATGTTCGCATTTTGCGTTTTACTTAAAACGCAGTTTTAAAAGAGTAAGTTTTTCTGCTGTAGTTATGTACACACTGTATTTTTATTATTGTTATAATACAAATATTGTGTTGGGCTTTTTTTTTTTTTTTTTTGCTCATCACACCTACGTCACATGATGGAACGCAACACCTTGAAAAAATTAAAAGCACACCGCGCCATGTAAAAGTCTGCCCACCCCTGCCCCTAGAGTATCAACATTAATATCAATGAAATAATTGGAGTGAGTGCTTATAAACGTCGAACCATAAAGCGACACTAGGGCTTTTGGTGAAAGACAGCTTAATTTTTTACCACTGTAAAGTGATGAGGATAACACCTGAGCTGACACCACATTCTTCTAGTTTCCCCACCACGCCAAAGTAAGGACTTCAAGTCATGACAGATTTAACATGCATCAGCTCTTCAATACACGGTGGATCTTCAGTGGTTCTGGAGCTCAAGCTCATGACGTGAATGAGTGAATATTGACGTCGCACTGTTCAGCTACACGAAAGCTTTGGGCGATGATCCTCGTCATTTTGAACCACGGGCAAGAGACGAGGACGACACCTGAGCTGGCACCCCTCTCCTAACTACCACACCACACCAACGGGAGAACATTTGAGCTCTCGTCAGATTTAACAAGCATCGCGCCCCCACGCGGCGGGTATTAAGTGGTACTGAGCTCGAACTCATGACATGCCTGTCATGATCCGATATCTTGACCACTGGGCTGCCGCAGCCCTCTCACACTCATGACACGCCAACCGCAAGTTCTTGACCATAATCACTAGGCTACCGTGGCTACCTGGGTAAAAGGTAAAAAGATCTGTAAAGATATTGTTTGTGTTGCGAATTCTGTGTGTTGACAGTTAAAATATAAAGAATAAGCTTATTAGAACTTGAAAGAATGCTGTACTGATAGTCGAGTAATTGATAAATTTTCGGTATTTGATTGTTACATGTTACAAGGAAACATGACTGCTTAAATGAATTTAATTATCCATTTTTTAGTTTTGGAGACTTGTCTTTCATTTTTCTGTTAATTTTACAATTATTTTCTCTTATTCAAAGGGAAATTTAAAATCGAAATTTTTTAATAGACAACTCTTCAAATGAATTAAACGTCATTATTTAAGGGAACACGGTACCCTGCACACAAATTTTTTTATTTATAAATTTATATGAAACGTTTACATGTACCTCCTATTTGAACACCAAAAGAGATATACATATTTCAGAAGGGAAACATCATATTTAAGCAAACAATTATTTTAAATTTTAAATTTTTTAAAAATATTTCAATATTTTAAAAATTTTAATATTTGTACAAATTTTAATATATATTTTGAACAAATTTTCTTTAAATATATATTTTCTTAGAAGTGTTCCTCACAATTCTGTGCATGGGATTGGTGTTGCGAGGACAACTTCACTTTTACAACTTTTTCGTATCGGACTCCATAAAAAACATTAAAAAACAGTGTAAACTTGTGGGTTCTTTTCTGATCGTGTTCGCATTGTGAATTGAAAATAATTGCAGACAGGGTTTTGTCCCACTGTTTATTCCACACCTTCTATGGGACATTTCTTAAAATAAAGAATATATTCAGATGTTACAAGATTAAGATACATCGTTCAGTCGTGTTTACTTTTCACGACCCCGGCTTTCTTCGTCGCCCTCTCTCTCTCTCTCTCCCCCGTTCCGACCTTTTTCCCTCTCCTCCGTCGTTGCCAGATCCTTTTCTCTATATCGTCTCTCGTTCGACCTGTTGCCAGGTGCAGGCAGCTGTTCCTTACACGCCCCACCTAAGAGTAAAATTTGCCCCTTGTGGCTAATTTTACCATATCAGACACCAGGAACAGAAAATTCACACACCGTGACACAGAAAATCCACAAACAGAACACACAATAATTGCAACAGTCAAAAGTCTTGATGATTGTTCTAGTCAAAGTTCCTTAATACCAACACATGAAATAATATTAATAGTTCACCCAATTGAAATAAGTGACTATGTTCCCAGAAAGATCTAAACTGAAATGGGATTGCAAACAGATACATGGAAAACACATTATACAAAAAAAAAACAACACTAAATGTATACATTACAGTTTTTATCTTAATCTAGACAATGTTTATTTCATTAACTCATGAATGAATGCTCAATGAGTTCACTAAATCCATATTAAGTCCACATTAAAAACTTTCCTACGGCTCTAATTTGCCTTAGGCCGGTATAATTTCCGACCCAACCCATCTCACCCATTCTAATACAAAGTTAATTTGTTTTACACGATTTTTCCAAATCTGCATCAGAATGTCTATGTCGACTATTCGAGATACAACAAACTGCTCTAACATTCTTAAAACCTGAGCCGTTAAATTACATCCATAAGAAGTGTATTCAATCTTAAACCTCACTTTTTTAGTCATGTAAATGTCAAACGGCATAACGCACGTGGCATACCCCTTCGTGAGAGAACGACAGAAATACCACTTCCACAAATCCAGTACCGTGACCCACGATGCTGCGCTATTCTTTTCTACAAAACCTTCCCTTTTGGACAAAAGATAAATCTCGATTCTCGGAAATATGTTTAACCAAGCTTCACAGGTTACCTTCGCACTGAGACTAGTCAACGGCACAGCCTCGCCGCACCTAGTGTGCTGATCAACCAGACATAAAATGTATGTATGGCCTTTTGAGCTTGACAGATCAATTGGACCTATCAGATCCATATTCACCACCTGAAATGGCAATTCAGACCTTGCCACAGGTGTAATGGGTGATCGGTCTTTAATCCTAACCGATCGAGTGAGCTGACACTCTTTACATAATTCACAAAATTTCTTCACATTGGAACTTAGACCCTCCCAAAAGAAAGAATACTCGATTTGTTCAAGCGTCTTCTTGGGACCCATGTGACTACTGAACACGGAAGTATGCGCTAGTCTCAACACCTCCGTTCTTCTGCACTTCGGAATTACCAGTTGCCCAATACTCTCCCCGAGTATTTTATCTCTATGAAATAGATACCCATCTACTTCATAGTAGTTTCCATTGCCTTCCTTAGCATGCTTCCAAACCAGTGCTAACTCGGCACAACCCTCCTGTTCGGAACGAAAGCTATCAGCCACCATGATTCCTTTATCCATCTCAGCGGTCACCTCCTCATCCTTAGTACCCAATGTTCCCACTTCATTCCGACATGAAGTAATATTCCTTTGAGAATCCTCAATGTGCTCCTGTGCTTTCTCTGGCAGAATACCCAATGAAACCTCGGTTTCATCTACATTTCCTGAGTCAACCCTCAGGTCCTGAGAGCTTTGAGCCAGTGAATTCTCTTCACTCTGGGCTCCTCTCAACATATCCAAAACCTCTGGTTGAAGCAACACGTCTTCTACCAAAACTTCTGCCAAAGCACATAACACTTGCTGGTGCACCACATTAACCTGGCCACCGGTAGCAAGACCAATTGGAACATATACTAAAGGACATTTAACCGCTGGACCGAAAATACCTTTCAAATAAATCGTGGAAGCTCCTTCAACCGATATTCTAGGAACTAAGTCTTTCTTGATAACAGTAATTTCCGCACCAGAATCCACTAAAGCATGAACTAATTTCCCATCTACACTGATAGATGTTTTCACTAATTTACTTAATTTGTCTTCAATAGCCCCCCTAGGAATGACTTTACCTAGCAAATCAACTCTAGCAGCTACCGTCCCATCTACCAATTCCGTCCCTTCTGTTGACACCTTATTCACATTAAGTCTTTTATTATCTACCTCTTTGTTTTTCGGACAATCCCGCTTAAAATGTTTATCTGATCCGCAGGTGAAACAAGCGAATTTTTTAATTTCAGTTACTTGACCTTTATCAAAGTTTTTCCTAGAAGAAAAATTATCTGACTTTTTCTCCCCAAATGGCTGTTTATCCCCACTACCATTAAAACTTCTCTTTTCACTATCATTCCATTTAGCTCTCTCAGGTTCATCGTAGGATTTCCCTTTGGAAGCGTAAAATATATCACATTGTTTGCCCAAGTCCCTGGATTTGTACCATTATTCCCCTTGGAGCACACCAATATGGGCCGCCGTCTCAGAATCCAACATTTCAAACATTTTATCTGCTACGATCAGTTGATTAACTGACTCAAAATCATTCGCACCTCTTAACTTACCGTAGTATAACCACATCGATGTTAAACGGGACGCGAACTGAGAGAAAGTTTCGTCAGAGTTACGTTTGGCCTTTCTAAAATTTTCTAAACATATTTTTGGGGTGAGGGTTCATACTCCTTGAGTACAACCTGTTTTAAAGACTCGTAATCTTTTAATTCTTCTTCGCCTAGGTTAACTAATAAGTTTGACACTTTGTCTCCTAACATGCATAACAAAACCTTCGGTTTTAACTCGTCGCTAACCATTTCACTAGCGAAAGCCTTTTCAAGACTAGAAAAGAAATAGTCCCACCCGTCTGATTTATTGGGTACCTTTACAGTTAAGAGCCTAACCATTTTAACTATTTCATCTAAAGATTTTACACTCGAGGTTTGACCATTATTTTGAGTAGCACTCTGATTAGCGGTCCTAGATAATTCCATTTCCAAGCGTAATTTTCAATCGATAATTGTTCCTGACGTTTTAGTTTTTGCTGCTGTTCTGTCTCTAATCTTTCGGCTGTAATAACTTCCAATAACTCTTTTGCCTCTTCCTCCTTGTAATATTTACTAGAGATTATTAAATCCCTTAAAACAATTCTAGACATAGACGGATCAGGTGACTCATCTAAGTCCCGCGCTAATTGAATTAAGTCAATTTTCTTACTTCTAATGAGAAATGCCATTTTTAATCAAGCTAAACCTAATGCCAAATTACCTTCTGACAAATTTAACTACAAACACTTAAATGACCTAGTACTATATATTTAACAAGCAAGAAAAATTCTACTGGTTTTTCTAAGAGTACTCAAATTCTAGAAACACAATACGAAATATGTTTACAATAAAACTTATATGAGACACAGTTATTTGTTACTAATCAGAACGCAGAACCTTTTTCAAAATAAAAAAAACACAATTAACAACATACTTTAGCTACATTACCATAGAATTATTTCTCAAATCATAAATTTACTCTTAGTTTTTTTTTTTAATTAAAAGAAGAATCTTATGCAGGAAACAAAAACCAATATACACATACATCCTAAATTACGAGCAAAGGAAATAACCTCAGATTGCATTAAACTATCAACTAACTGACAAATTGCAACACTTTTGCTTAAAATGAAAAACTATCATATAATATTAAAAAAAAAAAAAAAACATGTCACATTCTGAGTCATAAATAACCTACAAAATCTCTTATTTACAACATTTTAACAGGAAGTCTACTTGAAATACATATACATTTTTTAATGGATATTTTTCACACACTCAAACATACATTTTTCGCAATCATTATTTCAAGATAAATTAATCTAATTCTTTTTTAAAAATTCTGCAAACTGAATTGTTATGCAAAACACTTTCTATACCCAGATTTTAATTTTTGAGACAACTTCAAAACAGTAAAGAATGATGATAAAAGAAATTATAGTTTAACACTAGAACTCTAAATACCATATTTTACAACATTTAAAATGATACCCTATCATTTCAGGTAAAAAATAAGTACACAATTTTCTTATTTTATCTACACAATAATCCAACAACATAGAATATTGCAATAAACCAATGAAATTTTCTTTTTCAGATATATCTGCTTTTTCTATTTTATTTTTAAAAAAACAAATTAAATATGACTGCATCCCATTACTCTTTTAAATATTCACACAATATTTTAACTTAGGGGAACAATAGCCACTTACCTCGACATGAACGCTGTTTCTGTACTTGAACACTTTTCAGATCACGACTCCATTCATCAGAAACTAAAGAAAAATACGGCATCTGTTTATTCCATAGCCCAACTCGGCAGATGATAGAAAATTTCTGTATGAAGATTATGATTTTTCACTTGAAACTGCTGCAAGAGAATTCCCGGGATCCACGTGGTCATCAACTTGAAAATACACCGCAGGATTCCATTTCCTTCTTAAAAATTTTCTTTCGAACTGAATGTCCACTAGACCTTTTGTTCACAACTTTGTAGTACGAACACCGATCAATTTGAAATATTTTGTCCCACTTCTGACACCAGTGTAAACTTGTGGGTTCTTTTCTGATCGTGTTCGCATTGTGAATTGAAAATAATTGCAGACAGGGTTTTGTCTCACTGTGTTTATTCCACACCTTCTATGGGACATTTCTTAAAATAAAGAATATATTGAGATGTTACAAGATTAAGATACATCGTTCAGCCGTGTCTACTTTTCACGACCCCGGATTTCTTCGTCACCCTCTCTCTCTCTCTCCCCCCCCGTTCCGACCTTTTTCCCTCTCCTCCGTCGTTGCCAGATCCTTTTCTCTATATCGTCTCTCGTTCGACCTGTTGCCAGGTGCAGGCAGCGGTTCCTTACAAACAGCTATATCAAAACTTCGGTTTCTTAAAAAAAATAAGTATACACGCTCATAAAATCTTATTCCATGCTCCGAATCTCATCAAACATACTATAAAAAACCAACAAAAAGTTTCAAAACTTTATATTGTAAAGGGTGTTTTTTTGAGAGGTATAGAACTTTAAATTGCAATAAAACAACGATGTATTATTCGATTGACATGAATTTTTTTTACTCGAAAGATAATCTTGTGGCATTACATTTTAAATATGATTTATGGCATAGAACTGCCACGGCTGGCTCGGATGTAGTCCAATCTGGACGTCCAATTTTCGACGACTTTTTCCAACATTTGTGGCCGTATATCGGCAATAACACGGCGAATGTTGTCTTCCAAATGGTCAAGCGTTTGTGGCTTATCCGCATAGACCAATGACTTTACATAGCCCCACAGAAAATAGTCTAGCGGTGTTAAATCACAAGATCTTGGAGGCCAATTCACAGGTCCAAAACGTGAAATTAGGCGGTCACCAAACGTGTCTTTCAATAAATCGATTGTGGTACGAGCTGTGTGACATGTTGCGCCGTCTTGTTGGAACCACAGCTCCTGGACATCATGATTGTTCAATTCAGGAATGAAAAAGTTACTAAGCATGGCTCTATACCGATCACCATTGACTGTAACGTTGTGGCCTTCAACGTTTTTGAAGAAGGATTCCACCAGCCCATAAAGCGCACCAAACAGTCAGTTTTTCTGGATGTAACGGTGTTTCGACATACACTTGTGGATTAGCTTCACTCCGGCAGTTTTGTTTGTTGACGTAGCCATTCAACCAGAAGTGCGCTTCATCGCTAAACAAAATTCGCTTATGAAAATCGGGAACAACGGCAATTTCGTTTTGTGCCCATTCGACGAATCTACGCCTTGTTTGATGATCGTTTTGATGAATTGCCAAACCAAACTGAGAATAAATCACTTGACAGCTGTTAAATCGGTGGCCATCTTGGAAAGTAATGCCAACTTAAACTTCTATGCCTGGGGAAAAAAACACTCTTTATTTTACAGTACAAATATTTATTTTTAAGGATTATTACAATTTTTTAAATTTATTTACTTTTTTTCACATAAACTTAATTTGATGATATTCAAAGAAAGATTTTTTTTTCATTAATACACAGAAATTCATTACACGTTTTGCATTTTGAGTGAGGCTTCGATTGAATATTTTTTAAAGCAATAATCCTGGGGTAAGAAATGCTGTATTTTCTTAACATGAACTACTGCACTTTGAGTTCAGTCCAGTGGCGCACACAAGGGGGGGGGTCCTGGGGTCCGGACCCCCCCAAAGCCCTTGCTTTTTTTCCGATTGATTATAATTCTACGTCAATAGTGCGTAAAATTTAATTAATTATTTGTTAACAATGATTAACTTTATTAAGTAATGCTAATTATTTATTCAAAAATTAGTTTTTTACTGTGTTTTGTTCCCGAAAATCGACAAAATCAAAAGTAGCATGATATATGAATGGGGAACTTTTGAAACCCTTGAAAAATTCCTGTGTGCGCTACCGTTTCCGAATGATTACAGAATAATTCCGATTTCCTAAATTTGAATTTTAAATTTCTACACAGCGCCATTTGAGACCCTTGTGACAAGTAATCTCTCATAGAAATTAATTAAACATTATTCTCCAATCTCACGTGACATTTCTACCAAAATCTTGAAAAACACACCCAATACGTTCCCTCTCAACCCCAGAAGAAGAAAAGAGATGAAAGTAAACAATTTCACAAAAGTCGATTTTCAATCACCTAAATAAAATAGCCAAATCATCTGATTGCCTTTAAAATTGCTTGAACTTTTCCTCTTTTACCGCTTGAAATAAGCCTAACAACCATTGTTAGCGTGTGTACGCATGCACGGGTCTTTTTTCTTTACGAAGGGGGAGGGGGGTCGTTTTTTATTTCGCTCGTCCCGTGCACCTTCCATCTGCAAACGATATTCGATCCCAAAATGAGTTTCAGGATGATGTTACTACTTTAATCAGGAAAACGGTGGTTTTCTGACAGGATGTGCTTTCGCATATCGTTTGAGGGGTACTGAAAAGGGACGTTGGATCAAGAGTAGATGATTTCACAGATTCATCGGATATCGTTTGCGGAAGGATGGCCTGCCCTCCCTCTCCCTACTTTTTTTTCTTTCGGTTTCCTTCCTTGGCTGTGTAATTGGAGATGAATTGAATTTATTTGCACAATTTTGCCTGCTTTGTTGTTTTCGCTGCAGCTTTCTGACGCCGTCGTTCTTAGATTCTCTAAAAAAAAAAAAAGAAATCTCTGATTAGAGTCGTGTGCCGGGAAATTACTGGGGAAAAATTTTTTCATTAAACCTTTAACGGGCACAAAGCTAAAATAAAGTTTTCTGTGATAAAGTACTTGATAAATGTAATGTTATTATCCCCTATAAACATTATTTAGTCACAAAAAAAAATATCTGATCAAGGGTTTTTTTCCTGGGTGGTGGCTAGTCGTTATAGCCCCTGCGCACTTAGGACATTTAACTTACTTTTCAGGACAGAAATATAATGAATCCTATTTTAATAAACTTTTTTTAAAAAATTGACATTTATGTGATAACTATTTTAATAACAAAATTAAGAGGTCTCAGGGGTGTTAAATTTCTCTAGAGGTCTGAAAATATAAACGATTTTCAAACGGGTATAATTCTTTTAAATTTAAATTAAATGATTCGAATCTTTTACATGTTATTTAAAATAGAATGGGGCTTCAGAAAAGTATAAAATGTTTAAAATATAATTATAATTTTAAAAGTCATAAGCATATGAAAATTCGATAATAAATATTAAGTATTTTTTGCTTTGCGCACGCTATTTTCTAAAATATTAGCCTCTGATGTATAAAACTTTATAGAATTATACACAATGCATCATACTCTTTAAACCCTACCTAATTTTAGTATTATATATCTTTTGTATTTCAAAATATTTGTAAAATATTGCAATTTTTTAAATATTTTTTAAAAACGTATATTTTTTATTTATTAAAATATGTAAGTTATTATTCTATTTATATAAAAGTAGCTACAAAGTATTAAGAATACATTTGCCTTTATAAATCAACTTATATAGCTAGTAATTAAACCTACTCTTTTAGAAAATATAGCATGCGCGACGTAAAACTTAATAAATATTTCTTATAGAAAAATTTCTTATTTTCATATGCTTATAATTTTTTAAGTTATAATTATATTTTAAACATTTTATACTTTTCTGAAGCCCCATTCCTTTATAAGTAATGTGTAAAAGATTCTAATTATTTAAAGTAAATTTAAAGAAATTATACCTGTTTGAAATTTGTTTATATTTCCAGACCCCTAGAGAAATTTAACACCCCTGTGACCCCTTAAATACAAAGTTTAAGTGTAATTAAATAATAATAGAATAATTGTACAACACAGAATACATATATACTTACTAAGAATATATATAGAATACTTCGAATATACATTGAAATTGGTATATATCCACATTTTATATTTTATTTAATTTTAGTATAAAAGGTTAGAAATAAAGTAACATTTTTTTTTGAGAATTTAAATTACCGTAAAATCCGGCGTATAACGCGCACTTTGAACACAAAAAATAAGATCGAAAATTAAGGGGGCGCGCTATACGCCGGGTATAAAAACGACAGCTTTAAAAATAACAAAAAGGATGGACATAAAAAAAAAATTTTCTTCTACATGTATCGAAACACTGTTTATTTAAAAGAAACGACTTGCCTTATAAACAAGAACAGTTGTAATTCTAGAAGTATATTATTTTTTCAAAAGTCTGGGATAATACCTCGAATAAAATACTTCAAAACAAAAACAATGTATACCAATACTTCATATTTCCTCGTTAGAAAGGGGTGCACGTTACGGTGAATATACCTAAAAATAGAAAAATTTAGCTTGAAAGTATAGGTGCGCGTTATACGCAGGATTTTCCGGTAGTTAATTTGATGAGCTATTTACTGTGAAACTTCATAACATGAAAACGTTTTTTTCCGAACAGAAAAGCTGTAATGAAAGATTTTCGAACCCACGAATCTTGTACCACATATTATAAACAAAGTTTGTTTATACTTCCGACCTCCAACATTTTCACGTGATTCCCTTTTTTTTTATTTGAAAAAATTTGCTTTATTCATTCAATGAGAGAAAATTATATTTAAGACAAGTCGAATTTTTTTTCAAAGATGTGAAATTTTATTTATAGTAATCAAAATACAATTTACTGATTTACACACCGAGAAACACTGTTTTTAACTACCCATCAGGGGACATGAAATGCAAAAAAAAAGGTATCGTCCTGCCATCTGTATTGATTTTTATGAGTTTTAGCTTCAATTAACTCATGTGGATGGACTAAATATCCATCACCCGTTTGGAGAAAAAATATTTTACATGTGGCTAGACGTATTAGCCACTGCCTGCTAAAGGGTGAAAAAATCAATCACTCTGATGATTTCCTTGTATTTTAAATTTATCAATTTTTTATATTTTTACTGTACACCAGGGGTTCCTAAACTGGGGTCCAAGGACCCCAGGAAGTCCGTAACGTTTATCTAGGGTAGGGATGATGAGCAAATGGCACGCGTGCCATTGATGATACGCGACAGAATATTTTGGACACACCATCGATCAAAACAGTTGGTATTTTTGTTCAAAATAACAAAGTTCACCATGAAGTTTTTCGAACAAACGCGAGTGATTGGTCGTACGGTGCACAAACGTTTGTTATTGTCTTGCCTTAGTTACGCCTTGGACAACAATTGCTAATGACGCAAAGTTTGTCTACACATAGCATTGTCGATTTCATTGACACGACTGTATTTTAAAGTTTATTTGTGTTGATATATGATTTTTAACTATTATCTAACATGACTAGTTTAGCAAAAGATTGCAAGATAGTAAGTGTAACAGAGAATTTCGAACTTGGTCGATCGTGAAATTTAGCACGATTAGTAAATGTGATAAAACGGTGCGTATTTTATGTTCTGAAACAGTGGTATGTAGGATATTGTCTGTGAAAAACGGCATTTTGAAACAAATCACGAATCCTTTTGTCAAAAGAGTGAACCAGAGCAAAAAGAATTAATTGCTTAGAAACCGTTTGCATATGACTCCAAGTTAGCATGTATTCTGCTAAAAGTAACATCTTACAATCTTAATAGAAATTATTTGACATAGAATGCGCAACAAAGCAAAGTCATACGTTGTTGCTCTATAATTTGAATTACACGCATAACCTGCGATCACTCGCCCTGGGTGTTCTGTACACCCCAGCAATAAGAAAGTCCTCCCAAGATTCTAAAAAGAATGCATAGAACCACAATTTTTTCTGTAGCTGCACATTTTAGGTCATTGAACCTTCAGGCCTGATGCAATTCTTCTTTCTCGAACGATTGGAATTTAATGACCTTCAAAAGTTTTATCTGGGGGGGGCTGAGAACTCCCGCGAGAAGTTGAGCATATGTATACAGCCGGCTCTGAATGTTTGGAAAATGATTAAAATATAATTTTTCTACTTTCTACAATCATTATCTCATTAATTATAAAGTATATTTATTACTGGTATATGCGTTTTACTGGTTTATGAAAAAATATAAAATTATGTGTTTTAAAATGAAAATTTTGTATGTTTAGTTTAAATTAATGTTAGTCTCATTTGTATGCAATAAACTTAATAATTTTATTTTAATAGCACAAAAAACATCTTGTACTTTATAAATATGTATTATAATGACTTAATTTTATTTTCATAATTAAATACACGTGTTAAGAGTTTTGGGTGTTCTCTACACCCCGCGAGTTACGAGGGTAGCAAAAACAGGCGGGAGTGATCACGGGATAACTGTAAAACATTTACTATACTATACAGCGTAAAATATATTTTTTCGTAGTAAATAAAGAGTTTTGAGTTGTTTAGTATTTAGTTTTATTATTTTCCCGATAATCACAAGCCAAAATTATTTGACATCACGTCTGTGCCTCATTAAACATTTCTTTAGAAAAAATGTTACGTTGATCCATAAAGTTTCGCCACCTCTGATCTAGGGGCTCCCCGCTGGTATCTCATATAATGTTAATATTTCCCTTTTTTACAGTTCTCGTAATTTGTGATGATAGGTCACGGTCGATTCTGAAACTTGAGGGACATGTGCTCATTCAAATTATAATCGCTGTATGCAGTAGCACATACAAAAATTTTTCAAGGGGAGGGTCCAGGGTTGAAAGTCCACCATTTTGGTACCATCCTCCAACTCACAGCTCAACATATTCTATTGATTTTGTCGATTTTGGGGAACAAAAACAGTACAAAATTAATTATTGAATAAATAATTAGTAATAATTAATACAATTAATTATTAATAACAAACACATAATTAAATTTTACGTAATATGCACGAGGTACGTAAATTAAATAATGAGAGTGGTAACGTATTGCTTGATCTGGCAACACTGGGGAAGTGGGACATGGAGAGGAGGCAGGTAAACATGTGATGAGTCATCAGTATGTTTGAAGTCGCTGAGTCAAGTTAATTGTCTGTAGTGATTTGTTTAGTGAAACAGGTTTTTCTTGTGTGTTATGAAATGAGTGACAATAATGTCGAGCATCGATGTGCTATCAAGTTTTGCTTCAGACTTGGACACAACTCAACGGAAACATTTGCAAAACTTCAGCAAGCCTACGGAGACAGTGTTTTGTCAAGGGCCTAGGTTTTTCGGTGGTTTAAGGCATTTTCAGAAGGAAGAGAGTCAATTGAAAATGAACCTCACAGCGGAAGGCCATCAGTTTCAAAAACCGCTGAAAATGTCGTTAGAGTCCGGGATCGTGTGCGTTCAGATGGTCGCTTGACAGTCAGAATGATTGGGAAAAAGTTGAATTTGAATCCCACCACCGTTCATCAGATTTTGACCAATGAATTGAAGATGAGAAAGATCTGCGCCACAATGGTTCCGAAAAACCTTTCTCAGTGAACCGTTTCTTGACCAATGAGAACATTCCTGTTGCTCCTCAGCCCCCTTATTCACCCGACTTGAGTCCTTGTGACTTTTCCTCTTTCCGAAATTGAAGAATCACCTCAAAGGACATCATTTTGGAACACTGGAAAACATTCAAACGGCTGCAACCGACCAGCTGAAGGCTATTCCAATATCCGAGTTCCACCAGTGCTATGAGGAGTTTAAGAAACGTCTCCAGCGCTGTGTGGCTTCAGAAGGCAGTTACTTTGAAGGAGACAATGTTGAATTGCAAGTTTATTGGAATAAACAAGTGAAAAAAAATCAGTCTCATTATTTAATTTACACACCTCGTACTAGGATTATAACCAATCGTAAAAAATCAAGGGCAATGGGGGGGGATGTCCGGACCCCTAGAACACACCCCGTGTGTGCGCCACTGGCTGTATGAGATCATCTAGTGATCAAAACAAGATGAAACGAAACGCGCTAATACGCGACAAGAGCTTATTATTTTTTTTTCACTGAAGAGTTATTTTCAAAATTTCGCCCAATTTTGATGCTTTAGTCAAAATTAAAATAAAGGGGAGTGTTTTTTTTTTCATTTCTGGCTCTGGGATTTTTGAAAAATATCCATGGCATGCTTAAATCTACTATTAAAATTCATCCACACTCTTAAATTATGATGGCCAAATATATATTAGTTACGCGCGCAGAGAAGGTTGATAACTCCTTCCTCTATAGCAGCGATCGCCAAACAATTTGACCTCACGGACCAGTAAATTTATAATTTAAATCCCATGGACCACTAATAGGATTTTTTAAGTGTTGAATATATTTATAAAAAACATTGTGATGTAAGAACACATAAAAGATACCAAGTTATTAAAGTGAAACTATTAATTGTAACCAAATTATGAAAGCTTTATTAATAAACCATAATAAAATAAATAGAATAAACAAAAACTGTAAAAACAAAACAAATAAAAAATGGTTTAAGTAAATCAAATTTTTAGCACTATACATTCTTAGTGTGATGGATGTTTCAGAGTACTTGAAATAAGATTATGGATATTTGGATTCAATGTTTTGTTACTGCAGTACGGTGAAATGCATTTATTTCAAGCTGCGATCGAACATGTATTGAATATGTCTTATATTGAACTCAATACGTCCGTAAGCTCAACTTTAAATGCTTCAACTGATGTACATAGGTGACATACAGGAGAGTGAAACATTAGAAGAGTGCGAAACGAGACGAGACAAAACATGTAGCTAAAACAATAAAGCTGCAGCAGTATGACTTACTAGATGTATGGCCCGGCGTTGCACGGGCTTTCTCTACTTTTATAAGAAAAAGCTTCAGAAAGGTATACTTTTTCAAAATTTCTTTGTGTTAAATGGGCTATTGCAGTTTTAAGAAATAGTGTATATTTTTCAGAATCAAAAAATGCTAACTCATATGTGCATCAATAAAATAAACGTTAAACATAACAAATAAAATTGATAAAAGTGTCAATTTAATATATTATTTTTTAACATTTAAAACTACCATTTTTTTTAAAAAAAATTAATCTATGTAGAACCATTACCCTGTGGATTAAATATTATATTTAAAGCACAGTTTCCAGAGTGAGGGGCGAGGGCCCTGTTCCACAGGTCACTCCACAGTATGCAAAATAAGTGTTTTCATAAAAAAATTGTTTTAATAGTTGATTATGTAAACACCTATATTGCATACCAACATAGTAATAACATTACAACAAACACACGCATCAACAATCAACATTAATCATGAAAGCCAAAATCACACACAAACGCGAATTAATGTTGAAAGCCAATATCAAACGCGAATTAAATTGAACAGCAACGAAACAAAAATAACATTAAAACCCACGCGTCAACAATCAACATTAACCATGAAAGCCAAAATCACAAACGCGAATTAATGTTGAAAGTCAATATCAAAAGCAAATTAAATTGAACAGTAATGAAACAAAAATAACATTAAAACAAACACGCGTCAACAATCAACATTAATCATGAAAGCTAAAATCCCACACACACTACACAAACGCGAATTAATGTTCAAAGCCAATATCAAGCGCAAAGTAACTGGTACAGCGATGAAACCGATAACATTAAAACAAACATTCAATAATTTACAATTGAATATCAAAAGTGAATTAAATTGAACAGCAATGAAACAAAAATAACATTACAACAAACACACGTCAACATTAATATTGAAAACCAATATCATACACAATTTAACTGGTACAGCAATGAAACCAAAAACAATAAAACAAACATTTAAACATGCAATAATCAACAACTGATTATAAAGTTTAGTTGTTCGAAAAAAACAATTTCTAAAAAACGTTCTATTCGAAAAGAAATCCTAATTCGATTCCAGTGAAGAGCTTCTTGATAAACAATGTTAACCATCTTACCATTAGAAGTAAAGATATACAAAATTTCTGCACTGCCGACTCGTGAACAATACACCTAAAGCTGACATGGGGAAAAAAGCTAAAATAAAAAAGGTTAATAATTTAAAGCTGTATTATTCTGTCTAAAACTTTCAAAATATTTCAGTAATGAATTCCAAATCCGTATTCTTATCACGAAGCATTCGTGGTGAATGCACAAAAGCAGCTTTTTCTAAAGTCGCATTCCAGTGTTCATCATTCTCTGTAAGACCTCTAACTTGGCAAGCTTCTTTGTAATCGCAACAAATCCTTCCTTCAATTGTTTTCAGATACTGAAAAGATGTAGGACCTGGTACTTCATGAAGTAATAACCGCAAATGAAAGCATTCACTGTTGTTGGGATGAACTGTATAAACTCGACCAATTGCATCAGTTGACTTGATTCCAGGATGGTCAGATAAATATTGACCAATTTTTCGTCGACTCCACCTTTTGTTCTTACTATCCTAAGTGTAATACCTCGGAACTTGATGATAACAAAAGAGTGTGGGCAAACTCATCTTCATTACAGAGGCGGAAGAAAGCAGTAAGAGTTGTTTCTGGTGCAAATCGAGCTCGTTCAGCAGCATTACCTTCTGTGAAGTACACTCTGTCCGTTTTCCAGGTGGACACAAATGAATAACTGTAGGATAGCGTTCATGAATGAGGAAGTTCAGAATCCTCCAAACAGCTACATTACTACTGATGTACCTCCCCATTTCATACTGGTAAACTTCATTGCGGGCATTACCATAAGAACTGGTCACATCAATCACGGCCATATCAGATCCTTTGTTGATATATTTACAAACATACTTAATCGACTTGAAGGAATTGCAATATTCAACATTGATATGGGCACAAAATATTCTTGAGAGTACACTGGTGTGCAAAAATTAAGGACAAAGTCGAAAAATTAGCATATCAGCTGAACGAAGAGGCAGAGCGGACAGAAAGACCAATCAGGAGATTAAGTAAGGTGATGTACGTTAGCACATGCGCAGATATGCAGGTAGACGTAATGGGGGAGTGTCTGAGTAGTATAAAGCATGTTGTCGGTGTAAGATCAGTATTTCTGGCAAAGAGATTGCACGCCGTATAGCAGTTAAAATCACACCGAGTTGCTGCCTCAGCGAGAAATGGCAAATAATCAATCTGTTAGACGACATCTGGATGCTTTTACCCAAGGTCGAATCATTGGGAGTTGGAGGAAGGCCGCAGTGTGACAAGTGTGGCTGCAGAGTTCGGAATTGCTCACAGCATCGTTTCGCGACTTTGAAGACAATTTCAAACTACAGGAACAGCTATCCGGGGGTTCAGTAGTTGTCGTCCACGAGGAACCACACCCGCAGATGACCAGTACATTGTCTTACAGGCCAGAAGAAACAGGCGGCAGACAGCGGGAGAAATCGCTTCACATCTTCGACGCAGGTTCAGTCAACGGGACCCGTTATTGTAACGAGATTCTTCTTCCATGTGTGCGTCTTTTTAGAGGCGCTATGGGTCTGCAGTTCCTTTTCATGGACGACAATGCACCATGTCATCGCACAGTAGCTGCCGAACAGCTCTTAGAGAGTGAGAATATTGAACGTATGGATTGGCGGGCACGATCTCCGGATCTCAATCCCATCGAGCATGTATGGGATTTTCTAGGCAGACGCTTGGTAGCTCGTACCTTACCACCAGTAACGATTCGGGAGCTTCGATTGGCGCTGCAAGACGAATGGGCAGCAATGCCTCAACAACTCATTGACACCCTCATTCTTAGCATGGGCAGATGCTGTGAAACCTGCCTAGCAGTCAGGGGAGATCATATCCCCTACCTACTAAAGACCGGATGTTTCTTGCTGGACATCCATCACAGGGATGTTTCGGCAAGTGCTTAATTTTTTTAATCAAGCTTCTTTTTATCCCTCTGATTTCTCTTTTAGTAAATGTTGCTTACATATTACACATGTCCTTACGTATTGGGGATCTTACGATATTAAATGTGTTGATTTGGAAAGCTTTTGTACAAAGTTATATTAAAAAAACCGTCTCGTCCTTAATTTTTGCACACCAGTGTAGAGGGCAGTATGAGACAATCCACCTGTTATCAACTACAACTTCTGAATGTCGAACTTTGATAACTGTTGAAAATCCTCCATCTTCTGGTTTTTTGCGGCGATAAAGTGGATATGCATCCTTGCCAGTTTGGGTTTCTTTTAAAAAATCTCGAGGATATCTCTTAGTACATCTTCCATCCTTCATGCAAGGAGAAAAAGGGTTGATGACTCCGCAAGGACCATGTATCATTTGTGTTGTAATGCAGCTGAAAAGCTCTAGGTCTTCATCAGGATTCGGTATTTCAGCACTGATGAAGACATCCACTTTGTCCACATGTAAGGTTTCTTGAAGCCATACCAGAATATGTGCATGGGGGAGTCCTCGCTTCTGCCATTCTGTGGTGTACATATAACATTGTATAATTCCAAAAATCTTTCCCTTGGTGATTCCATGGAAAACTGTTGCTAATAAATCATGACGATTGTGTGGTTTTTGACCTAAAAATAAATCATTTGCAATCTCAGGCCATGCAGGATTGCAAGTAAACGTAATGAAAAGGTCAGGCCGGCCATAGTTTCGTACATAAGTCATTGCATCTTGAGTACGCTCATGCATATATCTGGGACTTCCCGTAAAACTTGAAGGTAAGATGATCCACTGGCCAACATCAGAAACATTACCTTCACTAACAACAGCATCCCTAAGATGAATATATTCCTCAACTCTTAGTTTCCTTTGATTGCATTGAATGTATCTCTAGCGTTGTGACTCTATCTTTGAAAACATATCAAGAATGTATTTTTGGAAAAGGTCATTAGAACGCAATATGATGTTGAAACTGGAAACACGATACATAATTCTGTATGCATAAAAATCCATAGCAGTTACTTTTCTATCTTTCTATCTGTAAATGTACCTGTAGATGGGTTCCTTTGAAGTAGTTGAAAGTGATATCCATCATCTCCCTGCCAAAACATTAGAGGATATTGTAGAGCATCATAGGACCTGTGCGTGTCAGCAGTTTTTTAGATTGAAATATTTCTTCCTTCCAGTATAATATCTCTTTTTCCATGTTGATCCCCTGACATGATAAATGCTACTTCAGATGTCGTAGATTCATTAAAATGCCTACTGTGTTCCCCAGCGGGAACTTTATCCGCATGAATAATTATATGAAAATCTGGTCCAAGTTTTTTGATTGCAGATTTGAAGCTTTTTATGTAAGGATTATTACGTTGTAACATGTCTTGCAACTTCAAAACTAAATCTTGCTTAGCTTGTTGTACAATCTTGCAATGTTGTTCAGCTTGTTCTGTATTACTCTCTATAAAATAAATCTATAAAAATTTAAGTTCTTCAGCAGGCAGGGAAATATACTAACAATTATGTGGTAAACGTGGCCTTGAACTTTAAGTGTAGGTATAAATCCAATCTCAATTACTTGCTTGGAAGAACCAAATGAAGTCTTTGGAAAGCAGCTTTTGTACCGTCTTATATTCTTTTGAAACACCTTTGAACACACAGAGTCAGATGACTATAAAGTATGCAGAGGCTCAGGTGGATCCCTTAACACAGGCAAATGCACCTTCCCACCACTACAACATAAACCAGGAGTTTCACCTTTAAACTTCATTGCACTGCAAAATTGGCAAGTAATTGACATGGGTCCAAGAGTACATGATGCATCACACTTGTAATCCATTGATGGATTGTAGTAATATATATATATAGGCAGTATTTTTTTTATCTTTCCAAATAGCCATTTTTGAAGGGTGTGTGACATTTCTCTGACATTCAAGTCTCTCTTCTTGATCTTCAACTCTTTCAGGGATCCTTCCTTGCATCATTTGTAAGCAATTCGACTTTCTTGTTTCTTGTTCTTGCACAGTTTCCAAAGCCCTTAAACGTGCCATTCTCAGTCTGTTTGATTCTCTCCTTGACTCTTGTTTTAGTGGAGCTTCATTTTCCCGTTTTCTTCTCATGTTTTCTCTGTCTTTATGTGAACGATACCGTACACTTCTTTTCCTTTTGGGTGGAGTTTGGGATTGATCTGCTTCGGTTTTCCTGGAACTTTAATGTTGCTTTCAAAAATTTCCCATTCCTTATTATTATAAGAAAACACATAGGCACTAAAGTGTACGGAAGTTTTTGTCACTGAACTTAATATTTTTAATTGTTTCAAAATACTCCCCAAATACAGCAGAGAGATGTCCATTATGAAAAATATGGAAACGGCAAGAAAACACTTCTGAGGCAGCCTGTAACTCAGAAGCGGAGCCGTAAGTAATAGGGTTCAACATGGCAGTTTAATAAGCTTTGCGAGACGGGTAGTTGTTCCCTTGATGATCCTGAGTAAATACCTTAAATCTATCCCAGTTACTGATGATATAATCAACAGCCTGTCGAACAACAAAGCTGGATTGCACATTACCACACAATAAGTAAGAAATTCAACTGAAAAGGCAGGAACTATCAGCGTCAATTGGGACAACTTTGCAAGGGAATGTATCATTCCCTAATTTGAACAGCTCAAACACGTGTCATTGTTTAAAGTAACACCTAAACTATCAACATAAACAATCTAAACCCAGAAATGGTTCGAAATAATCAAATAAAATATAAGCAAACAAAAATGTATATCAGAGTAAATCAAATTCTTAAGCTGAAAAAGAAACAAAATTAAAACATTAGTTGTAAACCATAAAGACGTGTGTGTATGACATACAATTTACAATTAAATTTCGATTAGCTGTAAAAAAAATAGTAATTATTAACATGAAAACAACTCTGACCACACACAAAGTAACAAATAAAATATAAGCAAAACAAAAATGTATTTAAAACAATTCAATTTAGAATTATAAAATAGACCTAGCTTGAAGAGCCATGTATATATATATATATTCGAGCGCAAATGAAAGCAAAACAAATGAGACTGTTGCCAAAACAACTAACTAAAAACCCAGTTGTTGAAAAAAAATGGAAAAATCGCTTAAAAATTTAATTTAAAAAAATCTAAAGGGAATTTCGAAAAAGAAACTCTTCGTAGTGCACATCATCAGGACCTAGAATAATTATGTACTGTTCAGGATAATTAGACCTAGAATAATTATGTACCAAGTTTTATACTTCTGGGTTGCTTGGTTTGGGCGGTAGAGGTGAAACACAAAGTCGAAAAGTTCATTTTATTAGTATAGATTTACCGTGGCGTTATTCTATGAAGTAGGGTTTTTATTACTTTTCACTGAAAATATGTATACGTACGTATACTTTCCAAGTATTGTTATGAATTTAACTATGTTTCAATGCATTTTAAAACATAACTTAACGCAGTGTTTCTCAAACTTTTTGGGGGGGCATGACAACTCTACGAGGAGGCGCGAGCATATTGAAAAGTCAAAAACAAAAGTTTATTTAAAAATTATTAAAAAAGATTTTTTTGAAAAAAATTATGAATTTACTGAAAATAAACAAAATACGTTCTGACATAATAAGAAATAAAATACACATTTACACTGATATATTACACTTGTAAATGTATCAGTGCTACACAACGTTTTTTTCATAATTAATTTAACAATATTAAGTTAAGAACAAATTTATTAATTAGCAGTAACCTCATGGGCTTGTCATATATATAATTAAAAAGAAAAATTAACACTTATCTTGAGAATTTGTACGGTTTATAATTAATCCCTTAACTGCCGATTAAAATTTGCGTGATTCCCTTCCCAATGCTAACCGTTTTCCACATAGGCGTGCGTATGTGACGTATGGGGGGGAGGAATAAAGAAGCAAATAACCTGAAATAAGTAAATCCTTCGCAAACATTATCAAGGTCATTTTATTGCATTCCAAAGCCTTCGGAATAATTTGATGGATAGCAGTGCACAGAGAAGATTGTACTTCGGAAAGACGTATATATACGTACGGAAAAATAAACGCTTTGGCTTGGCGAGACGTTTATATACGCCTGGGGCTCTTACGAGGTTAAAGTCGTATCGTAGTTTTAGCGTCATAGTAGAGTGGGGGATCGGTTAATGAACATAATCCGTTCCAAGACTATGTTCGCTATCCGAATTCTTCGTTAACCGATCATCGATTCACCATAGACTTCTATGTGAAATCGATTAATTCGTTCTGGAGAACATAAAAATTGAAAAATGTATAATTTCTTAGTAAGTTTTTAAAAAATAATACATACATATATAGTCTTGCAAAATAATCAGTCCTTTTCATATTTTGCTTAGGGGGCGTTAAAGAACATGTCCAATGTCGACTGCTTTTCTCTCTTTTTCAGGATTTTCAAGAAGTAATTAATAGCATTGTCGTTGTAAAGATCCCCAACCCTACTGACATCAGCTTGGTTTGGGTGCCATTTAAAGACCATTGCTCTCACAGCCTCCCACTTTTTCAAAAGATCTTTAATGGCAGATGTCGGCATTGGTCCTCTTTCATCTTCCTCTTGTTCAGAATGAGACACATTTCGCTGTGTTTCTAGGTCCTTTCAAAATTTCTTGGAGTTCTTCTGTCGCCAGTTCATCTTCATGTCCCATTATGAGCTCTTCTATGTCATTCTCGATCACTTCCAATTCCAGATCTCTAGCAGTTGTCAAAATTTCATCCATAATTTCAGGTGCGTCTCCCTGATCACCTCCGAATATATGTTCGTTGTCCAAACACAAAAAATATTTCTCGAAAGTGTTCATTATCCGAACACAAAAATCTTTCGTGAAAGTGTTCGTTATCCGAACATAAAAATCTTTCGTGAAAGTATTCGTTAACCGATCACCCACTGTATAGTATTATTGAATTCAATACAATTTTATCGCACGAGGGGGGCGTACGAGGGGGTGAATATTGCAACTTTGAGAAGCACTGACTTAACGTGATGAGTAACTATATTCCAAATTTTTCTGGGAACCAGCGAAATTTTCTCGCGGACCACCACCACCATTGCTCTACAGTTGAGCGACCTTTTTGTCGACCTCTGCTCTATAGTCGTGGCTCTTAAACTGTGGTCCGCGAGCTCTCGGAGGTCCATTGCGCTTATCTAGGGTTCCTCGAGGGTCTGTCATCTAATGTTAAAATTTCCCTCATTTACGTATTCTGAAAGACCTCGTGGAAAAATTGAAAGATGTGCCATCCTAGACTAGATCATTAAATTATCCTCAATAAAAATATTTACTAGAAAATGTATTTTGATATTAATTCAGTTTTTTTATTGTTTGCCACCACATAGTCATTACTAAAATGAAATAGTTTCGATATATATATACGTATATAGTAGAAACCAATGGCATAGCTATTCCTGAGTGTGTGGTCCCTGTATCAAAATTTCTTGGGGGCACTTTTTGGGTTCCTTAACACTTAACGATTCTTCATGTGGAGACCCCTGTAACTCGAGGACCCCGTATCATTGACGCGGCTGATACAGCGGTAGCTACGCCCCAGGTAGAAAGATTAAGAACTTAATTCACATAGCGCGCCAATACAATAACGATTGCATCAATCTCGATTTCAATAATCGGGTTGCACCTGTTTCATTTATTTACGCTTACATTATTCATGTATTTCAAACTAGTATTCGGTAAAAAATATTTTACATACATATATAGTTAGAGGTTTACTGTTTTCTTAAAGGGGATCTGCATATAAAAAGCAGAGGCCCGCTTAGGGACTATTGAGGAACTTTTAAATCACTCAGCCATGTGTTAAGAGTCAGAGAGGGGTGTTCAAAATTTTGGGGGTCCGCGATGTCAGGCTGATACATAAAGGGGGTCCACGGCCATCGAAAAATTAAGAACCACTGCTCCAGAATATCAGCCGTGATTTCAGTCTCAAGCTTTGCTTATTTCAAAAAGTATCCTATTTCTCTAAGTGACAGAAACTTACACAACTCACAATAAAAAGAAGCTCCAGTACCAAGTGGACTTATTTTAACCCTTTATCTACCGACGGTACTTATAAGCAACACTCACTTTAAAATTAAAAAGAATAACCATTTTTACGAATACTCTGACGATACTTAGCAGGAATATTCTTTGAAATCCACTCTTCCAAGATATATGACAACACGGATTTTATGAAAAGCATTTTAGCAGGGAAGGCAAATAGTTTTAGAGCAGAAATTGCGTTTTCAGCTGACGGCGTTTTCAACGCATTGCGAAGATTTTCATTTTTGTCCCGAAAAAATAGTTAATGTCAAAATTTAAGAGTCTTTTTTTTTTATGTGTACGAAGCGATTAGACTTAGAAAGCGATTTGACTATTTATTTTAAGTAAACAGCGTATATAATTAATTTTACAGTTGAATATCTTTAATTAATTAATTAACTCTAACGGATTAAATTTCCAAAAGTTGAGTATGTTGCTTATGTATATATCCCTTAATTTTCAATGTAGTGATTCAAAAAAAAAATATCCCATGAAAAAAACTGCAGTAAATCAAAATGCGGTGGAGAAAAGGTTGAAGAAGAACCAATTTTCCACCCCGAAGGTATGGATAAGCCATTGAGGGAAGGTCGTATTCTTAAACTTCCGTTTTACCGCTGATGTATAGGACAGTACAAGATTTAGAAATGGTCGTGGCTGCGAACTGGTTGCCGACGTTATTTCTGCTGAGTCGTCGGATTGAGCTACTGCAACTAAAGACCTGTTGCATGGAGGGCTTAATGCACGCTAAGGTATTCGACTACGTTCGGAACCGCGCTTTTAAAAAGGCGCATAAATGGATCATTTTCATATTTAGTGACACTTAGATTGGAATACATGTATAAAATTGTTTTAAGGACATTTTGACAAAAAATATTTAAATTCAATATTTCGGCAAAAAAAATTATTTAAATTCAATATTTCGGCAAAAAAATTATTTAAATTCAATATTTTGGCAAAAAATTAACTTAGAAAAAATTAACCTTCTTTCAAAATGTTCTCCTTTTGTGAAAAATGCTTCTTTTATAATAATATTTTGCCTGTATGTATCTCAGACCTCTGTACAGAGGCTCAACTAAGATTTTTGAAAAATTCACATTATTTTCAGAGTTACAACCATTTGAAATAATTATCGGCGTTTTTTTCTTAAAATTTCTCCACTCTCCCCTACCACTTCTCAACCCACTTCTAAGTTATATATTTCAAAAATTTTAGTTGAGCCTCTGTACAGAGGTCTGAGCTATATATAGGCAAAATATTATTGTAATAGAAGCATTTTTCACAAAAGGAGAATATTTTGAAAATGGGTCATTCTATGTTCAGTTTTTGTCAAAATATTGCACTGAAATAATTTTTTATTGTAATAATATTCTTAAAACAATTTTATATACATTTTTTAATATAAGTGACACTAAATATCATAAATATTATCCATTTATACGCTTTTGCAAAATCACAGTTCCGTACGTAGTCGGATACCTTAAACCCGTTGCTGCTGACAATCCTCACGTTGACGAGTTCGTTCATAAAATAATCTTAAAATGTGAAAAAAGTAATCGACAAAAATATTAACAAACTTTTACAAATGTTTATTTTTTCCCCTTTTTCTCTAAAGAATAATTTTTTGCTTTTAGGTTTACTTTTTTTAAAAAAAATATTGCATTATATAAGCGGTTTCTAATTTTTTATACTTCACAGGATACCTGTGTATATAGTGAACCAATTTTTTTAGTCGAAGTAGTGCATAGTTTTTTTAAAAAAAAAATAGTTTTATGTATGAAAAACGGGGAACAAATACAGTTTTTCAAAATTACAAATTTTTATAATTTTTTTAAGAAAAACTAACTTAATATTTTATTAAGAAAATAGGTTCACTATATTTTGGGCATTGTTTCATATATGTGCAAGAAATATTTTACATATTTATAAGAGGTACTTTTTAAAAAAATACTACCTAAACATACGCATGTATTTTTAGATTTAAAAAATTATGTCCAACTTAAATTAAAAAGATAAAAAAAAATTTTAACTAAAAAATTATTTTTGTATTTCTACAGGATGATTAAAATATCTTTTTATTACATAAGATTACAAAAAAAGCTAAGCTCTACTGGAAGTTTGTAAAGGTATATGTCTCATACACAGAGAGCCTTATTTTTGGCATTTTACTCTTTCGAGCATGTCCTGGTATCCTTAAATACGAACTTAATAAGTAACAGAGGCGTAGCGGGAGCTTTCGCCTCCCAGAGCCGACCGGAAATTTGTCGCCTCTTTATTTTAATTATTAATCAAGAAATTTAGTAAAAGTCAAAAAAAGCTACTTTAAATTTTTTGGTTGATTAAAAATGCATTTTTCGTGTTTTTTCATAGCAAAATCTTTCATAGAATTGTCAATATCAATATGTATGCCATGTTCAATTCCCAGAATGGCTGAACTTGTTCGCCTTAACGGTTACATAGTCGATATGAGATAATGTTTGATTAATTTTAGCTTAAAGAAGCTTCTTTCGAAGCTGACATTACTAATGGCAGATGTTAAAAAAATTCTCAACATTATAACAATGTTTGGTAAGCCATCTTCAAGTTGAACTTAATAATGTATTTTAATAAACCCAGAGAGAATCGGACCTAATGAGTTCTTTTTTACAGCCTGGGTCTGTTGCAGCTACGAAAGCTTGTAGACGTACGCGCTCAAGTAGGAATTCATCTTTATGAATGTCTTGAGGAGCTTGATCTAAGCTAAGTTCGTCCATGCTCAATATCACTTCATGCCTTAAAAAGCATATTTTTGCGCTAGATTCTGAAACTGTTGGGATCTTTCTCAAATTTCAGCAGTTACTCTGTCTATTAAAGAAAACATTGTTCGCCTCAAGTCATCTTTGTATGACAATTGAACATCTTTACTTCCGTCGCCAAATATATGCTTCCTCCTGATTCGTCTTGGGGGTTCAAAAGAAATTTCAAGCTCTTCACATAAACTTTTAGCATAGATTAAAGCGTCATCCACGAATTGGTTCAACACCGTATATAGAAAGGAAAATCGTTCTTTGTGTCACTGTAGTGCAAATAGATTGCGCGTTGGACTTCTAATTAATCCAAAGGTCGTCGGTTCGCATACCACCAGTCATTAGCGAAACACAAAAATTTTTCAAGGGGGGTGGGGTCCAGGGTCACGAAAGTCCGCCATTTTGGTATCATGCTCCAATACGCCGTCCAACATATTTTTTTGATTGTGTCGATTTTCGGGGAAAAAACAATACAAAATTAATTATTGAATAAATAATTAGCATTAATTAATAAAATTAATTATTAAAACAAATGCATAATTAAATTTTACGTAATATATATTCATAGGATTATAACCAATCGAAAAAAAATTGGGGGGAATATGGGGGTGTCCGGACCTCTAGGTCCCCCCCCCTTGTGTGCGTCACTGCAGAGCACAGAAAAGGTCGTATTTCGGAAAGACATATAAATACGTCCGGGATATCTTACGCACCGGTTGAGCGAGACGTATATATACCCCGTTGCCACTTAAGAGGTTAAAGTCGTATAGTAACTTAAGTGTCAAAGTACATCATTATTGAATTGAATACATTATTATCTGTATGGAGGGGAGAGGAATGAAAATTATGGTTGAATAATTGGGTCACAAATGTTGAAAGTTTGAGAAGCACTGTGTTACAAGCTTCATGCAGAATGGAGCACCTCCAAACTTTGCCAATCCATTAAAACGGTTCCTGTTGTTTACCTTTGGTTTGTTCAGAATGATTGATCGAAGGTGCAAGATCGTATGACCTACATGCTCAGCCCACCTAACTGCGATCGGCTTCTGGTTGTAGGGCTATTTGAAATCACTTGTGTACCATTTATCCCCGTCAGAATCGACCGAACAAAGATTCCATCTGTCATGAGGTTTCTGTAATTCATTCCGATATTTTACATTCAGCTGTGACAAGCGTCATAGATTAACGCCATTTAATAGGAATGTATAATGCTAAAAGTTTAATATGCACTCTATAAAAAAAATGACACATCAAGAACGAGTAGTCCGATAGAGACAAAAAATGGTGGGTCGAAGGAATATGTACAGAGTAGAAAAAGATTAAAATTTCAGGAAAATTGAATGATTCATTTCAAGTTACATAGGCATAAAGCAACGAGTCTAATAAGGTGTTGACCCATCTCTAGCCTGGATGCAAGCTGCCACACGACGAGGCATAGAGTGATAAAGCGCCCTGATGGTCTCCTGCGTATTCCTTGACAACTTTTCTCAAATTGTCACGCCACGTTATCGGCATTCTCTGGTAGATACAGAAGCCTTCCCATCATATCCCAGACATGCTCTATAGGAGAGAAATCTGGCGATCTGGTTGGCCTAAGAATTGTTTGACAAGCTGTAAGACAGTTCATAGCAACAAGTACCATATGAGGTTTGGCATTATCATGCTGAAAAATAAGGTAAGGGTATGCTAGCAAAAGGAATGCTAGCAAAACCGTTCTTAGAATGCCATCGACATAATGTCATCTCCTCTAATGACGTCCAATGGGGCCTGGCTGTCAAAAGAAAGGGCACCCCAGACCATAAATCCTGGTTGAGGGTCTGTGTGATGTGAAATAGTGAAAGCAGGATCGGCACACTGCCCTGGCCGTCTCCATACACGTCTTTAATGATCGTCAGGACACAGTTGGAAGCGGGATTCGTCTTTAAACACTATACGTCCTCAGTAAGCATGATTCCAACCTGAAAGAGTCAAGCCTCACTGTAATCTGGCTCGACAGTGTGCAGGCGTAAATGCAGGTGGCGTAGAGGTCGGTATGAGCGGAAATTTCTCTCTATCAGCCGTCTGTGAATGGTCATGATGGACACTCATGTGCGGGTCACACCTTTGATGGTTGATAACGATGAATCAGGTGCTGTGACAGCTTATCTGACAATCAATCTGTCCTCGTTATCTGCAGTGGCCCTAGGTCGACCGCTACCATCTTGATGCTGAAATCTGCTACTGTCCACCCACTCTTGACAGCATCTTCTAACGGCCACATCGCTTCGACCCATATGACGAGCGATTCTCCGATTTCCCAAACTCCCTTTTTCTATCCAATGATACGACCTCATTCAAACTCTGACGTAATGAGCTCGAATTCAGCGACGAGTCGTTTTTTCAGTCGTTGAAAGGAATCCTAAATCGCAATGCAACAGAAATTTTCGCCATCAGATTGACAATCCCTTCTTATAGACACCAGCTGAGTGAGCAGTTCCGATGCGCTGTAGCTCCAGCTGTTCATTTATTGAACACCAAATTTTAATCATCTGCATATTCGGTACAAATGTCTTTGCATACAAAATTTCATTACATCCGGGCAACTCCTTCTTGGTGCGTCGTTTTTTTTGTTATAGAGAGTACTTAAACAATCTTTTGTTTTGATTTTATAGCTTTTAATTTATTATAGTTTATTAATAAAGCTTCCATAATTTGGTTACAATTAATAGTGTAATTTTATTAACTAGGTACATTTTATGTGTTCTTAGATCATATAAAAATAAATAATTGCATATACCGTAAAATTCTGCGTGTATAACGTGCACCTATACTTTCAAGCTGCATTTTTTGATTTTGAGGTATATTCACCGTATAACCCGCACCCCTTTTTTTACGAAGAAATCTGAAATATCAGTATACATTGCCCTTATGTTTTGAAGTCATTTATTCGAGGTATTATCCCAGACCTTTGAAAAGATAGTATACTTCTAGAACTATAATTTTTTAATTTATAAGGCAAGTTATTTCTTTTTAAATAAACAGCATTTCGATACATATAGAAGTAAAAAAAATTTTATGTGTTCATCTCTTTTGTTATTTTTAAAGCTATCGTTTTCATGCCCAGCGTATAATGCGCAGCCTTAAGTTTCGATCTTATTCAATTCCTCTGTTAGCTCATACTCTCTACGTATTTATTTATTTACACTCATGTCCATAAATTAAGAATAATGAAGTTCAGGCAAAGAAAGAGAAAGAAGCAAAACAAATTTGACTTATTGGTAAAGTCTATTTATTAAACAAAAGGTAAAGAGCAAAAAAGAGGTTATATGTTTGACATAATTAATAAAAATTGCGATTTTCACTCCCTGGGGCAAATTTCAAAAAGAAACTATTTACAAAAAACAGTATAACATGGTTAGTATTATGGTTAATACGGAGTATGTTTCCCGGACGATGCAATACAGGCCTTACAACGCCTAGGCATGCTGAGTATCAAATTATCAATCTGATCTTGGGGAATATTAAACCACTCATCAAGCACAATGCCCTCCGAAGTTTCGGTAGACAGGTGGGAGGGGGTTGACGGGCTGCAATTCGTCGGCCAAGCATATCCCACACATGCTCTGTTGGATTCAAGTCCGGTGAGTATGCTGGCCAATCCATACGGGTGATATCCTCCGATTGAAGCCATTCGTCTACAATGTTTGCACGGTGAGGACGGGCGTTGTCATCCATAAACAGTAATGCAGCACCCATAGTGCCCCGAAACAAACGTACATGTTGTTCCAGAATGACATCCCGATAGATGAGGCTGGTCACCGTTACACTCTGAAGTTACTGTCAGTTCTGGAACCAAGAATAATTCCTCCCCAAACGCGAGCCATCCTGCACCACCGTAACGGTGTCGTTCAATGGTATTCTCTTGGTGATAACGGGAACCTGGCGCTCTCCATATTAAAGTCCGGCGAGAATCAGACTACAAACTTAACCTGGACTCGTCGGAAAACATCACACAAGACCACTGTTGTGGTATCCGCAATGCATGTTCTCTACTCCAGGTTAATCGCAGGCGACAGTGAGTTGCGGTAAGTGGAACACATCTGACAGGCCTACGAGCATATAGACCAATGTGCCCTAAGCGTCTGTACACGGTCTGCCTTGAAACTGTCGTACCGGTAGCTGAAGAGACAGTTCTGATGCTGTGCTCCGTCTGTTTCTTTTGGCAGTAACTGCCAAATATACCGGTCCTCATTCGGCGTTGTATTTCGGGGGCGACCTGTGCTGTAACATCTACTCACATTACCATCATCTTGGAATCGTTACCAAAGCCTGGAGATGACCCCCCCCCCCTGGGCGATTCCAAGTTCCTCGGATACTTCCAGCTGCGTACGTCCACATTCCAGTCGTCCAATGATTCTAACGCGTAAAAAAATCATCCAAATGCTTCCTTTGTGCCATAACTATGCGGTTATTGCACTGAAAGGCTTTTAAAGCGCTTGTGAACAATTTTACTTCTTTGCCCCCATTCCTTATATACCCCTCTCTTACACTCTCGTCATTGTGACGTACTATCCGCGCCATCTGATGGTTTCCTGTAATTTGCATATTCTTCTTCAAGATGTGTGCGATAATTCTACAGGTGAAATTTTTTATTTTAGAGTTCAATTTCTGTGTGATTCTGAATTATCCTTAATTTATGGACATGAGTGTATCTTGGTGGAATTTTCAATCGTTAACAAAATAAAGTGCTCCATTGAGTTGAAATTTTATGTACATGATTATTTTAGATGACAATACAGTAATTTAATTATAACTAATAAAAATTAATTACCACTTAATGTTGCGATTCTGTCCTATGTATATACATATTTATATTAATTGTAACTATTTAATAAGAAGTAGCTAAAATAAAATTTTTCTTTGATGATCTAGGATCTAAGTAGGAATTGACTTAATTTTTTTTTATGTATTACACACACTTGTTTTTTGTATTAAGAGTGCACGTTATATACCAGATTTTACGGTATATATAAATATATTTAACACTTTAAAAAATCCTATTAGTGGTCCGCGAGATTTAAACTATGAATTTACTGGTCCGTGAGGTCAAAAAGTTTGGCAACCGTTGCTGTACATTGTGTTTCAAGTTGTAAGCGCCCCCTACAGGTGATATTTTTAACTAAAAATGTTTTCGCCTCGGAAAAAAATTCCGAGATTCTTGTGAGTTCTCTCTTGCAAAGCGCCCTTTTTAATAATTTCTTCCTTTTTTTCATGATTTTTTTTTTAGTTTAAACGAACCTTTGGTTCACCTGGTATATGTGCCACGACCCTGAGTTTGCTTGTGAATTTGGATACACAGAATCAAGAGACATTTTAACAAAATGAACACCTTTGTTTGACTTTCAAATTGCAATCAAAAGATTGTTTAAACGAAGGTAGTGGTCATCTTACCCCGGCTGGGTGGCTTATGCGCTGGCCTTGTACGCCTAAGGTTGTGGGCTCGATAACCTTAATGGTTGTGGCCTAAATCGGTGGATTTTCATGATGCGAAAAATTGACAGCGGTATGATTATGTGGCTTGTAAAAGATCGATCCCTTGAGTGCCCGTTTGGCTTGGATGCTTTCGGCAAAATTAAATTCATAGAACAGTTTTGTATCGTCAGAACTCAGGTGCCTTCCTCTGGGGAGTAAACTGCCTGTCAAAATTACATTGTGGCAATTGGTATATACCAATATGACCCCACACTAGAAATTATACCAACTCCCGGGGAATGTACTAGGTCTGCAACAGTAAAAATAACAAAGTGCATCCCCATTTGGAAAAAAAAGTATTATATTCTAAAATTTCTTTTCAGCGATTATTAATTCTGCAGCACTGGAGATCTTTCTTCTTAGAGATCTCAGCTCTCCTCGCTGAAATTTCACTGGCTTCACTTATAACTCTAATTTCCGTATCCGCCTGACAACCATCGACTACCTCTCTCTCTCTCTCTTAGCTTGACTTTAAATATCAACTCTCATTCGCATAAATCACGGTTTCTCCTAGGAAAGCGATTTTATAATCATACAACAGTTAAAAAGAGGACCCGTTACATCTGAAAGCAAGGAGTATAATTTTTTTTATCCACAGTTAGGAATTTTTTAAAAATGAAATAAATATGGCATAAATGAGTATTCTTTCAAAATTTCCCGATCCGACAAAACTCGGGTCTCTTTATAGCACTTTGTCTCATATTCTTTGATAATCTTTTTCGAAACGCAGTTACTTAAATATAATGAATGGCTTTATGAATTACGTAGAGGAGAGGAGAGGAGGGAGATGTTGAATATCTATCGTGGTTTAGGCTTTGTTTATAGCTGCTAACTTGATTTTAACCAATTAGTACACATGTTACTTGCACAATGATATTAAGCATAATGTACTCTAAAAAAAGTTGTAGTTTGTAATAGTGTGCTCGTTTTTTAACTGATCATGTTTTGTCCTTCAGTTTAAAGATTCAATTTCTTAGATCAGGAATGTCCAACACGCGACCCGCCAGTACGTAAGAGTTTCAGCCCACCCACTCTTTTTTAAAACATTTTAAATGTCAGGTTTTTAAAGTGTTTTCATTTTGAAATTTATTTGATGGGAAATTTATATTTATATTTATATTTATATTTATATTTATATTTATATTTATAAATCTACAATGTATTTACCTGTTACCTGTTCTTGTTTTAAAATAAATCTCCTTTTTGATAATAGAAATGTTTAATAGAATATATAATAGAATATATTTTATAAAAGAGTTACACATTTGATTTTACTATAATAAATTATTTTTTTTAATAAATTCTCCGAATTGCATTATGCATATCCTTTACTATGGATGGTGCTTGATTCTCCGTGTGTGCGAATATCATTTCTTCTCCACTTTTACTGTTTGGAGTGCCCAAAAAAAGCAAAAGGGAACCAGAGATATTTTTTAAAGTTTAAAAAAATATTCAGGAAGGTTAAGATAAAGGACAATGTATACTTAATCGTTTGCGAATGACAGCACAATCAAATTGTAACAATGAGTAACGAAAGATCAATTCAAAAGGAACACCGTAATTTTCAATAAAAAATGGCAACTGTCATATTTTAAACATTATATATTTGATCATTGCATAATTATGTGATATAAACATTATTGTAACATCTATGTCTGTATACATGAAAAATAATGAAAACAATAATAATAATTTTTTTTTCTGTTTTAAATTTTCCCTCCGATAAATGTCTTTTTGTTTCCATATCTCATATAAAGGTATATATTTTTATGTGTGGCACGCGAGATTATAATGTTTTTTCCGAAGTGGCCCGCAAGGTCATTTGGGTTGGACACCCCTGTCCTAGATGACGTGTCGGATATTATGGCGCATCAGGTATTTCATTTTTCAGGTACTTGTTTAGTACTACATTTTTACACAAACTCTGCATTTCGGATTAGAACTAGTATAAGAAATTATAACAATTAATATAGAGCACCTCACGCTTTTACCACAATGACATTATATAATTCTGTCTTTAATCATTTTATTCTTATATTAAGAAATATTTATTTACTTTTTAGTTCGATTCACTATAAAAGCCTGTTTTTTAGTGTTTTTAAACTATAATTTTTAAGAAATTAAACTTAGACCGACCTTCTAGAGATGACATTAATGATATCAGCGAGGAACTGTCCCATTCTGACGTTATCTCCAATATCAACAAAGAGACATTTGGATTCAATACTTCAGATGTTTTCAGCGGTCTCACCTTGATTGTATCTGAGCAGAAAAAGATTATAATTGTGACTTTCGTTAATAGACTCGAAACAAAAATGCCTTGCACCTAATCTTGAAAATATGGTTTTATAGTTAAAAATTACTGCATTTTATGAAATCTAATTAGCTTATCAGTGGATTAAAACAGGGGTAGCCAACTCAATTGACCTTACGGGCCACTTCAGAAAAACTTTATAATCCAGCGAGAAATATATATTTTTATATTAGATTTGGACTCGTTACGAACATTTATTGGAGTGAACATCTAAAACAGAAAGAACTGTTATTATTGTTTTATTATTTTTCATGTATACAAACATAGATAATAAGATAATTGTAATACAATGATCAAATTATGTTTCATTTGTTTCTCAATTCTTCCACTTATTTTTTGCAAATCAATCTCAAATGCGTGTATTTGCACATCGTAATTGATGTTGCAGGTTTTCGTCAGATAAATTTGATTTCGATTTATGAAGAGTGATTCGCAGGTGTAATTTGAAAAAAGAGTTGTTCTTTTTGTAAAATAATTTCCTCACAGCTTTCTGGACCAACACAATTTATTGAACAAACGATTACGAAAAAGGCACACAGCAAGAACAAAGTCTGACCGCTGCACACAGCGTATCATCGGGGTGTGGTATCCGTAGAAGGAATGCGTGGGAGGAGACGGAAAAAAATGCATGGGCGAAACACACAGTTATCCTTCAGCCGGAAAAAAATGTTTCACTCGCCTCAAACTAACAAAAAGGTTACAGGAATCGAGCGTGATTATTCAAGATATTGCAATCCAATACCACTCGCTTCTAAGTATCAGCAGCAACGTGACACAATAGAAACAAAAATGGAGTTTATTTGTAACAAAACACTACATTAAAAACAAAAACAAAAAAATATTGCTCAAAATAATCATATTTTGTAAAGAATCTCGCGGTCGCAAAATTACTCTAGGGTGGCCGCGGGTTGGCCACCCCTGGTTTACAGTTTAAGCCATCTATTCCATATTTCCCTACTATTCCATAATAGCCTCCATTCGCCACTTTTCTTAAAAATAATTTTTTATAACATAAAACAAATAGTTCTTTTTTTTTTACAAGTGATAATTTATTACAAGTAGTTATAGTATATATCCCCGGGCAAGGCAAGGTCGATTCAGTCTTTCATCTCTTGGTCAATAAATGAGTACCAAGCTTGCTTGGGGACTAAACACTTCACGCCATACTGACCATCGGACAGGAACATCTACTTATACACCTCACCATCCAAGATCACGTATACTAATATGAGCAGTGTAGGCCTTGGGCCTTCATGGGCCACTGAGTTAAGTTATAGTATGTACCAGTAGCGCACACAGGAATTTTTCAGGGGGGGGGGTCCGGGGTCAAAAGTTCACCATTCTTGTATCATGCTCCTTTTGATTTTGTCGATTTTCGGGAACAAAATACAGTAAAAAACTAATTGCTGAATAAATAATTAGCATTAATTAATAAAATTAATCATTAACAACAAATACTTAATAAAATTTTTCGTACTATATACTTGGAACTATAATCAATTGGGGAAAAAATCAAGGGCTTTGGGTGTGCGCCACTGGTATGTACTCATGAAGATTTTAGAGATTTTTATCAAAAATCAGCAAAGTTATTATTAGAAATATAAGTGATATTTCATAAAACCCTCCTCTCATCTATATGCAAGAGCTGGATACTTTTCTTACCAAGAAGTTTTGAACAAGATATAAACAGTTTCTTCAAATAGATGAAAGTTTCAATATAATAAGTTTTTATGATGATATATAGCCATGTAGAATATATAGATAGCACGTTAAATCTGTCAAGGTTCCAAGTCCTCATGTTGGCGTGATGCGGTATTTTGGAGAGGGGGATGCCAGCTCAGGTGTCATTCTCGTCACTTGATTGAGGTTCAAAATTACGAGTTCCGTTGCCAGTTGCCCTCGTGTCGCTTCAGTGTCCGACGTTAATCATAAATCAAATCAAATCATGATGATATTTCTTCCTTCATTTGAAATAAGACTCTAAAAATAGAACGAAAAAAAATTTGCAGAAATACTTTTTATAATTCGGTATAATGCTAAAAAGATATTTAAAGAGTGCAAAAAACATTTTTTTTTTAACATACTGTAAACCGGAACTAAAATGAGCAGTGGTGCACACAAGGGGGGGGGGTCCTGGGGTCCGGACCCCAAAGCTTTTGATTTTTTCTGATTGATTAAAACGACCTAAGTTCATGTGACGGCATAGTCACATGACAACTGCAATCACGTGTTTCCAGTCAATAAACTAAATTCATGATGGTCACACGATAAAGGCGATCACGTGTTCACACCTGAAATCGAAACTGATATTAGATTTGTATTTGTTCCACTACTTTTAAAATTTTAATAAAATATCAAATTTAATAATTAGATCGATGTTTAAGTATTAAAATTCTTCAATAAACCTTTAAAAAAAAATTTTCTTAATTATTTTGTTATGCGTATTTTTATTAAATTAAATGTATTTTATTTACTTTTTTGCATTGTTATTTTTGACGAAAATGTACATTTTAAAGGAAAGTTTCTGTGTAAAAAGCAAAAGTTGGCAACAGTGAAGCGCCTGTACTGACTAGCTGAAAACATGTGATTGTAATTGTCCTTTTCTATGATGTCACATGAATTTATCCACTGATTGGCTGAAAACACGTGAATGTAGTCAGTGCCGATTTAAGCTCATTTCGGGCCCTGGGTGCAGAAGATATACAGGCCCCCTTGGCACTGGTGGATCTAAATTTATAACCAGACAATGTGATTAAGTCCAGCTTATTCGGACCCTTCCGGGCCTCTGGGTGGCCGCCCCAAGCGTCCAATAGATAATTTGACACTAACTGTAGTCATCATGTGACCATGACGTCACATAAATTTAGCTCATTACTTCATGCACTTCGCTTTTGCCAACTTTTCCTTTTTGCAGAAAAACTTTAAAAAGAACATATTTGTCAACAATTATAACACTCATAGGTAAAGGAAATGCACTTGATTTAAAAATACACGAGTTATGTAAAAACTGTTTCTTTTTGTTTTGAAAAATCTCAATGTTTGAACATTTTTAGCCAATTATCAAATTTAAAATTTTATCTAAATTTTACAAAGACAGTAAAAAAAGTACAAGTCTATTGTTAGTCTGTAATTTAATAGAGAACACGTGATTGCATTTATCACGTGGTCGTCTTAAACTTAGTCCATTACACTTCAACCACAGCTATCACCGAAGTCAGGGGTGAGCAGTTCTTTTAGCTCTACGAAGTAGATGAATCGGAAGGTCGCCCCCTTTTAAAATGATTGTATTCATTACTTCACTTTGCTCCTCAGAAAAATTATAAATTGCATCCAGTGGTGTACTCTAGGGCAGTGATCCGCAACCCCCAGTCCGTGGATCAAATGGTGCCGGCCAGTCGAAAGAACGTTAAACTATTGCCATTTTATTTAAAGCGGAGCATTTCTCTCGGATTTGCTCAACTTTCCACGGAAAACACTTTATATTCCACGTTAAATCACTTTTATTCATTTTTGGTGTAACTATATTTGTTCTAAAGGCATATTTAAATGTCACTAAATTAAAATTGTTAAATCAAAACAATCTAAAATATAAACAATCAACGTGTCCCACCCTCAGTGGACCGCGGTAAAATTATCAAACGTTGACCGATCCGCAGCGATAAAAAGGGTGCGGAGCACTGCTCTAGGTTGGGGGGGGTCCCCGAGTACAACCCCCCCCCTCCTCCCAAAGCCCTTGATTTTTTCTCCCGATTGATTATAATCCTATGTACAAAGAACGTAAAATTTAATTATATGCTATTAATAATTAATTTTATTAATTAATGCTAATGATTTTGTAAGGAACAGCTGCCTGCACCTGGCAACAGGTCGAACGAGAGACGATATAGAGAAAAGGATCTGGCAACGACGGAGGAGAAAAAGGTCGGAACGGGAGAGAAGAGAGAGGGTGACGAAAAAAGCCGGGGTCGTGAAAAGTAGACACGGCTGAACGATGTATCGTAATCCTGTAACATCGCAATATATTCTTGATTTTAAGAAATGTCCCATAGAAGGTATGGAATAAACAGTGCGACCAAATCCTGTCTGCAATTATTTTCTTGTCACAATTCGAACACGGTCGGAAAAGAACTCACGAGTTTACACTGGTGTCAGAAGTGCGATGCAATGGAGCAGAATTTAAATGAACAAAATATTTCAAATTGATCGGTGTTCGTACTACATAATTGTGAACAAGGTTCTAGTGGACATTCAGTTTGAAAGAAAAATTTTAACAAGGAAATAGAACCCTGCAGTGAATCTTCAAGTTGATGACCACGTGCATCCCGGGAATTGCCTTGCAGCAGTTTCAAGTGGAAAAAACAAGACCTTCTTCATATGGAGTTTTACCATCACCTGCCGAGTTGGGATATGAACGAACAGATGTCGTATTTTTCTTCATTTTCTGATGAATGGAGCCGTGATCTGAAAAGTGTTCAAGTACTGAAACAGCTTTCATGTCGAGGTAGGTGGCTATTGTTCCCCTAAGTTAAAATATTGTGTGAATATTTAAAAAAGTAATGGGATGCAGTCATATTTAATTTGTTTTTTAAAAATAAAATAGAAAAAGCAGATATATCTGAAAAAGAAAATTTCATTGGTTTATTGCAATATTCTATGTTGTTGGATTATTGTGTAGATGAAATAAGAAAATTGTGTACTTATTTTACCTGGAAATGATAGGGTATCATTTTAAATGTTGTAAAATATGGTATTTAGAGTTCTAGTGTTAAACTATAATTTCTTTTTTATCATCATTCTTTACTGTTTTGAAATTGTCTCAAAAATTAAAATCTGGGTATAGAAAGTGTTTTGCATATAACAATTCAGTTTGCAGAATTTAAAAAAAAAAGAATTAGATTAATTTATCTTGAAATAATGGTTGCGAAAAATGTATGTTTGAGTGGGTAAAAAAATATCCATTAAAAAAAAAAAATGTATATGTATTTCAAGTAGACTTCCTGTTAAAAGGTTGTAAATAAGAGATTTTGTAGGTTATTTATGACTCAGAATGTGGCATGTTTTTTTTTAATATTAAATGATTGTTTTTCATTTTAAGCAAAAGTTTTGCAATTTGTCAGTTAGTTGATAGTTTAATGCAATCTGAGGTTATTTCCTTTGCTCGTAATTTAGGATGTATATGTATATTGGTTTTTTGTTTCCTGCATAAGATTCTTTTAATTAAAAAAAAAAAAGAAACTAAGAGTAGATTTATGATTTGAGAAATAATTCTATGGTAATGTAGCTAAAGTATGTTGTTAATTGTGTTTTTTTTTTTAATTTTGAAAAGGTTTTGATCAGTAACAAATAACTGTGTCTCATATAAGTTTTATTGTAAACATATTTCGTATTGTGTTTCTGAATTTGAGTACTCTTAGAAAAAACGAGTAGAATTTTTCTTGCTTGTTAAATATATAGTACTAGGTCATTTAAGTGTTTGTAGTTAAATTTGTCAGAAGGTAATTTGGCATTAGGTTTAGCTTGATTAAAAATGGCATTTCTCATTAGAAGTAAGAAAATTGACTTAATTCAATTAGCGCGGGACTTAGATGAGTCACCTGATCCGTCTATGTCTAAAATTGTTTTAAGGAATTTAATAATCTCTAGTAAATATTACAAGGAGGAAGAGGCAAAAGAGTTATTGGAAGTTATTACAGCCGAAAGATTAGAGACAGAACAGCGGCAAAAACTAGAACAACAAGAACAATTATCAATTGAAAAATTACGCTTGAAATGGAATTATCTAGGATCGCTAATCAGAGTGCTAATCAAAATAATGGTCAAACCTCACGTGTAAAATCTTTAGATGAAATAGTTAAAATGGTTAGGCTCTTAACTGTAAAGGTACCCAATAAATCAGACGGGTGGGAATATTTCTTTTCTAGTCTTGAAAAGGCTTTCGCTAGTGAAATGGTTAGCGACGAGTTAAAACCGAAGGTTTTGTTATGCATGTTAGGAGACAAAGTGTCAAACTTATTAGTTAACCTAGGCGAAGAAGAATTAAAAGATTACGAATCTTTAAAACAGGTTGTGCTCAAGGAGTATGAACCCTCACCCCAAAAATATGTTTAGAAAATTTTAGAAAGGCCAAACGTAACTCTGACGAAACTTTCTCTCAGTTCGCGTCCCGTTTAACATCGATGTGGTTATACTACTGTAAGTTAAGAGAAGCGAATGAGATTTTGAGTCAGTTAATCAACTGATCGTAGCAGATAAAATGTTTGAAATGTTGGATTCTGAGACGGCGACCCATATTGGTGTGCTCCAAGGGGAAGAATGGTACAAACCCAGGAACTTGGGCAAACAATGTGATATATTTTATGCTTCCAAAGGGAAATCCTACGATGAACCTGAGAGAGCTAAATGGAATGATAGTAAAAGGAGAAGTTTTAATGGTAGTTGGGGTAAACAGCCATTTGGGGAGAAAAAGACAGATAAATTTTCTTCTAGGAAAAACTTTGATAAAGGTAAAGTAACTGAAATAAAAAATTCGCTTGTTTCACCTGTGGATCAGATAAACATTTTAAGCGGAATTGTCCTAAAAACAAAGGGGTTGATAATAAAAGACTTAATGTGAATAAGGTGTCAACGGAAGGGACAGAATTAGAAGATGGAACGGTCACTGCTAGAGTTGATTTGCTAGGTAAAGTCATTCCTAGGCGGGCTATTGAAGACAAATTAAGTAAATTGGTGAAAACATCTATCAGTGTAGATGGGAAGTTAGTCCATGCGTTAGTGGATTCTGGTACGGAAATTACTGTTATCAAGAAAGACTTAGTTCCTGGAATATCGGTTGAAGGAGCTTCCACGATTTATTTGAAAGGTATTTTCGGTCCAGCGGTTAAATGTCCTTTAGTATATGTTCCAATTGGTCTTGCTACCGGTGGCCAGGTTAATGTGGTGCACCAGCAAGTGTTATGTGCTTTGGCAGAAGTTTTGGTAGAAGACGTGTTGCTTCCACCAGATGTTTTGGATATGTTGGGAGGAGCCCAGAGTGAAGAGAATTCACTGGCTCAAAGCTCTCAGGACCTGAGGGTTGACTCAGGAAATGTAGATGAAACCGAGGTTTCGTCGGGTATTCTGCCAAAGAAAGCACAGGAGCACATTGAGGATTCTCAAAGGAATATTACTTCATGTCGGAATGAAGTGGGAACATTGGGTACTAAGGATGAGGAGGTGACCGCTGAGATGGATAAAGGAATCATGGTGGCTGATAGTTTTCGTTCCGAACAGGAGTGTTGTGCCGAGTTAGCATTGGTTTGGAAGTATGCTAAGGAAGGCAAAGGAAACTACTATGAAGTAGATGGATATCTATTTCGTAGGGATAAAATACTCGGGGAGAGTATTGGGCAGCTGGTAATTCCGAAGTGCAGAAGAACTGAGGTGTTGAAACTAGCGCATACTTCCGTGTTCAGTAGTCACATGGGTCCCAAGAAGACGCTTGAACGAATAAAGTATTCTTTCTTTTGGGAGGGTCTGAGGGCCGATGTGAAGAAATTTTGTGAGTCATGTAAAGAATGTCAGCTCACTCGATCGGTTAGGATTAAAGACCGATCATCCAGTACACCTGTGGCAAGGCCTGAATTGCCATTTGAGGTGGGGAATATGGATCTGATAGGTCCAATTGATCCGCCAAGCTTAAAGGGACATAAATATATTTTACGTCTGGTTGATCAGCACACTAGGTGGGGCGAGGCTGTGCCGTTGACTAGTCTCAGTGCGAAGGTAACCTGTGAAGCTTGGTTAAACATATTTTCGAGAACCGAGATTTATCTTTTGTCGAAAAGGGAAGGTTTTGTAGAAAAGAATAGCGCAGCATCGTGGGTCACGGTACTGGATTTGTGGAAGTGGTATTTCTGTCGTTCTCTCACGAAGAATTATGCCGCATGCTTTATGTCGTTTGGAATTTGCATGACTAAAAAGTGAGGTTTAAGATTGAATACACTCCTTATGGATGTAATTTAACGGCTCAGGTTTTAAGAATGTTAGAGCAGTTTGTTACACCTCGCATAGTCGATATAGACCTTCTGATGCAAATTTGGAAAAATCGTGTAAAGCGAATTAACTTTGTATTAGGATGGGTTGGGTCGGAAATCATACTGGCCAAAGGCAAATTAGAGCCGTAGGAAAGTTTACTGTGTACTTAATATAGATTCAGTGAACTCATTGAGCATTCATTCATGAGTTAATGAAATAAACATTGTCTAGATTAAGATAAAAACTGTAATGTATATATTTAGTGTTGTTTTTTTGTATAATGTGTTTTCCATGTATCTGTTTGCAATCCCATTACAGTTTAGATCTTTCTGGGAACATAGTCACTTATTTAAATTGGGCGAACTATTCATATTATTTCATGTGTTTGTATTAAGGAACTTTCACTAGAACAATCATCAAGACTTTTGACTGTTGCAATTATTGTGTGTTCTGTTTGTGGATTTTCTGTGTCACGGTTTGTGAATTTTCTGTTCCTGGTGTCTGATATGGTAAAATCAGCCACAAGGGGCAAATTTTACTCTTAGGTGGGGCGTGTAAGGAACAGCTGCCTGCACCTGGCAACAGGTCGAACGAGAGACGATATAGAGAAAAGGATCTGGCAACGACGGAGGAGAAAAAGGTCGGAACGGGAGAGAAGAGAGAGGGTGACGAAAAAAGCCGGGGTCGTGAAAAGTAGACACGGCTGAACGATGTATCGTAATCCTGTAACATCGCAATATATTCTTGATTTTAAGAAATGTCCCATAGAAGGTATGGAATAAACAGTGCGACCAAATCCTGTCTGCAATTATTTTCTTGTCACAATTCGAACACGGTCGGAAAAGAACTCACGAGTTTACAGATTTATTCAAGAATTAATTTCTTTACTGTTTTTTTTTTGTTCCCAAAAATCGGCAAAATCAAAAGAATATGTGTGGCGGTGTATTGGAGCATGATACGAAAATGGTGGACTTTAGACCTTGGACCCACCCCATGAAAAGTCCCTGTGAGCGCCACTGATTGTGTCATATGAATATCAATACTTGTTAGTTAAATAAAATAGTGGCATTCACTTTATTTATTGTACTAATTTCATAAATATAGACGCAAGCACATTTAAATTTTGAATCAGTTTGACAAGACGCAAATGTACCCTTTCTACGATTTTTTTTTTAAATCACAAGTAAGAAGGCGTGTTGAAATTCTCATCTCAGCCTGCAAATTAATGTCAGTCATCTTGCATCGACATTTACTCTTGTTGATCTACATGAAAGAAAAACTTTGCTCACAAATATATATCTACCTAAATATAGAGAATATTTTGTCTAGTTGCGAGGGGTGGGGGGAGGTTCTGATTGCAAAAAACTCTTTCCGGGCCACATGAGGCCCGTGGGCTACTATTTGTCCACCTGTAACCCACTTTCATGATTTATAGTCACTGATTCATTTTTAATGTATTGCATCAGATCTCGTAAACAACAAAATAGAAAAATTTTATGTCAAAAATTGCAGAAAAGAAAGCATCAGAGGAGTTTTAAAAAATGCATTTCAAATATTTTCCATAAGGTTTGATAAGTTCTTTATAAAATAAATTTTTTTGATTATTTTGTATAGTTAAATTGTATAGTGTAAAAAATTAAATATGCGAGGTAATTGAAAAGGACAGAAACACACACAAAAAAATGTGATGCTAAATTAATTTCTACAAACGTTGAAATTCTTTTTGTGGCCGCGGTAGCCTAGTGGTCAAGGGATCGAATCATGGCTGGTATGTCACGAGTTCGAGCCCAGTACCACTAAAGACCCGCCGTGTAGGGACTATGCCCGTTAAATCTGTCGAGAGCTCAAACGTCCTCCCGTTGGTGTGGTGTGGTAGTTAGGAGAGGGGGTGCCAGCTCAGGTGTCGTCCTCGTCACTTGACTATGTTCAAAATTACGAGATCCGTTACCAAAAGCCCTCGTGTAGCTGAGCAGTGTGACGTTAATATTCACTCACTCACACTAAAGTGCTCTTTTCTTCTCCTAAAAATCGTACTTAAATTCTGTTTACTTTCCAAATCTTTTATAATTTTCTTCAGATCATTAAAACAGAATAAAATGTTATATTCGACCAGCAACTAATAGGAGTTAATTAATTTGTTTTTAAACGTATCAAATAACAAAATCACTTAGTAAATATCCAGAAGAGGGGCGGGGGACAATTTTACAGCGAAATCAGCAAACCTATTTTTAATCCCCCGCATTCCAAACGCGAAAAGCCACCGTCGAAATAAAGCGCCTAAAAGTCCCTTGTAAAATCCCTATCTAATTGAAATTCGCGAGGTAATGGAGGCCACTAATTTCCTAACGCTCCAAAATTCCCCTCTGCTCCGTCTAATTAGTTTAATGAGTGGAGTCTCACTCCCCCTCCCTTAGCCTTAACTGCCACCCTCCCCCATTCCCTTTCCCACGTCCAATAAACAGATTATAAGCTTTCCTAGTAAATAGCCCCACTAAAGGGGAAAACATGCAGAAACTAAACCTCTTTCATATCGATCATCCAATCATCGCGATCTTTTGCCTGACGTCATGGTTGAGGTCATCCCCGATTGGCTCCGGATTAGCACGGGAGACACCTACGATTGAAGGGTGGAGTTAGCCTCCGTCTACATTTAACGGGTACGGTAAGAATTTTGTCTTCAGAACAGATTCACTTAGCTTTCAAGGAGTAGCTTGACGATTTGTCCCGTTCTTCAGAGGAAATATAACTATACTAGTTGCATTTTGGTTTTTGCTAGTTAAATTTATAATTTTTTTTTTCATTTTGGATTAGACAGATGATGCATACGGCGATGATGAATTATTCCTACGGTTATCAACCCCTAATGTTATCTACGTCAGATTCTGTGACGTTTTCTCCATCAACTACACCGAGTCCACCAGCTATCTCCAACTATTTCAGCAACCGTTTGCAAGTTACAAGTGCACCGTATTTCATACCATCTTACCACCAACATAATAAAACAGCCTACCAACCCATAAGGCCAGAGAAGCAAAAACAACCCTTCACTATTGACTATATTCTGGGAAGAAAAGATTCGAACGAAGATAAATATAAAAAAGAATACAAAGGCGCCATTCGGCTTTCTGATAGCCGCAGAGAAAGGATTCTGTCGCCGACTTTGCCTTACTCGGGGCCGGCTGGAACGCCTAGAAGCTCCCTGACTGCTCTGTTGCCTTCTTCACCTGATAGCACGCCTTCAAAAGACGGTAAGCATCTTTGTTTATCTTTTGAACAGTAATTTTCAATAAACTAATTTAGCTCTAAGTTATTCAGAATTTTTATGAGATATTTCTTTGTAATAAAACCACGTTGAAGGTCTTTATTTTTTAGCTGCAATAGCATTAATATAATATTTCGAATTCGCCAAGATAGAATATGTTAATGAATTTCGCATTTTCTTTACAAATATTGATCTTTTTTATTTTTAAGTGAATGTTTCAATATCCAATTTGACATATTTATTTTTCATTTGAGTGCTGTAGTTGTTTTTAGAATCCTTGTAGTTATCCTTGTAAAACATTTTTAAAACAATGATTTATTGCATTTAATCGCTTTATGGTGGAGTTATGAAATATATTTCTACAAATAAAATCGTGTGCTTCCCTAATATGTACCTGGTGCTTTTCTATTTGGAAAAAAGAATCTCTACTTGAATGATTCCCCTCTTAAACCCCTTTTATTACTTTTCGGGATTTAAAAAAAAATAAGTTCAAAATTTAGTTAAATTTAAAATTAAAGTTTTTAATCGATACTTTAAATCCATTTACTAACTTTCTGTGTTTTTTCTTGAAGAAAAAATAAAAAAGAAAAGAAAATATCGTTTGCTTTTTTTTTTAAATGGTTTCTCAATGAAAAACTGTTTTACTTTTTAATGTATTAGTACTTTTCCAAGTTTATTTTATTTTTTCATTACAATTTTACATATATATATATATATATTACAAAATTATTAGAATTTAGATTTTAACTATTTAAAGCCATTAAGTTTTTGAAAACACAAATAGTTTTACATTTTTTTTATTTACCATGAATTTACTTTAGCATATCTTATCCGATAATTTTTGAAAATATTTATCCACTTTTATTTATTTATTATTTTTGCTAGCAGAAAATAATAAAATAAGTTGTAAAATTCCAAAATCATTTATAAAGAATAGTATAAAAATCAAAGGTAGTTTTATTAACGTGAAACATTGTTTTAGCAGCTATTATACTCTTTAAATCTTAATTACGAGCGATACGCAATTCATTTTTAAACCATCAAAGCGTTATAAAACCTTTTATTACATGTTTACTTTACAAATATTACATTTTTAACGCGCGAAATTGAATTCTTTAGTTATAACTATTAATAATTTTTTTTCTAATCTCTAGAATTTTATCTAATTACGTAGTTTTTTAAAGGGATTTAATTTTAAATTAAAAGAGCAATATATTTATGTATCATTCTAGCTTTACTTTTGCAATAGAAGCCGTATCGAAATGAACATCATTCATAAAAAAAGTAATAAGTTTTTAACTCGGCCTTTTTCTGTGTAAAATCTTGTGATTGTTCCGAGTGCTGAAAGATTGAAAACATGCCTTCTATTGAAAAATTAAGACTTCAAATGTATCAGTTATCTACATAATTTCTCAAACCCTACAAATTTAATTGAGTTAAATATATTTTTTGTGTCTTTTTATTGATATGTATGTAAATTTTTAGTTGCATTTTTTACACGTGGGGAAAATATCGCTACACAATTTATTTTTATAGTTATTCCTATTTATGAACCTCTTCGTATATGTTCTTTATATTTTTCAATCTTTTGTGGAATTATTAAATATTTAGTTTACGAAAGATGCTGATTATTCGCAACTTAATTATGGAATTGTCTAGAATTATTGCAAATGAGCTAAATGTGATAAAAAAATATGCATACCATTTTTGTAGAAGGCATGTTAAAGTAATTTAATTTTTTTTTTATCGTACAAGTAACTCAAATTGTCCAAGGCCATAATTAAGCCTGAGTATTTAAATTTGCTAATCACCTATTTTTTAAACACCGTAAAAGTGAAGTGGATATTTCTTTGTAACGAGCTCTGTATGGCTTATGTTTAAGCTAAAAGTATTAATAATAAGCATTGTTACACTAATTGCTTTTCACCATTGATCATTTATTTTTCGTATTTAATTGGACATTCCCCAATACCCATCAGTTTTTTCTAAGGTGGACACATACAAAAAGAATAAATGTCCTCTTAACAGTTTCTACAAGACGGCATTATTTTAATGAATAATATTTTGCAGTGTCAAGCACTACTTCTACTTGAAGTCGATTTCAACTATTCAAGGTCGTGATTGTGACTTCGGCTTTAAAGAACTTGTGGTTTAAACACTTCAAGATTAAGTAAAGAGAATATAAAAAGTGCGTGAAAAATATAGCCTTAAAGTTTCAAACCATTTTCAAAAGTAGTCATTTAGTTTGTTGAGGAATTCAAACTATATTTATTCTAGTACATTTTCAAGCAAAATTGAAGGATAAATATCTCAAAGATTTTGATTCTTGAAAGTCATACCAATCTTTGAAGGTGGCGTAAAATTAGGGATCTTCATTATTATTTTAAGAGTTGAATTTCCTTAATTCATCACTCTGTTTCTTTCAGAAACTTTCTAATTATGATAACGTTGATCAAATTTTTCAATTAGAATTTAATTGAAATAATTTTATAGGTTCGTAAAATAATATGAAAAGATATTGCAAGATGGACTGTTAGCAAAGATATCGTGCCCTCGCTGTAAAACCGACTTAACTGATCCTCTTTTTGATTAATTTTGAGGCATAATATTTTGAGTCACAATTATTCATTTATCAATGCTTTTCAGTTATATAGCTGAGAAATAATGCGTTGCGAATTGAGTTAACAATATTTGTATTCGATTTTGAAAGTTCTGAAATTTAATTAATCCTATTTTTTCATTTAACAGTACATGACGGAGAAATTTTGTTCACAAATACACCAAAAATAAACAAATTGCATCTCATTATTTAAAAATTGAGAATTTTTATCAGTGTAAAATGTGTTTTGTTTATTTTATTTGAATTTCGCCTTTTTTTCTCATCGATGTGACCTTGAATTGTTTAGTTTTCCTTTGGCCAAAATAGGGCTCAAGTGTTTTATTTTCAATCGACAATGATTCAAAATTACGAGGTCCGTCTCCAGCAAACCTGGTATTGTGACCTAACCAAGTGACCAAGACGTTAATAGTCAACCTAACAAAGTGAGAGAGGAAAAATTGATACAATGTAAATTAAGGAATCGGACTACATTCGGAACTGTGATTTTGCAAAAGCGTGTAAATGGATAATATTTATGATATTTAGTGTCACTTGGATTAGAAAATGTATATAAAATTGTTTTAAGAATAATATTACAAAAAAAAATTATTTAAGTATTAAAATTATTACAATAAAAAAACTGAACATAAAATGACTCATTTTCAAAACATTCTCTTTTGTCAAAAATGCTTCTATTATAATAATAGCTCAGACCTCTGTACAGATTTTCAATATTCCATTTTTGAAATATATAACTTAGAAGTGGGTTTATATTCATATTTTACGACAACAGATGAGAGCAATTTTAAGAAAAAAACGCCGATAATTTTTTCAATTGGTTGTAACTCTGAAAATGTGAATTTTTCAAAAATCTTAGTTGAGCCTCTGTACAGAGGTCTGAGCTATACACAGGCAAAATATTATTATAATAGAAGCATTTATCACAAAAGGAGAATTTTGAAAAATGGTTATTCTAAGTTAATTTTTTGCCGAAATATTGTATTTAAATTTTTTTTTTGTCAAAATGTTCTTAAAACAATTTTATACATGTATTCTAATCCAAGTGATACTAAATATTACGAAAATTATCCATTTATGCGCTTTTATAAAATCACGGTTCCGAACGTAGTCGGATACCTTAAACAAACTTTTTTACTGTCATAAATGAGAGGAACAATCCTTGAAGGACGATTCCAAGTTATATGATTTAATAAGAAGCATATATCAGCACGTGTCTCAAATACTAACCGGTGGTTTCCAAATAGCTGGAATATTTCATTCCTTTTTACCAAACACAACTGTGTCACTTCTGTTATCACAAAGAAAAAGGTTTTACCAATCAATCTTATTCAAGAAAGGAGGGGGAAAATGATTTGTAAATACATAATAGGGCATATCTTGAAAATGATTTAAAATTATAGATGGTCTTTTCGATTCAAAGAAGCTATCAAGGGGAGAGGAAATGTGATTTCAATAGAGGCGAGTAACCTGTCATATTTTATATATTCTAACAAGTTCTATTGTTGATAGCCGCTTTTTCCCTTTCGTCAAAGATAAGATTTTCCCTTTTATACTTAGTTGGAAGAATGGTACCTTAAATTCACCTGCATATACTTATTATTTACTGTCTCCACCTCATGTGTTTGAGTGGTGACATAAATCATTCCACACTTCGAAGTCTTTCAAATATGGAAGTATCTCTGTTTAATCGGTTTCTGTAGTTGTACCGCAAATAAAGGGTGTTTTTTTAGAGGTATAGAACTTTAAATTGCAATAAAACAACGATGTATTATTCGATTGACATGAATCTTTTTTTATTCGAAAGATAATCTTGTGGCATTACATTTTAAATATGATTTCTGGCATAGGACTGCCACGGCTGGCTCGGATGTAGTCCAATCTGGACGTCCTATTTTCGATGACTTTTTCCAACATTTGTGGCCGTATATCGGCAATAACACGGCGAATGTTGTCTTCCAAATGGTCAAGCGTTTGTGGCTTATCCGCATAGACCAATGACTTTACATAGCCCCACAGAAAATAGTCTAGTGGTGTTAAATCACAAGATCTTGGAGGCCATTTCACAGGTCCAAAACGTGAAATTAGGCGGTCACCTAACGTGTCTTTCAATAAATCGATTGTGGCACGAGCTGTGTGAAATGTTGCGCCGTCTTGTTGGAACCACAGCTCCTGGACATCATGATTGTTCAATTCAGGAATGAAAAAGTTAGTAATCATGGCTCTAAAGCGATCACCATTGACTGTAACGTTGTGGCCTTCATCGTTTTTGAAGAAGGATTCCACCAGCCCATAAAGCGCACCAAACAGTCAGTTTTTCTGGATGTAACAGTGTTTCGACATACACTTGTGGATTAGCTTCACTCCAAATGCGGCAGTTTTGTTTGTTGATGTAGCCATTCAACCAGAAATGCGCTTCATCGCTAAACAAAAGTCGCTTATGAAAATCGACCATTATTTTCGAAATAAAATTGCACAATTTGAAAGCGTTGTTCAGGCGTGAGTCGATTCATGATGAATTGCCAAACCAAACTGAGAATAAATTACTTGACAGCTGTTAAATCGGTCGCCATCTTGGAAAGTAATGCCAACTTAAACTTCTATACCTGGAAAAAAAACACTCTGTATTAAATAAATTTTCATTTGAGAAATAAGGTAAAATAAGCTTTCTTTTTTAATATGGTTTCCTTACATTTTTTTTTTGTGTGAATTTAGTATTTATGTTAGAAAATGTGTCCTCCATTACAATATATTTTGAAATAACGATTTTTGAGCAAAAGATTAACGCCGAAGGGACGTTTTTCTCCATGTACTAACATTTTGCGTTAGACAAAGGAAATAACTTTTAGATATTAAGAATAAGTGCAAAAATGTTTATAATATATAAACCATTGAAGTCTGGTTTTTAATAAGAACCTGTCTTTTTTTTTTATTTATATTATACTTTAATACGACTTTAAAATTAATCGGGAATTCTGACAGGTACTAATTCTTAAACATTTGTTTCTAGTCCTTTCCAAAAGTAATTATAAAACGCGATTTAGTAATGTATAAATTCGAAATGATATCTTTTTGCATCAATCATGATGGGGGGGCAAGTGACGTTTTAAAAAAATAAATTATTTCATGAACTAATTATTAATAATATTTTGAGGGTTGATTAGATTTGCCAAAGTGCTTTTCCTGAGTATATTGTCTACTGGTAATATTTTTTTTTACAAAATTCTTTAGGTAACGCTTTTTAATTTTCTATATTCTTTATATTTTTTTGCGAAATCTAAATTTTTAATTATTATAGATAACGACAAACCATTGGCGCACACAAGGGAGATGTCCTAGGGATCCGGACCCCCCAAGCCCTTGGTTTTTTTCCCCCGATTGATTATAATTTTAAGTATATAATACGTTAAATTTAATTAAATATTTGTTTTTAATGATTAATTTTATTAATTAATACAAATTATTTATTCAATAATTTATTACTGTTTTTTGTTTCCCCAAATCGACAAAATCAAAAGGAGCATGATACAAGAATGGTGGACTTTCGACCCTGGACCATCCCCCCTCTTGGGAAAACTTCTGTGTGCGCCACTGCTATAAACTATTTACGATTTACGCATATCACGCTTCATTAAATAATTAGAATACGAGTTTTTTTCTGAGAAAGTAAACGAAAAATGAAGATTGTTCTCATCAGTCTTTATCCCCTTAAAAATTTAACAGAAGAATGTGCTTGATTGTGTTTTTAAATCAAAAATTAATGGTAAATAAATTTTCATAGTACCTATTGTTGCGTATAATTCCTAAATATCTTTGTTTTTATGTTAAAACTATTTTATAGTTTTATTTGTAAAAATAAGACAAATGAGTGTTATTAATCTTTCATTTTTTGCGAGTTATTTTAACTTTTGGTGAACAATTTTAAATATGCACTGCACTAGTTATTTGATTTTCGATAACGCAACTGATGAGGGAAATTATCGAAAAAAGTATCGCACGTATGAAAATTAAGAGTTGGATGAAAGACGTTGCATGTTTTAGTCCGCTTTTTGCATCTTTTAATATATTTTCTGGTTTGCTTAAATATTGAAATAATTATATATTTATGTATGAATGGACTAAATTCTTGTGACTCCAGTCACGTGTTTTCAGCCAATCAGTTCATAAATTCATGCGACGTCATAGTTATATCATAAATGTAATCACACGTTTCCAGCCAATTAGTTCATGCTATTCACTGTTGCCAACTTTTGCTTTTCGCAGAAACTTTCTTTTAAAAAGTACACATCTGTCAATGTTAATAATGCACATAGTTAAGCAAAATGAGCTTATTTTAAAAATACACGTATAATGCAAATTTTTTTTTTTTTTACTTTTAAAAATTATTTGAAGAATTTTAACACGTGTGTGTGAACATATCTTTAACTAAATATCAAATATTAAATGTTATCTAAACTTTACATGTAGTACGTCATTTTTAATCAATGGAGAACAAGTGATTGCCTTTATCACGTGACCGTCATGAATTTAGTCCATTGTATAATTATATAATCGTGAATTAAAATTCAGTATGGTACTTTCCAGAGATTGTCTATCAAAGAAACAAGTTATCAGTAGGCCAAGTCAATCCTTATAATTTGTTATGAACATTTGGATGTGTAGAAGGGGTGAAAAAATGGAAAAAAGAACAATTTTAGATTATAATGTTTCAAGAAACTGTTATATTTTAGTATTTCTTTCGGATATTACGAAGCTTGGATCAGACTGTTTTAACGGTGTGGGAAGTGAGACTTGGGGGGTTAGAAATGCTCCAATGTACCTACATTTGTGAGAGGCTCGGACCTCTTTCTTGGGCACCTAGATGTGTGGGGGGAAGCGAAGAAACACTCGACATGATCCAATTAATCCATTTATTTACCCCATAGGCACAATTTCAACTCAAAATAGAAAGAGAATGTCTGTTAACCGCGAAAGAGGAACAACGATGGTGAAACGTGAACGATTAGGAGACTATTAAACTTGATCCTTACCTTAATAAAGGATTTAACCTATCATCCGATTTAATCTAACATCAATGCAATATTAGTGAACAATCGTCACTTTAAGGTTTCCTCCAAAGTCTCAAATCGCAATTCTAATATTATACCTTCAGTAGCAATCTTACCTGACTCGAGTATATCTTCACTCCTACTCCCTCTCAAGCTCGGGAAACCAACTATGTATAAGTTAATTTAAATATCACGATTCTCTTCCGAAGGGTGGGTTGTGAATAACGCAAATTGATAGCCGAAAGATTGCCCTAGAGCAGTTTCCCATACTTTTTTGTCTCGTAGACCCCTTGCTATGCTTTTCGGTTTCCAGTAGACCCCTGCTTACGTAATATGAAATTTTTGCAAATTTATTAACTTAAATGTGTTTATGACAGCTGATACAGAGTTACTTATTTTAAAGAATATAAATTTCTAACTGCAGTGAAGTATAGAATTTAAAATTTAAGTGATACATAAAGTAACTGATTAAAAAAACAAATGTTTATAATGATATATGAATGATTCTGGTGTTTCAATAACAAAGTTTCAACATTTGTTATCAGCTTGTCAGGTTTAACCCTAAATTTCCTCGGTTAGTAGTGTCCAGCTGACAACCGCGCTGAAACTTCTCACTAGGAAAAGCAATTAAAAGCTTTCTCCAATACTCCATAACTCGAGGCAAATAACGTGTCTCTTTAAAGCCAAAATTGCTGACATCTGTTTCTAAACTTTACTCCATTACTTTCTATTCCGATCAGTTCCTCTTGTAATATATTTTTTTTAATGTGACCATAGGAATTCATTGTCTTCTGTGGTAATGACCAAGTAAATGCATTCTCAAACCTAGTTTCAAAATCTGAATAAAGGGACTAGGAAAATTCGTTTCGTCCAATATTATACTCCTTTCGCTTAATTCTGGCAATAAATGCTGAAAGGATGGTCCTTGTTTTGATAAAATTTATGCTGTCACATGACTACAAATTAGCCTCATTAAGTATAGTAAATAAATAAATAAAAAAAAAATGTGTTCATGGTAAAATCTGATTTCCATTTGATTAAGTTCTGGTTTAGTGAGGACTGTCGTAGACCCCCACTTACACCTCATGGACTCCCAAATTATTTTCTTGCTGCTTTTAACACAATTTGAGGGATAACTAACACAGGCTTAAAAATGTTATTTGAATAACAACGAAAAAAAATTGTTTATTTACCATCGCTTTCTGAGAAATTGTTAATTGTTGAGAAATGAGTGAAAAGATATCTTCAAATTTTAATCCGAAAATATTTAATACTGTATTCAATTTTTGAAAGGTATTTTAATGTATTACACATTGCAGAATAGGTATATTAAACAAAAATGCCTTTTCTTAAGAAAAAAAAGTCTACTGTAATAGTACCTAACACCAGTAGCGTACACAGGAATTTTTCAAGGGGGGGTCCGGGATCGAAAGTCCACCATTCTTGTATCATGCTCCTTTTGATTTTGTCGATTTTCGGGAACAAAACACAGTAAAAAACTAGTTTTTGAATAAATAAGCATTAATTAATACAATTAATCATTAATAGCAAGTAATTAAATTTTACGTACTATATACTTATAGAATTATAATCAATCGGAAAGAAAATCAAGGGCTTTGGGGAGGGGGGGTCCGGACCCCAGGACCCCCTTGTGTGCGCCACTGCATAACACCCATTATGCGCGCGAATTCTTTTCTAAAACAAAATCATCACTAAACTTTAAGGTAACTAAAAAAAAAACGTGTAGATAAAAACAACTCCCTTGATATTTAGTGTCAGTTGAATTAGGATGTGCACATAAAACTATTTTAAGAATGTTATTACAAGAAAAAACTAAATGCAATTTCTTGGCAAAAAATGAATAAATGACATTTTTAAAACATTTATCTTTTTTTGAAAAATGCTTCTACAATAGTATTTTGCCTTTATATAGCTAGGAATTTCTATACACAGCTTGAACTAGGATTTTTAAAAATAAGCAGTATTTTTTGGTTTAAATTTCTCTACTCTGATATGTTGAAATATAAATAAACCAACTTCTAAATGATACGTTACAAAATTTCTAGTTCAGGCTCTCTCTGTATTAAAAGTTTTAGCTATACATAGGCGAAATATATTGTTACAGAAGCATTTTAAAAGACAGGAGAATATCTTGAAACTATGACATTCTTTTAATTTTTTGCCAAAAATTTGCATTTACATAATTTTTTTCTTGTACTAATATTCTCAAAACAATTTTGTGTGTACATTATAATTCAAGTTACACTAAATATCAAATTTATTTGTTTATACACTTTTGTAAAATCTTGGTTCCTAACGTAGCCAATCACCTTTAAAAAGCAATTTAAACTCACGAAAATTTCATGTCATGGCTTCATTATACAAAATAAAATGTCTTCTGCCCAATTTTTATAAAAAATTGTGAGTACTTTTTAGTGAATGAACTAAAACCATTAAAATGGCATGCTGTTTACTTGAAAATCAACGAGATACCAACAAAAACAACAACATAATACTTTTATTACTCCACTAACGCATATGGAAAATCCCCCAATGTGTTTTCACCCCCCGAAACAAAATCATTCATACCCGCAGACAATATAAATTGTCAGATCCGAAATCTATTATTCCTTGACATACCCCCCGACATTTAGTATCTTTTCGGTAGCTTATGTAAGTGGGAGCTGTCGACGTATATATAGCTTGTCAAAACACTTGACTCCCAATATCAGGGTTTTGACAAATTGCCCGTCTCAAAACCCCAGCGTACGTCAACCGGTGTTATTATCCGAGCCCATCCATAGGGTTGCTGTAACGAATTGCTTGTATTAGTTGTCCGTCGCCAAATGGTAAGGTTCTGATTTTCTTTTTTCTGCCTGTGTGGGAGGTATAAAGGTCCGCAGATGCGTGATTTTGTTTTGAACGCTTCTGTGTTTATTTTCCTGTGATATGTTTGTATTTGTTTAGAGCTTATTGCTTTATTTGGCTAAAAAAATGCTTTTTCTCTAATAAAACTGTACGATTGTAGCCAAATTCAGTTAGTGCTAAGTGTCATTAAACAAATTCAATACATTTTTTCCCCCAAATGATTTATTCCTTTTAAAAAAAGACTTCATTTTGAGAGATTTTATTTTGTATTTATTTATTTGTAGGAAGAAAAGACTTTTCTTGCAGTAAAATAAAATTACTCTAGAACATGGGTATTCAACCTTTTTTCTCGCCCAGCGACATATAACAGACAGCAACATGATGGTAATAAGGGGGGAATCATTAGAAGCCAAAGCAACGTTGGATCAAAATATTAACTTTTTGGCTTTATTTTAATACTATATTAAACTTTCTATCATGCACATTGAAAAAATATTTACTTTATTCATTTTGTTACTGATTTATAGGGTAGTTTCGATTTTATTTCATCCATGACCAAACCCTTTGATTACACCCGATTGTTAAAAAAAGCAAATTGATAGCAAAATTGACATATTTGATTGGTGGAGTTTCCCGCTAAAATTTTTAGTATATTGTTCTTAAATAACTGTTCTAGAACAGTGATCCTCAAACCCCGGTCCGTGGATCAAATGGTGTGGGATCGCCTATAGAACATTAAACTATTGCCATTTTATTTAAAGTGGTGCATTTCTCTCGGATTTGCGCAACTTTCCACGTTAAATCACTTTTATTCATTTTTGGTGTAACTGTTTTATTCTGAAGGCATATTTAAATTTAACTAAATTAAAATTGTTAAATCAAAACAATCTAAAATATAAACAATCAACGTATCTTACCCTCAGCGGGCCGCGGTAAAATTATCAAACGTTGACCGGTCCGCAGCGATAAGAAGGTTGTGGAGCACTGCTCTAGAAGATTACTTTAAAGATTAATTTTTTTGTTATGTTGTGAGAGGCAGTATAATTTTCAACTGCGCTAATATTCTATTTCGCTAAAACAGCAATTTACAGCTGAAACGAAAATATTTTAAAGAATCTTTTATCCAAATTGCCAAGAATTACTAAAGGCTAATTAATGGAGTGAATCATTACTAAAATTTTTCTTTTAGGTGCTTTGAAAACCATCTTTTTGGCCATAGTTTTAGTGAAAATTACCGACTCAATGAAAGACAGTTTTTGGAGGGGAAGTTACAATAAAATTTCCCTTTTAACAGCAACCCCAACAGAAAATTCACGATACTCAGAATACTAATTAATACAAATATCCATTTAGCATGAATATATTTTTTTTCTTTTTGAACAAACAAATTCGCCAAGCATTTTAAGTAAAGCTGCTTTTGATTTTATCATTGTTAGCATTAGTTTATTAAATGTACTATTACTGTATGACCAAGTTCGGCCACGTATTGTCAAAAATTTCCTGTAAAAAAATCAATCCCACATTCCCCAGTCTGGCGATTTTAGCGTTGCTCTTGGCCGCCTTTCTTGCATTCGCTTGCGAGACGGGGTGGGTTGTCAACGCCCCGGTCGAGTAACGTGTTGTCAAGGGGAGGGAGTGATCGAACAAATCTGGGGGGGGGGATGAAAATTTTCCGCGCGTGCTCTGAAGGGCCCCTTTGTTGGCAAACGATAATAGTAGAGAGGGAACGACAGCCCCATGAAATCAATGTAAAAAAAAATCATTCAACAAGAATGCATATAAATCGCTAAACACCGTTAATAGGGACGATCAGATGTTGCGTGGCAGACAATGACATAAAGGATAAATTTTATGAGGATTACGTGGCAACGCGCTCCCTTTCTACCATCCTTTTTTTTTAAATTTTTTTATCGTATTCTTTTTTAGCGGAACAATGGGATGTCCACGTGCACCAATTATTGGAGATAAAAACTGATCGCGTTCATTCGATTTGTTACGGTTGTTAATATTCCATAAGTGTTTTCTCGACTTCGACATAAAGGAGTTTAATGTTTCCCTCTCATCTTTTCACTTCCGTTACATAGTTGCTTCGAATTATTCCATCGATAATATTATTCAAATAATTTTTGATTGAAATACTCTTCTATCTCATTGAATTTAACAACGTATTTCTTTCTAATTTTTTCATAAGAACTCTGTTCTTATAACATTTTTTATGCCAAATAATGTGTTGTAAGCAGCACAAGCGGTGTCTTAACTTGACAGGAACGTCGTAAAACTTGTAGAGGCCTTGGGCCCCAACACAAATGTAGGCCTTGGGCCACTGCGCAAATGTAGGCCCCATCAATAATTCTTAAAAGTAGATTGTACATAGCACACGTTGTCAAATACTCGTACAAATAGTAAACCGAAACAGGAATGTGCATGACGTACAGTCGTACAGATCGGCTCGACCGACTGCCGCTCTTTAACTTAGTGAGTAAAAAGGGTTTGTGGTGGTAGGCCTAGGTCTACAAGTGGACGAGGGTCATCACATAATAATACAGTCTTGTCATTGTTGCCAGATGACATATACTACGAAATTTCCAGTTTTTCGGGGAAATACAAATAGAAATAACATTCGATCGTAAAAAATATTCTAATTATGATCTTATTAAGACTTGAGTCGAGGCCCCCACTGAAATCAAGGCTCTGGGCCCAGGCCAAGTTGGCACATACCTTAAGAAGTCTCTGGTGTTGGCGACGGACCTCGCAATTTTAAATCATGGTCACGTGACGAGGACGACTATTAGACCTACAGACATGTAATTTGGCAAACGAATTTCTTTTATTGAGTAGAAAACATTAAGAACGGATTTTTCAGAAAGCGACTCCCAAGAGGAGTCGTTGGGTTAAAGGGGGTATTATAGATAAAAATAAAAAATACCGTCTCAAGTATTAGTTACAGATTGGAAATTTGGCAAACAAGTTTCTTTTCTTCAGTAGAGATCTGCTAAAAGCGTGTATTGCGGAGACCGACTGCCAAAAGGGACTACGAGATTCACACAGATAAAAAAATCTGTTTGTGAATTATTAGATCTATAGTCTTGAAATTTGCTCAGAATGTTTCTTTTTTGTTGATTAGAGATCCGCTAAGAACGGGTTTTACTGAAATCGCCTCCCAAGGGGCGAAGGCACTAAGCCTGTTTTGAACATAAGCAAAAGCTTAATGCTAGGTCTTGGATATCAATAACAAAAACGGAGAATAGTCGTACGAAATCACGCTAAGTGGCCCAATAAAATCTAGTTCCCTTTTAAGACTTGATTGATTGAATATTAACGTCGCACTGTTCAGCTACACGAGGGCTTTTGGCGACGGACCACATAATTTTCAACCATGGTCAAGTGACGAGGATGACACCTGAGCCGACACTCCCTCTCCTAACTACCACACCACACCAATGGGAGGACGTTTGAGTTCTCTACAGATTTAACGTGCATCGCTGCCCTACACGGCGGGTCTTTAGTGGTATTGGGCTCGAAATCGTGACAAGGCAAGCCACGATCCGATACCTATACCACTCCGCTACCGCGGCCATTCCTTTTTAAGACAAAGATATCGTTAGATTAGGAAGACTGCTACATTTTCACTTTTCTGATACAAACGAATTTCGGTTTTATAGAAAGCACACTCTCATCAGAAATAGAAATTTTCCGAACACTAAAATTTGAGGAATATTTTTTTTTAACTAGCTTATAACCTGTCGAATGTAAAATGAGAAATTTTGAAAATTCTTGGCTCTGACAAAAAAGACTTTCGCGTCTCTGAACTATAGTTAGTAAACGATGGTGGCCTATAATTTAACTGAATCTTCCCATGTGAAATCATGATATCTTTTCTTCCTTCCTCGATGACGCGACAAACCAGGGTGAAACTTGGCTTTCTCAAAGCTTTTTCCAGGCTACCCTACTTCCTGCCAATGTTCTCCAGTTTTTAGTTCTGAAAACTAGGAGACCTTTTTCTAGGTCATCAATCCATCTGTCTTTTCTCGGTGTGCCAATTAGTTGGAGATTGAAGACTTTTTTAGTGGTGCGGTCTTCATCCATTCTAACAACGTGGCCTGCCCATCTATTGAACATAAAATTAAACGATAAATTATCAAAATCTGCTAATTTTTTAGTGGAATTATGAATTCCATTTATTACAGGAAAAGTGACAACGAGGCCCGCCCATTTAATTTGTTGGATGCATCTTTATATGTGTGTTGATTACCCTTTGTCGTATCTACCATTTAGGAAAGCCATATATTTGTTTTGCAAGACATTTAAAGAATATAATTAACTAAAAGACGTGTATGGCATTATGTTGAGATCCCTCACTTAGTTTTGAACTCATGTCGGCTTGTTTTAGCTATTAAATCTATTTGCATATGTTTTTTTTTTTGGTTTATATTCATTGGACTTGGCCTATATACAGGAAACAACTGTTCAAGTTTCTATAATAAATCATGGCTTTCAGTATCAACTTTCTCAGTTTGCGACGTTCTTAAAACAAGTTTTACTGAAATTTAACATTATCTCACCTAAATTGCCATTGTGTTTTTGTTATTATAGTTACCTTTTATATTTCTTAAGACTATTCAAAATACCTTTGTCCATTTGGTAATGAGATAAACCCCCTTTCTTTCCTTAGATCCTAAATGCCGATCCCACCATATGGCAAGTACCAGTGATGAATCCGACGTGGACAGCCGATACAGTGTCATGACAAAACAAAGCTCCAAACCGACCTCCTCTCAAAAGTCTCCACCCCAGGGTGCTGGTAGAATGAAAAGGATAAGAACGATCTTCACCCCCGAGCAACTGGAAAGACTGGAGAGCGAATTCGAACGCCAGCAGTACATGGTAGGACCCGAACGCTTGTTCCTAGCCTCCAATCTGAATCTGACCGAAAGTCAGGTGAAGATCTGGTTTCAAAACCGTAGAATTAAGTGGAGAAAACAGCATCAAGAAATACAGTTGGCCCGTCTTGCCCACTTAAGGGAAGCGGAGACCATTGAGAGTGAGAGTGAACAAGATCAGGGCAATTTGTCCCGAGATTCCCCTCAAGGACAAACGTGGGACGCGGACAGGAATTAAATATTGACAATGGTGATCATACTGGACCAGTGGCACACACAGGAATTTTTCAAGGGGGGTCGAAAGTTCACCATTCTTGTATCATGCTAGTTTCGATTTTGTTGATTTTCGGGAACAAAACACAGTAAAAAACTAATTTTTGAATAAATAATTAGCATTAATAAAATTAATCATTAATAACAAGTAATTAAATTTTTCGTACTATATACTTAGAATTATAATCAATTGGAAAAAAGTCAAGGGCTTTGGGGGGGGCCGGACCCCCAGGACCTCCCCCTTGTGTGCGCCACTGTACTGGACTATCAACATTACAGGAATGTCATTGACCTAGCGCTGGCGCTGAGAACAATGAAGTACATATGGTGGCAATAGCATGAACATTGTGGATCAGATAGGGTTCGGTTTGAACTGACGTCGCTGTAGCCCTGCACAAAGGCTGCTGGAACTGCTGAACAATCAAATATGAACAATTCATTGACGAAGAGTTGATGATGATTTAAAGAAGGGTCATTTCAACTAATTTTAATAAGACTTTTTTTAGGGGGAAGTGATCCCGTTCCTGATTTAAATCCTGACAACTGTAAAAAGAGCCCATCATAGATTCGTTTATAAAATGAGGATGGAAGTGACAAACGGGACAAAACCTGGTTATATGTGTTTTGTGTTAACATATTTTGCGGCTATTGACTGACATTGTTTATTTTATGTATGCAACTAATAGATACTTGCGCTGCTTTATATATTTATATTTTTTACATTTCAGTTAAACCATTCAAATATTTTAAAAGGTGAAACGTTTTTCTTAAAAGATAAACGTTCCAATTTTCTTCATGTTTGGTTGTTTAAATTCAAATCATTTGCCTAATGATAAAAAAAAATACCAGATAATGATCCCTTAGTAAAGGATTAACTCAGGGTGCATTTACCCATTAAGTGAAAGTTTTGGTCTTTATGTATTATACCGGTGACCAAATTCTTCAAATCAAAAGACACCGCCAAACGCAACGATACGTAGTCAATAGAGGAAAATAGCTTTTGTGTATGCACCAAAACAATAACGAGGACAGCCTTTGGCGATGTGTCTCTATTTGGCTAAGTTGATCGACGGTATAATACATAAGAAGTAAAACTTTTCCAAATATTTGAGACACGATTCTTAACTGAAAATAAGTTTGAATTCTCTCCGTCTTTTTTATCTTGCATTTTTTAAGCCTTAAAATAAGACATTATTTGGAATATCTTTTACCATTGTTTTTGTTTCTTATAGTATTCAACATTGGTGAGCATAAACTTGTGAGCTATATTTACTGTACCCATAAGTAATGAATTTCCTGTAAATTTGCGTTTTTGCTAGATTAAAATGTAAGATTTCGATTAAGTTTACTTTGTACAATAAATATTTATAAATCAACCAATAAAAAAAAAACAATTCAAGGCCAATAATGCTTTAATTAATGTTTAACATTAAATGATAAGTACAAAATACAAATTAAACACAAATTTACGCTTTGAATTTGAATGTAGATTAATGAGAGATTGCAATAATAAATTTAAAAATTTCTAGCCTAAATTTATGAAAAGCCATTTCTAGAAATAACTTAATTTGCTGAATTTTATTATTTTTTTGTTGTTGTTATTCTATGCTCAATGTAATTTTAATAGTATATACAATGACTAAAAATGTGCATGTTTACATTGGAAAGGTTACAAGTGAAGCTTTCTAGAAGGAATTTTTCAGTTGTACAGAAATCTTAATTGGCTAATAGAAATAGGCTATTTTTAAAATCAACAAATTTTATCTTGGTTAGATAGATAATTGTAATTTTTTATTATATCTGCAACTTGTTCTTAATGAAATGATATAATTAATTTTTTAAAAATAGAGTATAACTTTTTTTAAAAAAATTAATAATCAAAAAGCTAATAAACAATTACGCCACAAAAATCTTCATACACTTAACAAAAATCTCACCTTAGCTTTAAATATTGTATTTCTCTCTTAATTTAGTACTTAGTAGGATATCTTTAGTGTCCGCAATAATTTTTAAGCATCTTACACCCCCCATGCCAGAACAACTTCACTTCTATGCTGAAGCATGGAGGTGGAGGAGTTCTTGTTCCACATAGTTTCATGGGATTAAACTCCTTATTTTTTCATTTACAAGCTATTATAGGCCTATCGGAACAAAAATGTTGAATTATCTGCCGTCCCAATCAATTTGCTGTCACTTTTGAATTTTCTGAAACTTAATCCCAAGATTCTAGTTGGATCAATAAAACATGGAGGTGGAAGTGTTCTTGCAAGGGGGTGTAAATTGGCAAAAGAATTAGGTAATTTGATATTTTTTGTTCATATTGTGAATCATGAGCTCTATTTAAATATTTTAAAGAGAAAATTTTTTTAAATTATCCGCCCAAAATTTGGATATTGGAAACGACTTCATTTTTTAGCAGGATAATGAAGCCAAGCGCACTGCTCTCAATGTACGCCTCTGGTGTCTCTATAACTATCACCAAATAATAAACACCTCCTCAATCACTTTATTTAGCCCAGTGGAAGATATTTGGTGAGATTTTGATGTAAAAAAAAAAGAAAACATGGTAAATAAACACAAAATGTGAAGTAAAAACAATAATCACAGAAGAGTGGAGGAAAATCGATGCAGAAATTACAAAAATCGGATTAAATCTATACCAAGACTCTTAAAAGTTGTTGTGGACACTAAAAGCTATCCTACTAAGTACTAAATTAAGAAAGAAATACAATATTTAAAGCTAAGTTGAGATTTTTGTTAAGTGTACGAAGACTTTTGTGGCGTAATTTTTTAGTAGCTTTTTGATTATTATTTTAAAAAGATAGCCATATATAAATACTATTTTTAAAAATTATGTCATTCCACTAAGATCAAGTTGCAGAGATATCATAAAAAAAATTACAATTACAAAATATATTAATTTTTATTAGTCGAAAACATTAAATTTTATAAGAAATTGCTAGTGCACGAACACATTTAAGTGGTTCACTGTACCTGTAATAACTTTTCTATGCTGTGTAGCAACAAAGGGTTCCAATAACTTCCAATGCAAGTGAATTCTGATTTTAAAATTAAATTATTTCGTTATCAACCAGTAACATGATGTAAAAATTTATAAAGGCTTCCTTTTCCCCTACATTGAAATAAATTTAATTCTGTCACTATGTATTCTGTTTACATTAACCCATTTTTCTCTTAAACAGCTTGAAAATATTGCCCTGAAAAATAAGTTTTATTTTTAATATAATATTTTGTCGGATATTTGAAGAATGCAATTGAATCGATTATACTTTTATAATTGTTTCACCAGGTAAATTAAATAGTGTTCTTTTTGTACGTCCATTACAAATCGGCTTTATTTTAAAGACCACATACAAGCAAATCGAGGCTTTTAAATAATACTGGTTAAGCGCACAGAGCCATTGCAAAGTAATTAGAAAACTTTTTAATTTTGTTAGAACCAATTTATAAGAAAAAAAAAAAGAATTGTAATGTTTGTACGAAACACAGCTGTAAATAAAAATTTGTAGCGTGTACATCTGAAAAATGTCAAGAATCTCATTTGTATAAAAGCATACATTTTGTTCTAGTCAATTTTACATGTGATCTGTTCATAGCAGTGTGTGTGTGTGTGTGTGTGTGTGTGTGTGTGTGTGTGTGTGTGTGTGTGTGTGTGTGTGTGTGTGTGTGTGTGTGTGTGTGTGTGTGTGTGTGTGTGTGTGTGTGTGTGTGTGTGTGTGTGTGTGTGTGTGTGTGTGTGTGTAAAACGTATGGTTGGAATGTGCTTTGATCAATAAAAATGATTTTAACTGACTTTGTTTGTCTTTTGATTGTCCATGAAATATTTTTTGGTGTATTAGAATAGTTATTCCTTTTTCCAGTTATTTCAGAATAAAAATGTGTTAGATGTAAATCAATTCATTAAAAAAAACCCAACTAATTTATTAGATAAAGGCTTCGCGTAATTCTTTAGAGATTATAAAATCTCACAATCAGTTTTATATAATCAAAATATATCTTTTATTTTTCAAAAAAAATTGTATATCAGACAATTATATTAATCAGTTACAGAAACAGTTGTAAGTTGAACATAATAGCAAACGATTTGTGTATTCAGAAATAAGGATTATAATTTTAACAAATTCATTACAAACGATTTATTCGGAAATATGAATTCAATCCACTAAAAGATATTGTAATAGTGATGTGTGTGTTTGTCAAACTGACCTTGGAAAAGATCAGTTTTTAAATAGCTAAATTTCACCTGTTTTTTAATTGTCGGAACAAATAAAGCGAATTTAAAATATTGACAAAAAAATGTCAATTTTTAATTGTAGATTTAATTGATATATAATGCTTAAATGTTTTCTTTATGAAAAACTGCAGCTCAAATTAGTAGAAAAAATCAATTTTTAACTAAATGTTTACTGCAGATGGATTTGTGTGTGGAAAGATTTATCTTTTATATATAATCTATATATTGCAATATTTCCCAAACTTTGACATACGTATATTCGCAAAGCTGAGTACCTACTCGTCAAAATAATAATAATCCATGTATTTTAACACTTTCATCGCGAGGGATGAGATAACTCGTGTTTCAGGATTCACAAATAAATCATAGTGAGAATTGTTATTGATTATTATTTTTCAAAGTAAAACAAACAAGTTTTAAAGGAATTTGTGCTTTGTTTCAATTTTAGTGCAGTGGTAGGGACAAAGGCGGTCATTGCCGCGATGAAAGAGTTAATAACAATCAAAATATATTTTTTTTTACTTTGTGACATAAACAAAATAAAGATAAAATATAAATAAAATTTTTATTATAAATATCATGTACTTGGATTAATGAGAAGCATGAAATGACAGATATTCATAAATCGGTTCCATGGTTGTTAATTTTAATATCGGATGTGGTTCCACGCCCAACAGTCTATTTTTTTTCGACTTAATGTCTACAAATGATGAAAAAGCAATTTCCTATAAATTTGAAGTTGGAAAAGACATGATGCATTTCGGAACTGTTTCAGTTAAAGTATAGAGTATACATTATTGCATGAACTGTTTTCAACTTGTTATAATTAATTATCCTCTTTTTCATCGCTTATCGCTTTATTATCTTTCCCTTTTTGACATCCTTATTCTTTGTTGAGTCACTTGCACAACGAATATTTTTTTCGAAAAACGAATTATTTTTTCCGAGAAAAAATCATTAATAATTTCATTGTAATCAATTTCCATTGCAATATCATTTTGAGCGCATAGCAACATCAAACTGTTGAGCTTTTCATTTTCCGTAGTAGATTTCATTTGTCTTTACTCTCTTGAGGGCAGAAATGTTTCTCACGATTCTCTAGGCTGTGGTACTGTGGGCGACTTCCCCCTGAAGTCGTCCCTCACCATCCTACCTACCTAAAAATGTGGGAGGAAACAAAAGTAGGACCAGAAAACTTCCATAATAATTATTATTTATTATTATTCAAGCAAACTAATCAACAACAAGTTAAACCAAAAGTGGATGCCCTGGGAGTGATATAGAGAAAGTAATAAACCCTAACTGAACAAGCGCGAGTAATCAAATTAGTTTAACCTAATCTATCTTTGACTACAAATTCCCAATACACTAGTTTTGTTTAGTGGCAAACTGCGTTCTTAACTTAAGCTGTGAATATCAATAATATCTCACCTTCATAACGCCGCAACAATTTCTCGGCTCCTTCTATCTTACAATTACAAAACCCTGACTTTATATAGTCGATCTAATCTACATATCAGTTTCTTCTTGAGAGGGATGGCTGTGAATTAAAAGTGAATGCTAGCCCAAAGATTCCCCAAGAGGATTAGTAATAAGATTCAGAAAAGATCTATTACAGTACTTTCGCTGTAATTAATTTTTTTTCACCCTCCAACTTTTTGCGCTCTAGTCACGTGCCTAAGCGGAAAAGCGCCCTGGTCAAATATAAAATTATACATTTACGGTCCATTGAGTTCTAAAGATGATCTGCCGCTGATTTAAGAGTGCCGTAGATGGCTTCATTTTTTGTCTTATAGACCCAAATCTCAGCATACTTCAGATTATTTGTCTAAATTGCTATTTCTCTTGAGAAAAGTAAAAATATTGTATAAAAGACAGGCTGTAAAAAAATATTAATAAATATTTTTCTAAACTTTTATAGCTGAGCAAAATTGGAAGCTCTGAGGAATAAATCGAAATACTTTTTGATCTTTTTCATCCTACCCTTTTCAAAATCTAGAAGATGTTTTCCGATGTAACCCACCACAATTTTATTTGTAATTCCATTGCATATAAAAGGCGCGTTGATTTTTTTTTTTTTTTTTTTTTTTTTTTTTTGTACTTTGATTCGTCTTTGTACAAAAATTTGTTCCGTGAATAATATCTGGTTCTCCAACGAAATGTATACTCCAGTTTAAGAACTTAAAACCTTCTCGGGAAAAAAGAAAACCCGTACCGGAAAAACATCTTCGGGTGAGTAGTGATTTGCAAGGATTGGTTCTATTTATCTCTGTCCCCTTTTATTGCAGGTGTTTCTCATCGGTATACAAACGACCTTGTGGTTTATACATTAGGAAGGTCACGACCAATTGTAACAAAGGTCATATAGAGAATCGGGCAGGTCTAAGGCAAATAGCGGCCCGAAAGCTACGGGGGGGGGGACCAGCCAAGACACTCAGAAAACCAAATAGGCAATGCTCTCTATATTTGAGTGAATATACATTTGTAAGCAAAGTCTTTCTTGATTGAAGATCAGTCAAAGTATAAATAGATGAGAGTTGGCTGTGTGACATGCAGTTTGTGATGAGAATTTCAATAAGCAGTCTCTTTTCAGATTTCCTATAAAACAAAAAAGTTTTGTAGGTTACTTTTGTCTCATTAAACCGATTCTAAAATTAAATGGGGTTGTAACTATAGGTATGAAATTAGTACAATAAATTAAATAAAACTGCCACTCATTTAATAATTTATATTTGTTGATTTTTATGGTACAATTTATACCTTTATGAAATGCTAATGAATCCAATCCTTTTGAAAGGTGCGGCTCTTCTGTGTTTTCCGCTTACACAATGTGCCTATTGAGACAAAACAATTGCCCACTTCCGGTCCAGGGTATCAATTCTTAGAAAAAAGCTTTGAAAGGTTCATTTTATATAAAGCCCTATTATTTTAAATTTAAGAAACAGCTCCTGTGTGTATATTTATAAATTATTTAAAACTGTAAGTCACGACTACAGTGAAAGATAGTATTTTAAGAAAAATGATTTCATACGCATGCACACACACACAAAATGTGATATTGATTAATTTATTTTTAAAAGGCTTCGAGACTCTTTTCCTGTTAATGTCTTGAATAATTATATAATTATCGGTTCGTCTCAAGAGACGATTTTAAAAAACAAGTAATATAAAAAAAAAATTTTTAAGTCAATTCCTACTTAGATCATAATTTTTTTTATTTTAGCTACTTTTTTATTAGATAGTTACAATTAATATAAATATGTATATACATAGGACAGAATTACAACATTAAGTGGTCATTAATTTTTATTCATTATCATTTAAATATCGTATTGTCATCCAAAACAATCGTGTCTATAAAATTTCAGTTCAACTGAATGCTTTAAGATTTGAGAATTTTTTTTTTTAAGTTTTGAGAGAGAGACACACACACACAAGTCACCAAAAGGGTCGCCAAAAAGGATGCCAACGGGCTTCTTTGAATAATTAGTTTTAATCAATTAATTTTTATTAATTATAATTAAATTATTGTATTGTTATCCAAAATAATCATGTATACAAAATTTCAGCTCATTTGAGCGCTTTAAAATGTGTTTTATAAACGATTGAAAATTCCGCCAAGATAAATAAATATATAGAGAGTGTGAGCTATAGTAGTAGGAGTTGAAAAAATGCAAAAAAGAAAAGCTTGAAATGATTCCCATGGATACAAAACTAGAAGAATTTTTTTTTCTTGTTAAAACATTTTTATAGAAAAGGTAATGCTTAAAAACTTTTTGGAGAAAAAATTTTTAAAAAAATGACTAATATAACATCTCTCCAGTAAGAAATTAATTTTAATATTTTTTGACTTTCATTACCTAGATTTTGAAATATATAAAAACGAAAATAGGGTAAAATTATTTAGAATTTTTTATAACAATTTGATGCCACCATGTTTATGTCAAAAAACCTTCCACACATTTTTTCCCCTTAATTTTTTCTTCCTTCTTTGGTTTCAAAACGGATCGTTTCTGGAATCCATTTCGAGCAAAAGGTTCGCATATTATAAAATCTACGTAGCTGCTAAGCATATTTCACATCATACCCTTTTTCAAAATATGGAAAGGTTTCATGAACTGTGAACGCATTTGTGTATTTTAATTTATTTTTATGTAAAAGGGAAAATAAATGGATTTAATATAATTAAAACTTTTGACATCAAGAACAAATCAAACGATTATTCGCGTAAAAACATATACAGTTGTCCCCAATTTAACGAATTCATTGGGACCCAACATTCAGTGTTATTCATAATATCGGGGTAAAAAAAATGCTCTTGCCTTTAGGAATTTCTATAATAAACAATTAAACAAAGCATATTCACAGTTAAAAATTACACACCTTTTATTTAGCATCTAAAAATACTATTAGCGAATTATTAAGCACCAGTTAATTAGAAATTTTAAAATACTGACTGATAGATGTTTGACAATCTTTTCGACTCCTAACTTGAAAGAGTTTTTTTTCAACTTTATGCAAAGAAGAAAATATTGAGTCATTTACATCCTGCTGCCTGAAGATGCTTTCCCAGTTTTTAAGCAATGTAAAGCATCAGAAAATGTAACAGTTTTGGTAGGAGTTCATTATCATTTTCTACCATATTTCACAAATTTTCTGCAAAACCGTACATATTTTCTCGAGAAATGGCAAAAATTCTTAAAATATCACTTGCGTTGTGGAGTGGGATGACATAAGAAAGTAATTTCTGTCCTATTCAAAACTTATGCGATAGATTGCATTCACGTCTCATCTACACCTGTAATAACACACCCTTTGCCATCGAAGTTTGCCGTGAACAAGAAAAGCTTTCTGTTCCGGAAGAAAAAATATAAATTATTTGAAAAAACCCCATTTTTTCCCAATGCAAACTAAAAAATTGGGGAGGTGGGCTGTTGAAAAATTTTGTTAATTCGGAGTTTATATGGCCTTCATTACAATTGGGTGAATTTGAAAAATTTGTTAAATAGGGAAATGTCCAATATATATGGTACGAGGTTCGTTAAATCAAGTTACGACTGTATGTATATTACTTAAGGAAATCGCTCCGATATTTTAAAATTTTTCCTTGTTAAATCATACTTCAGAAATAACTATTTTTGTAAGTAGAGCAATGAGGTACATAAGGAAAGGAGGGGGGAGAACCACTTCATAGCCCTTACAGATTCTTAATTTTCAGCATAACACACAAGTAATATAAAAAAAAATTAAAGTCAATTCCTACTTAGATCAACAAAGAAAAAATTTATTTTAGCTACTTTTTATTAAATAGTTACAATTAATATACATATGTATATACATAAGACAGAATCACACCATTAAGGGGTCATTGATTTTTATTAATTATCATTAAAGTATCGTATTGTCATCCAAAACAATCGTGTATATAAAATTTCAGTTCAACTGAATGCTTTAAAACGTGAGAAAAAAAACCTTTTCAAGTTTAGACACAAGTCGCCAAAAATGATGCCAACGTGGCTGTATTTGTAATTCTTTAAATAATTCTAATCAATTAATTTTTATTAATTGTAATTAAAAACTATTGCATTGTCATCCAAAATAATTATGCATATAAAATTTCAGCTCAATTGAGCGCTTTAAACTGTATTTTATTAACGATTAAAAATTCCACCAAGATAAATAAATAAATATATAGAGAATGTGAGCTAATAGTAGGGATTAAAAAATTACGCCTCGGTTCTTCCATTTCTCTCTCCATTACCTCCCCCCCCCCATTAAAGAAATCTGCATACGTCAGTGAAGCCGAGATATCTGAAAGTAAATTATTATCAATACCTTTAATATTTTCTTTAAAAAACAACCTTTCACGTCTTTTCTGGAACTTTCAACTAATATAATGTAGCTGGAATGGGTTAATTGTTTTGTCTCGACGACCACATTATGGAAGTGAAGGACCGCTCCTTTTTAAAATGATTGATTCATTAGTTAACTTTGCATTTTAGAAAAGGTACAAATTGTACGATATAAATATAAATGAACTAAAATAGTGGCAGTTTTATTCAGTGTATTTACTGGGCTAGCTTCATATCAATAGCTGCAATCACATTTAATTTTAGAATCAGTTTAATGTGAAAAATGTACCTTATGACACCTTTCTATAGTACTTTTTTTTTTAATCAGGAGTGGCTTGTTTAAATTCTAATCACAGCATACAAGTTAATGACAGCCAATTTACATTTATATTTACTCTTCTTCGTCTTCATTCAAGAAAAATATTGCTCACAAGCATATGATGACCCAAAAATCGAGAACAGTTTCTGTCTACTTGTTTTTTTTTATCTATTTGGTTTTCGGACTGTCTTGGCGGGCTGCCATTTGCCCTAAACTTTAATTCAGCAATGTTGGTTAAAGGTGACATAGTATTATTGACATACAGCAAGGAACGTCTTACGACTCTTTGAGGCCCTGGGCCAAGAGAAATCTTAAGATTTTCTTAGGCCCTGGGCCCTTACTTAAAAATAATCCCTACCTGAAATCTTTAAAGGCAGACAGTATATAACATGGATTGTCCCAAATACATCATTCAGGTGATAATTTTTTACAAGTAAATGTGCATGACTCACAATCTCAAAAACCTAGGCACAAAACGGCTCGACCGATGGCCGCATTTTGACTAAATGAGCTGAATGATTATTATATTATGATATTTGACCTATAGAACAAAACATGGACATTAAGGCAGTTTGGAACTCCCTGTTTTTCTGAGAATATGTACGGGAATAATATTTGACTATTAAAAACATTCCGATTTTATATATATGATCTTATTAAGACAAAGTCGAGAACGAAACGAGGCCCCCACTACCCCGGCTCAATTGACTCAGGCCTTTGGACGTCTCTGCGTACTGCAAGCGTGGGATTCGTAGGTTCAACATCGCGCTTACGTGTCCATGTTTTTAAAATTTCCTCCCGTCCCATAAAAGAAGTCCGTATACACTACTAAATGGTATTAAAATGTGAGTCGTGTAGCTGAAATTTTTCTTCTGTGCAACCCTCCACAGATTTGCCTCAATCCTACATCTATACAGGATATAAATAAGTGTAAAAAAAAGTATCAGAAAAGCGAAATGTTACACCATTTCCAATCCTAAAGAAGACACTGTAGTAAAGATTTAAATATTAAATGGATAAATAAATTTGGCTACAAGAAGGAGGAAAACACAGGTTTCCCTACTATTATTTATTTTTCAAGTAAGTATAAGTAATTTCTACCGCTCTCTGTATGAAAAAGCACGTGTTGTGTGCAGTATGTAAAGTGCACATGTTTGATTCCAGCTTTCTTCCTTAGTATGTTCTGATTCCTGACCACCTCTCCATTGAACCGTATCATGAAGACGGAAGGATCAAATTTCCAAACATTTTACTGTTTGTCCACCGTTTCGCTTCAAAGGACACTAGGATTTATAACGAGTTTATGAGGAAGAAAACTACACTCAGTTCTTTTGACAGTCAAAATTAGTTCTTGGAATGCTACAGTAAAGGGGTACAGGTGAAAAGGGGCGTCGTACTTTGCCTATTTCTAAAGAATTTTGCATGAAAAAGGGCTGGAAAGGTAGCTATCCCCTGCTGACCAACGATATCATCAGTCAACATTGTCAGTCGCTAGTCTCATTCAATGTCTTCTACCCCCTCTGTAACTTCTCTTTTAACTGCTTTATGCAAAAACGTCTTCATTTTTCTTATCATATGATTTACTAGGCGCTAGGGCCCCGTGAAGGTTTTATGCTATAAGGTATTTATGCGTTCGGTTGAAGCACAGCAAGGAAGGAAACGAATTTCCAGGAACGCTGCATGTCCACATAACAATGAAGTACCCTATTCACTATTTCCAACAGAAGATTCGTTGTGCGGTTTCCGCCATTCTTTTGAAAGTAACCTCATTATCTTTGAACTTCCTCAACTCATATAGTTGGAATGCAGAACTTCATATGGAAGGAACACAGAAGAGAAGTCATATTCTGCAACCTTTTGGAATGTGTATCTTTGCAGTGCCGGTTAATCCTTTGGGCGCTTGGTGCGGACGCCTAGGAGCCCGGATAACCTGGAATTCACCAGATTTTCTGGTTATAAATTTTGATCTGCCAGTGCCAAGGAGGCCCATAGATCTTCTGCACCCAGGGCTCGAAATGAGCTTAAACCGGCACTGTATCTTTGTGTAGGCTCTAAATCTCGTTGTATATTAATGATTTATGAAATGTGGCACCAATCGGCGGAAAATTAAGTACCCATAGCCTCAAGACAAAATTTTATATACCCCAAAAGAAATTCCTTTCTCTCAATGAGACCAAAGAGATGCATACAGTATATATATATATATTATACATAAATTATTTTTTATGTTTGTTAGCCAATGTGTGTTCTTTTTTACTAAAAATAAGGTAGTAACAGGAAAAAAACACAAAATGGGTAGTCTTTCATTTTATTCTACAATTGCCAGAGATTATTGCTGGGGTGGCCAACCCGTGTCACGCGTGCCACATTGTGGCTCGCTGGCAACATGTGGCAGTGGCCCGCGAAGACTTACTGAAAAAGTTTTTTAAAAACTTTTAAAAAATAATAAATAACCATTTTTCTTACAATTTTGTTAAAGTGCGATTGTCTCAGACAAAAAAAAAAAAAAAAAAAAAAACCTCAAAGTTTGGATCAAAATATGCATGTGTGTGTGAATAAATGTTTTCTGCTATGAACCTAATAAAATAATTATCATTCAAAAATAGCCAATGTGCACCTGTAATAAACTAATTTTGTTAGCATCTATAAAAGCTGATCTTAATATAGATGACTTGGTAATAAAAAGTAGTAATTCAAAAGCCACATTAAAGAAATACCAAGCATTTAACACTTATTTTGAATTAAATGATTCAGTTTTACTCATTTTTATTTTTTATACTTAACCTAATTGATTGACCTTGCGAAAAATTCATTACAATAAAACCTAAGTTTGCACTTTCGTCTTATTTATTGTATTATGTTTAAATTTCGACTAAATAGAATTTCACTAAAAAAATGTGTTGTTTACGTAAAAATCTCGTAATAAGATTGTAAATAACATTTTTCACTTTTCCATATTTGTTTGTTGGAAAAGTTGAAAGTGGCGTGCATAATTATACTTTTTTTTATCGAATTGGGGCAGTCTTCCCAAAAAGGTTGCCCCCGGATTATTATAATAGTTAAAAAGGGTGCTTAAGTCCAAAAACTCACTGAGGAAAAAGGAAGCTAATAATTTTTCAACGATTAAGAAGAATCACTGTCGAAATACCAGGCGATAATAAAACGAAGGTAATGCTTTAATGGTAAATTTTTTTTTCAAAAAAAAAGAAATTTCATCTTGAGGATCTTTTGTTCTGTGTTGTACTGCATTTTAATCACAAAATAAAATTCAATTTTTTAAAATTATTAAATCCTCCTCATCGAGTTATAAACAACAAAGCCATCATATTAAATATCAGTAATATTTTTAAGTTGTAAAGGAATCTCTTTGAGTCTTTCTATTAATCCATGTCTAGAGTAGTCTAGTGGTCATGGTAACAGACTCGTGGCTGGCGGGTCATGAATTCGAGCCCAAATTCCACTGAAGGCTCACCGTGTGGAGGGTGTGACAAATCTATACGGAACTTTATCACTAACCTTCTGAGACGTCTTTTTTAGGGAAATTTAATTCCCTACCTATTTCCAATCAACTCCAAAAAGAGGACAGGGATTCCTTATTATGCAGATTAGATCAAATATTTAAGTTAAACGGAATAGTAAAGTGAGAGGCAGTAGGAGAGAGAGATTGAAGCAGGAAGTTATAATAGTGAAGTTAGAGACTTATTATTGAAGATTTCTAGGCGGATAAATTAGGCTCAGGAAGAGCTGAGATTCAGTGTGGTAAATATTGATTTATAATTAAAGTCTCATTAAAGTTTTATATTAGGAGTGAGATTAAAGTTAAATGTTTAATAGGAACATTATTGAATATAATTCTGGGATCTCTTATTGCTGTAATCTCTGCGTGATCGATATTCTAATTGTTAATTAATTGGATCATTAAATATTTAAGTTAATATAAAGGAAAGTCCCTTTTAAACCTCATAAAGCTATTTTGATTTATTTGTTATTAAAAGTCTTTGATTCTATTTGGGAAAGATAACCAAATAAAGAAAGTTATTTATAAAAATGGCTACTGGTTCTTCTTTGACTCAAAATTATTCTCGTTCTCAAAGTGAGATCCAAGGGGATCTTCACAAGGGGTTGATGAAAGTTAAATCTTTCGAGGCTCAAAAACCTTCCATTGGTGTGGTGTGGAAGTTAGAAAGGGGAGGGGGCAGCTCAGGCACCGTCCTCGTCACTTGACCAAGGTTCACAGTTTCGAGGTCCAAAAGCCTGCATGTTGCTTTTTTGTGCGACGTTAATGCTGACTCCCTTACTCACCTTCTGCTATTTTTTAAGGCAAAATACTTTTTCTGCATATTGTTGGCTTTGAAAACCTCTTTCTGTGAAGGAACCGCGATGTATGTAAATAAAAATTACTATTTAAAGTTAAGTGAATCGAGTTCGAAGAGGAAGATAGCAGTAATGCGTGTGCTACTTCGAATTGTATATGAATGAGAATTGTATTCTGAATTGGCAACACATCTGGACATAGAAGTGGGAGCCTTGTTATCCAATCCAGGGAAGATAGATGTGCGTGGTGGTACTCACGTACCCAGGGCCGTCTTAAGGTATGAACCAACAGGGCCCAAGGTCTCACCCTCGGGGGCTCGTTTCGTTCTCGACTCTGTCTTATCAGATAACTTTAGTGGTCAAATATTAATCCCGTACATACTCTACGCAAAACAGGATATTTCAAACTACAGTGGAACCTTTATACTGCGAATTTTTCTATATAGCGAACTTTTTGCTGGAACCTTGGTAAGAAAAAATTGTCTAGGGGCCCCAAAGTTAGTTAATCCGGTACTAGCCCAGAGCCTCAAAGAATCTTAAGTCGTCTCTGTTCACCTTTCTTATATAGTTGTTTACATTCTAAAAACACATAGACGAAAGCGTCGAGATGTAATCTCTATGGTAAAAATTAAAAATGTATAGGTCCATGGAGGGAGGGACTCATACACCCTATGCATTCCACTGACCGTGCGTTTGTATTTTTTCGTGTATGCATCATATGTACATTTGATAATTACATTTGATTAGGGCTAACTAGTTCCCATTACGTAATAGTTATAAAATTTGTATCTTAACCTTTTATCTACCACATTATGATTTACTGCAATTTTTTTTCAAGCAATATTTTATTTTGAGTCACAACATTGAAAATTAAAGGACATACAAAAGGCTGTTTTCGGTTAATGTTAAAAAATAGAAACATTTTGACGATATAAAAGAAAAAGACCGCATTTTTTTCAGAAATGAAAGAAAGGAAAAATTAATAGGATATTCTGACTTCACTATCTTTTAGAGAGCAGCATTTTTTTTATCATACTTCCTATTTTTAACCGAGTTGAATCATTTTTTCTGGTATAAAAATGTGTTTCGCATTTTTTATCCTATACGGTAATGTTAAATGGGCTTTGCCTTCACATATTAAAACAAAAAAGAAAGTATTCACGGAATATTTTGAAATTTTAGAGAAACACTCTATTATTAATAGAGGTACGAGTTATAGTATTGCAAATTTCCATGGAAATTGGGTCATTTTTCTGTCTGAAAATGTGCTTCGCGTTTAGTTAGAGCTCTCGTACTTTTACCGAATACTCATCTTTGGGAAATTTAATCCGTTAGAGCTAGTTAATTAAACCGGTACTTTAAAGAAGTGGTCTCTAACCCCCAGTCCATGGATCAAATACTACTGGTCCACACACGAGAGAAGCATTAAATTATTTCCATTTTATTTACTGCGGCATATTTTTCTTGGGTTTGGGCTACTTTTTATGAAAATCCTTTTATATTCCTTGTTAAATCACTTTATATTCCTCTTTGCTGTAGCTATATTTTATGCTGAAGGCACGTTTAAATACGATTAAAATAAAATTATTAAAACAAAACAATCTAAAATATATAAACAATCAAAGTCCTTCCCTCAGCGGGCCGCGGTAAAATTAGCCAAAGTTGCGATAAAAAGCTTGGAGAACACTGCTTTAAAGTACCGGAGGTCTAAAATAGTCACATAATACAAAATGACCATGTGACTTTTTTAACGGAATTTTAACTCTTAAAAATGCTAAATAACCAAAGAACACTAATATTTTAAAGCACAAACTATCTAATTTTAACAATTATAAAATTTAAAAAATTTATTTAGTTTTTTTTACACTTAAAAACAGGCATTACACATAAATTTAATCTGATGATAATCAAAGAAAAAAAAATTTTTTTTCATTAATACACAAAAATTCATTGCACGTTGAGGGAGGTTTTGATAGATTTTTTTCAAAGCACTGCAAACTGGAGGAGGGAATACTGTATTTTCTTAAATGAATTTCTGCACCCTCTGTCTTGTTCAGTCTCCTGGTCATCTTCTTCAGAATCTGACGGAAATTCCAACAGATTATTTTATCTGTTAGTGCATCACTGCTATCAGACGGTAGAATCTGAAATAAATCCAAAACCGCTTCAAGTCTGAGAGATTCTTTTTTCCAGACAATTCTAAGAAGAGAGGAAAATATTATAGCACCTTGAAAATCTCCCGTTAAAAATCAGTTACACACAAAAAAAATTTAAATGTTAATTTTTGATTAAAGAATATGGACATTTCATTTAATTGTGGGAAGAAAAAAAAGTAAATTTAGATTCATATTTCAAAATTTTTTGAAAACGTCAAAATAAATAAATAAATAAAAAAGCAAAATAAATAAGAAAAACCAAAAAGGAAGGCCAAAATGCATAACTCTCTTGCACTTTAGTAACGATGCTACAACAAAACGAAAAACATGAATTAACTACACGAACGAAAAGTAACCACGAAGTGTTTTCTCCAATATTTAATGTACTAGCGGTACTACTAAGTACCACAAACTTATTCATCTATAAAAGCAATTCTATACATTGTTCACTTTTCTGAGAACTAACATAGAAAAAAATAAGATACTACCTTTTGACCTTAACTTCTTTTGTGGAACAAAAATGACAAGCTTTGGCAATCCGATGAAAATGGCAGCTGAAAACGCCACTTGAGTTTTAAAACTATTCACCTTCCCCTCTAAAATACTCATAATCGAATCCAAGGCGCCATATATCTTGACAGAGTGTATTTCAAAGAATATTCCTGCTAAGTATCCTCAGAATATTCGTAACAATGGCTATTCTATGTAATTTTAATATGAAACACAAAAAGCCCTAAATATTTGCTATTTACAAGTATTTTGTATGTTATGAAGAATGTTTCATATATTTCAAAAGAATTTCTGTTACGTTTACAAAGAAATTTCATGTTCGTACCTTTTACTCTAATAGTTGAGAACGTTGTGTGTGTGTGCACATATACAGTGGGCCATAAAAGTGTTCGTACATTTGCAATTTCTTATAAAATTTAATGTTTTCGAATAATAAAAATTAATATATGTTGTAATTGTAATTTTTTTTATGATATCTGCAACTTGTTCTTAATTGAATGACATAATTGATTTTTTAAAAATAGTATAACAATTTTTTAAAAAAAATTAATAATCAAAAAGCTACTAAAAATTACGCCACAAAAGTCTTCATACACTTAACAAAAATCTCAAGTTAGGTTTAAATACTGTATTTCTTTCCTAATTTAGTATTTAGTAGGATATCTTTTAGTGTCTACAACAACTTTTAAGTGTCTTGGTATAGATTTAATTAGATTTTTTTTTGTAATTTCTGCATCGATTTTCCTCCATTTTTCTGTGATTATTGTTTTTACTTCATCTTTTGTGTTTACTTATCGTGTTTTCTTCTTTTTTACATCAAAATCTCCCCAAATATGTTCTACTGAGCTAAATAAAGTGATTGAGGAGGTGTTTTCATAATGTGTGGATAGTTACAGAGAAACCAATGGCGTACTTTGAGAGCAGTGCGCTTGGCGTCATTACCCAGTTAAAAAATTAAGTCGTCTCCAATATCCAAATTTCGGGCGGATAATTTAAAAATTATCTTTAAAATATTTAAATAGAGCTCAGGATTCACAATACCATAAAAAAATACCAAATTACCTAATTCTGAGGTCAATTTACACCCCCACGCCAGAACACCTTCACTTTTATGCTGAAGCATGGAGGTGGAGGAGTTTTTGTTCCACATAAATACATTGGACTAAACTCCTTATTTTTTTCATTTACAAGCTATTATAAGCCCATCGGAACCAAAATTGTTGAATTATCTGCCATCCCAAACAATTTGCTGTCAATTTTAAATTTTCTGAAACTTAATCCCAAGAATCTAGTTGGATCAATAAAACATTGAAGGGAAGTGTTCTTGCATGGGGGTGTAAATCGGCCACAGAATTAGGTAATTTGGTATTTTTTGTTGATATTGTGAATCATGGGCTCGTTTAAATATTTTAAAGAGAAATTTTAAGTTATCCGCCCAAAATTTGAATGTTGGAAACGACTTCCATTTTTTAACAGGATAATGACGCCAAGCGCACTGCTCTCAATGTACGCCACTGGTTTCTCTATAACTGTCCACTCATAATGAAAAACCTCCTCAATCACTTTATTTAGCCCAGTAGAACATATTTGGGAAGATTTTGATGTAAAAAAGAAGAAAACACGATAAGTAAACACAAAAGGTGAAGTAAAAACAACAATCACAGAAGAATGGAGGAAAATCGATGCAGAAATTACAAAAATCTAATTAAATCTATACCAAGATGCTTATAAGTTGTTGTGGACACTAAAAGATATCCTACTAAGTACTAAATTAAGAAAGAAATACAATATTTAAAGCTAAGTTGAGATTTTTGTTAAGTGTACGAAGACTTTTGTAGCGTAGTTTTTTAGAAGCTATTTGATTATTAATTTTTTTAAAAAATAGTAATACTATGTTTAAAAAATTAATTATGCCATTCCATTAAGAACAAGTTGTAGATATGATAAAAAAAAATTACAATTACAATATATTAATTTTTATTAGTCTAAAAAATTAAATTTTAGAAGAAATTGCAAGTGTACGAACACTTTTGTGGGCCAATGTACATGCGCACACAATTTGAAACATGGCCTTGCATTGCAATGGAGACAGGGATAATATCGGCTTTTTAAAAAAAAATTATCTTAGCATTTTTATTTCCTCTCAAGCAAGATATTGCCAATCCTTGTTCTTTATCGAATATATATTCAAGGATCTAAATTCCTACCTTCAATGAAAAGTATTCTCTCTTGCCTTCCCTACCAATAAAATACCGGATAAGAAGTATCTCAGTATCATGGACAAGCTGACTTTCTTATAAACACTAGCACTAATAATCTTACCATAACAATTAAAAATATGTGCCAGTGCCGATTTATCCATTGGATGCTTGTCGCAGAGGCCTGTGCTGGACTTAATCAGAGTTTCTGGTTATAAATTTCGATCCGCCAGAGCCAAGGAGACCCGTTCATATTGTGTACTCAGAGCCCGAAATAATCTTAAACCGGCGTTGATATGTGCAAATCAAAGATAGAAAGAAGAAAATATTAGTGCCCGTACAGAGAAAGGCAAAACGGTTGTGGTCAGCTTTCGGTAGCCCGTACGATGTACGGACAAATCAGCTAATAGGAAATCCAATGTAAATTTTTAACAAAAATAAGCCTATCAACGTAACATTTTTAATGAAAATAACAGAGTCAAACATCTATATAACGAACCTCTACGTTGCGAATTTTTCTATATAGTGAACTTTTCCTGGAACATTGAACACTTCACAATTTTCTTCGTAAAATAGCCTCTCTGTGTAGCGAAGTGTATTTTTTATATAACAAACTTTTTCCTTTGTGATTCAATTTTTGTTCTCCCTTCCCCCTTTTTTTAAAGTATTTCTGATAAAATTTCAAGTTATTCTCTCTTTAACACATTTCATGGTGGTCATAAATCTTGGACTGGTTTTATTAGATCCTAACTCGCCGAGAGCAATAAAGTTCTGGATGTTTCATCCAAGAAGTGCAACCTTTAACCCCCCCACTAGAAACATCTTCGATATTCTTTTTCATCCTCAGTGGAGTTGTCCCGTGTCCTCGTGTTCTAATTATAAAATAATGTATGTTTAATATTACTTGTATGCTTTCAATTATAAAATGTCCTTAAAATTCATTAATTTTGGTATAAAATTATTTTTTTCTATTGAAAATACAGCAAATTCTTCGGCATTCTTTTTTCTTGTATTCCTTGCAGTTTCTCTTTCTTTCTTGATGGCTAAGATGTATGAAATAAACATATATTAATTTGAAAAAAGGTCTGAATAATTACTTTTTTTAGATATATATAGTGTTCATGAATTTAAAATTTGTTTTATGTGGCTTATAAAGTACATTAAAAGAGATGAACCTCTATATAACGAATTTTCCATATAACGAATTTTTTCCGGAATTTAGCAACTTTGTTATACAGGTGTCCGACTGCAATTGCTTAAAAATTCTTAATATAAAATAGTTGGTAAAACAAAATTTGTTTGATAAAAGTTATCGCCAGAATTTTTTTTCTATGTCAGTGATTTTATATACTTTTTTTTCTTGCTTATTTTTCAAGAAAATTCTTCATTGTCCAGATTAGAAATAACAACAGTAATGATAATACATCCAGACACGTTTTTCAATTACTTAAAAAAATCTTACCAAATACAATAAACTAGCTCTTCAAAAAAAGGAAGGGGGAAAAAAACTGACCTCATGAAATTAAATCCTTTAGAATATTTTATGAAAAAGATGGAATTAAGATAATTAATGATTTTTTTTAAAGGAGCTTACATTTCTTTTGAAGCAAAAATTAATTTCATTAGAGATAATAATAATGATGATGATAGCAAAAATCAAATTTAAAAAAGAATGGATTTAATCCTCTAAATAATTTCTGGAAGATAAGTAGAAGTACTCATTATGAAGGTAACTGAGATAATGATCTTATTATTTTTTTTTTAAAAAAATTGAAAAAAATATATATTATCATTAGGAAACAGAATATTCGTTTAATTATTTTATTTGTTTTCACCGAAAACTTTCAGCGAAAAGTCATTTAAACGATGATTTAATTCTTTTATAAATAAAGAACAATGAACATGCCCGATGACAACAAAAGAAAATTATCCTTTTTCAAAGAGGAAAAAAAAGAGCGAAAAGTCGTTTTGCAACGAGGCTCAATTACAGCGCAAAGATTGCAGAAGAAAAAAAACATAAAGGAACTGAAATGAGGAGAATGATAAAAAAAAAGTAGGGAAAAGAACGAAAAAAAAAAGACGAATTCTGCTATTGGCTGCCATAGTAATCGTATCAACCTACCACCATCGCTTCATTGGCCAGCCAGCGGAGATGGCGTCGCGCTGTGTTTCCATGGCAACCCCAGAATGATTCCTGAATATACAAGACCATTGAAGAGACAAAATGCAATTAAAGTAACGTAATGCCGTCTGATTTGATGCTTGCATGACTGCGTTGAACATAGCGATGGGTTGCTACCTCGCAATATTTATAGAACTTGATCAGGGCAGTAATTACCACTAAAGGCGTAGTAAAATATTGGTCTCTAACTGCCTTTCGTTAATTAGCTGTAAATTAAGCCTTGTCTTTCGAGAATGTTCGGCGCTTGCAGCTCTTAAGGCGGTTATTGAGGCTCGGCGATAGAAAAGTTTCGCAAGGCGGAATCCTTTGCGCGAATCGTAAAATTTTAAATTCGAATTCGAAAGGTTTCCAGAGTCGTAAATAAGGATTTAGTTCGTTGAAAAGGATGGAATTTTGAAAAGCCCCCGCGTATCTTCGTTCCGAAAAGGTTTTGGAACGGGGGAATTACTTTGTCGTATCGAATTAAACTTAAAGTCGTTATGATGTTTGGAAGCGAAATTAATCTTGCAACGAATCACCTAGTTAATTCTCGAACGGCGAAGAATGGCGATTGGGAAAAGTTGTTATTGTTATTTTGCTTGATGAGAGCTCGGATTCTTTCGCATTTAATTGGATGAGAGAGAGGAGGAGGAGTAATTTAATTTAAATTACTTTCCGGAATGGAAATAACTTGGCTGCTTTCGAGTGGGGTAATGAATTCTCCAATGCGTGATTTCGTAAATTAGAAAATGACGGGAATAACTTCGAGAGGAACGAATGCTAGTTTAATTTTTATTAACATGTGTTGAAGTTTTAACAGAATTTCTCGAACTTTTTTAAAATCATTAGTGAGGCACTTTTTTAACATTGAATTAAAACTTTGTTTGTAGCGAAATTCAAGACTAAATGCTCTTTATTGGCTCAAAAATTAATTAGTTATTATACTACTTTATTTAATTCAAGGCTATCCAAAACAGGTTTGGTTCAATGATTTGTTCCGTAGTCAGGGTCTTCTTGATGCCCTGGGCCTCTACACAAATGTTGACCCCATCTATGACTCATAAAGTAAACAGTACAAAGCATACGTGTCAGGTACTCCTACAAACAATTACCCGAAGCATATAAATGTGTATGACTTAACAGTCTCACAAATCGGCTCGACCTACTGCCGCCTTTCGACTGAAGAAGTAGTGAGGGTGTATGGTGGCACACCTTGCCCTGTACGTGGACGACGGGCATCACATGTAGCTTTTGACATATCGTCCGAAATTCCCAGTTTTTCGGAGAATACAATCGGAAATAACACTTGATCTTTGAAGCTATTCGAATTATGATCTTCTTAAGGCTACGCGTCGAGAACGAGACGAGGCCCCCATTGCGTTTGAGCCCCCGGGCCCAGTCGGCCCCTACCTTAAGACGTCGCTGTCTGTAGCTCATGAGGAAAATACAGTCTAACCTCCATATAACGAGCCTCTATATTGCGAATTTCTCTATACAGTGAGTGATCGGTTAATGAATATAAAATCCGTTCCAAGACTATGTTCGCTATCCGAATTGTTCGTTAACCCATCATCGATTCACCATAGACTTCTATGTGAAATCGATTAATTCGTTCTGGAGAACATAAAAATTAAATTTTTAAAAATGTATAATTCCTTAGTAAGTTTTTTTAAAAAAATAATACATGCATATATATAGTCTTGAATATTAGTAAGTCCTTTTCATTTTTTGCTCATGAGGAGTTGAAGAACATGTTCAATGTCGATTGCTTTTCTCTCTTTTTCAGGATTTTCCGGAAGTAATTAATAACATTGTCGTTGTAAAGATCCCCAACACTACTGACATCAGCTTGGTTTCGGTGCCATTCTAAGACCAGTGCTCTGACATCCGCCCACTTTTTCAAAAGATCTTGAATGGCAGATGTCGGCATTGTTCCTCTTTCTTCTTCCTCTTGTTCAGAAGGAGACACATTTCTCTGTGTTTCTTGGTGTTCTTCATTCAAAATTTCTTGGAGCTCTTCTGTCATCAGTTCATTTTCATGTCCCATTATGAGCTCTTCTATGTCAGCCTCGTTCACCTCCAATTCCAGATCTCTAGCAGTTGTCAAAATTTCATCCATAATTTCAGGGGTGTATCCCTGATCACTTCCGAATACGTGTTCGTTGTCCAAACACAAAAAATCTTTCTTGAAAGTGTTCGTTAACCGATTTGTTCGTTAACCGATCTGTTCGTTAACCAATCACCCACTGTACAGCGAACTTTTTTCTGAAACGAAGAACATTTCACGATTTTCTTCATAAAATAACCTCCCCTTAACGAAATGCCTTTTCTATCTAAAGAACTTTTTTTTTCTTGTGATTCAGTTTTTTTCTCTCTCTATTTTTAAAGCATTTCTAGAGTCCTTCGTATGATGAAGGGATAGAATTACTTGAAATAATTAAATGTGGATTACAGTGAGAAGGAAATACGCCTGAAGGGGTGTTTGGGGCATTGTAAAGATGCGAGGCGAATTATGAGAGAAAAGATTCTAAACAAAATTAATAGATTTAACCAGTAATTAAAGGATACATCTGCTGATATATGCTTAAAATTACAAGTTATAAAAAAAATGTATGTTTAAAATTACTTGTAGGTAGGGATTGCAATATCGGACCAAATGTTCAATACCGGGGGTATTTGGTATTTTTTAGATTTCAATACCGAGATACCGGTTTCAATAACGTTATTAGAAATTTTAGAAAAAGAAAGGAAACACAAGTGTGTGTGTTTCTTTGTTTTATTTGCCAGTTTTATATTAGAGAGTGTAAATATCACAAAAAATGTGCAACTTATAAATTATAACAGTATATACAGAATCACAAAAATGTAATGGAACATCTTATTTATTTAAATCACAAAAAAAGTGCAAATATTACTATTCAGTCTATCAGTCTATTTCATCATATAAATAATGAAACCAAACCGAAGTATTATCAAATAATTTATTTATGTTCTTTAAAATTATTTTTATTCATTATTATGGATTATTATTTGGATTATTATTATGAATATATATATATATATATATATATATATATATATAATAAATCTGAAAAATATTTTGAACCCTAAAATATGATACGCAAATATCACTATTCAGTCTATCAGTCTATTTCATCATATAAATAATGAAACCAAACCGAAGTATTATCAACTAATTTATTTATGTTCTTTAAAATTATTCTTATTCATTATTATGGATTATTATTTGTGAATATATATATATATATATAATAATAATAAATCTGAAAAATATTTTGAACCCTAAAATATGATACGCAAATACAATGTGAATTACAAACTCACCAATTTAAAAAATAATGAAATGTTACGCACTTTCTTCACAACTACAACCTTGTTTTCATGGATACGAATATCAGACTACGAATCCTGCGCGTGTGCAGTATCCCTCTGAACTGTAATAGAACAGTTTTGGCCCGCCTCCTCGGATGTTTCACATATTTTATCACTTCTCTTGATTGTACGATGCAACTTCATATTCACAGTATAATTAATTTCGTCCGTTAAAGTGACATAACACCAAAACGTACATTATTTTGCTTTGTTGGAGTCTTTGAACTTATAGTGGAGACGATATTAAAAATTTCTCGTAAATACCGAAAAACCGGTATTTAAACTTGTGAATACCGGTATTAAAAAATTGAACAAATAGCTCAAAATACAAACTCAAAGAACAAATAGCTCAAAGTATTCGGTATCCCGGTATTGCAATTACTACTTGTAGACTTTAAATTAGAGAGAGAGAGGATGTCCTTAAAATTCATTAATTTTTATATAAAACTATTTTCTTAATGCTGAAAATACATTGTATTCCTCGACATTCTTTTTTCTTGTTTTCCTTGCAGTTTTTCTTTCTTTTTTGATGAGTAAGATATATAAAATAAATAGAGAGATATTAATTAACAGAAAGGTATGAATAATTACTTTTTATAATATTATTTAGTGTGTGCTCATGAATTTAAAATTTGTTTTATGTGCTTCATAAAGTTTATTGAAAGATGAACCTCTATATAACAAATTTTCTATATAACGAACTTTTTTTCAGGATTTAGCGACTTCGTTAAATAGAGGTCCGACTGTACTTCATAAGGTAACACATCATTTTTTCCCATCAAAACTGCATTAGTTCTTAATGATGAGTTTTTAATTGTTCTAGTTCCAGAAAAAAAATGTGAGCAAATAGTAGCGCACGGACCCTAATGCGGCCTGTAAAGAGGTTTCCCCCGATCCGTCAACACAATCAGAAAACCAAATCGACAGAAAAATGTTTTCATTATCTGGGTCGACATATATTAGTGAGCAAAGTTTTTCCTGCTTGAAGAGAAGATCAACAAAAGTAAATATTGATGCAAGTTGGCTGACATAAACTTGCACAAAGTATCATAAGAATTTCAATAAACAATCTCACTCAAAGTTTTAAAAAAAAAATGTAGAGAAGTGTGATTGGGGCTACATTTGTCTCATTAAACTGATTCTGAAAATAAATGCTTTTGCAGTTATAAAGAGTGGTTTTTTTTCAGGAATAGAAGTTTAAGTTGGCATTACTTTCCAAGATGGCCACCGATTTAACAGCTGTCAAGTGATTTATTTTCAGTTTGGTTTGGCAATTCATCAAAACGATCACCAAGCAAGGCGTAGATTCGTCGAATGGGTCCAAAACGAGACTGCCGTTGTTCCCGATTTTCATAAGCGAATTTTTTTAGCGATGAAGCGCACTTCTGGTTGAATGGCTATGTCAACAAACAAAACGGCCGCATTTGGAGTGAAGCTAATCCACAAGTGTATGTCGAAAAACCGTTACATCCAAAAAAAACTGACTGTTTGGTGCGCTTTATGGGCTGGTGGAATCCTTCTTCAAAAACGATGAAGGCCACAACGTTACAGTCAATGGTGATCGGTATAGAGCCATGATTACTAACTTTTTCATTCCTGAATTGAACAATCATGATGTCCAGGAGCTGTGGTTCCAACAAGACGGCGCAACATTTCACACAGCTCGTACCACAATCGATTTATTGAAAGACACGTTTGGTGACCGCCTAATTTCACGTTTTGGACCTGTGAAATGGCCTCCAAGATCTTGCGATTTAACACCGCTAGACTATTTTCTGTGGGGCTATGTAAAGTCATTGGTCTATGCGGATAAGCCACAAACGCTTGACCATTTGGAAGACAACATTCGCCGTGTTATTGCCGATATACGGCCACAAATGTCGGAAAAAGTCATCGAAAATTGGACGTCCAGATTGGACTACATCCGAGCCAGCCGTGGCAGTCCTATACCAGAAATCATATTTAAAATGTAATGCCACAAGATTATCTTTCGAATAAAAAAAATTCATGTCAATCGAATAATACATCGTTGTTTTATTGCAATTTAAAGTTCTATACCTCTAAAAAAACACCCTTTAGATAATGTGAATTTAGCACAATAAATAGAGTTAAACTGTTGCTATTGTATTTAATTTATATTTATTGATTTTCATAATACACTGGATACCAGTGCTTCTCAAACTTTCAATATTTGCGACTCAATATTCAATCCTAATTTTCATCGCCCCCCCACTCCATATAATAAAATCTATCTAATTCTATAGTACTATACTTTGATGCTTAAGGTACAATAAGGCTTTAACCTCTCAAGTGCCAGCAGCGTATAAAAATGTCTCGCTCAGCTAAAGAATTAATTGTCCCGAACGTATATATACGTCCATCCGGAGTACGATCTTTTCTGGAACTGCTATCGATGAAATTATTCCGTAGGCTTTGGAATGCAATAAAAGGATCTTGACAGTGTTATCGAAGGATTTACTTATTTCAGAAAATTTTTTTACCTATTCCTTTTTTCTCCCCCCCCCAATACATCCCATACATGCACCTACGAGGAAAACGGAGGCATTTGGGAGTAAATCGCATAACTTTTAATCGAAAGTTAAGGGATTAATTATAAACCGTACAATTCATCAAAATCAAGATAAGTGTTCATTTTTGTATGTAATTTCATATATGACAAGCCCATGGGAGCAATGGTAATTATTATACTTGTTCTTAAATTAATATTGTTAAATTAATAATAAAATATATTGTGCAGTACTGATGCATTTACAAGCGTATTACATGAGTGTAAACGTGTATATATATTTCATTTTTTATTATGTAAAAATGTATTTTGTTCGTTTACTTTCAGTAAGTTAATTAATTTTTAAATAATCTTTTGTTTTCGACTTTACAATAGGCCCGCGCGCTCCTCGTAGAGTTATCACGCCCCCCCCTAGGGGGTCGCACCTCACAGTTTGAGAAATGCTGCTGTATACCTTTTTTAAGATGCCAAGTTAACTAATGAAGGCAATCATTTTTTTTAAAAAATGTGACCCTTCGGCAGTGGTGCACACAAAAATTTTTCAATGGGGGATCCAGGATCGGAATTCCACCAATTTGCAGCATATTCTTTTGATTTTGTCGATTTTCGGGAACAAAAAACAATAAAAAAAATTAATAATGAATAAATAATTATCACTAATTAATTAAATTAATTATTTAATTCAAATACATAACTAAACTTTGCTTAATATATACATAGGATTATAATCAATCAAGAAAAAATCTAGGGCTATAGGATGGGGTTCGTACCCCCTCCCCCTTGTATGCGCCACGGTCCGTCGGTATCTTCCACTGCCACAATGTGGTCCTCGAGCTGGACAATTGTTAACCCCTTCAAATAGCACAGAAAAACAAAATAGTGTTAAAGCAGGGGCGGCTTCAAAATCAGCCCCCCACTTTCGCTGATAAAGCAAAAATAAAAAAGTTAACACTATTTACTTCCGATACAATTAATTCAATGCTTCGTGTAAAAACCTATTCCATGTTTTGTCTTCTGGATACAATATTGTGAAAGTGTAAATTTTAAATGTGTTACAGATATTTACATCCAATACATTTTATGGGAATTATTAAACTAACTTTTAAAATGTATTGTGTATTAAAATGTGTTAATAAGAGTTATGCTTTCTCATCTTACTGAGGTATTTAAAAAACAGACTTTTTTTTACGATATGAAAGTGAGAGAAAAAAGTAACTAGTTAAAATTTAGAATTTATTCTCCAAACTAAATTTAATAATCCAATAAAGAATAATAATTTAAAAATAATAATTCAATTTAATAAATTATAATATTTAAATTGCATTTAACTTAACTCAATGGCGCAACAGCCCGTGTGGGTCAAGGCCTACTTAGCCCATATCAGTAAAATAACATTTAAATAAAGTTTAATTGATTATTAAAAAATATTACACGCACACATACAACAAGTTTTAATTCATTCTATTTATTTTTTATAATTGATTTAAGTAATGAACTTTTTTATAGATAATTCTATAGTTAAACGCCTCTTTTATATTTTTTTTACCCTGTCAATTACTTACCATTAAATTCGTGAATATACAGTTATTAAATTGTTTTCTTTATTCTTTTTAAGAAAAAAAAATAATTACAATTTCCACATAAAATGCCGCAAATCATTGACAAAAAAGTGCTACATTTCTTTTTAAAAATGCCAATTAAAATGCCGGTGTTTAAAAATGCTATGCCTTACATTAACTAACAAGATGAGAGAAAAAAACTAATCAAAATTATTTAAAACCACAGTTAATTTGAAAAATATATGGCTGCGTATGACTGGCTATATATTATTTTTAAAGTATGCATATCTAAGTACTAGCCTTAAGTTTTGATTAAATTCAAAAACATATTCTTATAGCCTTCGCCTTTTCCTTACAAAAAGACAGAACTTAAATTTCTAAAAACGGAAGAGTGTTTATCTTTTATGCCACCAAACAACGTATTAGAAGTTGATTTCTTCGAACTCCATTCTTAGTGGATTTCTACTCGTCGAGAGAAACATGCTTGCTACATTTAAAGCCTAGAAGGTCTAATAGCTCAAAAATTGATATTATTTTTTATCTGTAACGTACCTATAATTCTCTCATTGCCAGTTGATTTCCACGAGAACCCTGTTCTTATAGAATCTCTACTTAACAAAACAGAAAAATACACGCCAAATTTTTTTAAGTCTGTATGTTTAAAAGTTTAAAAATGGGAATTTTTATATCCATTGCACCTCCACAATCCATCCGATTACCGAAAAACTCGTACTTAGCAGATCTCTAATCAACTAAAGTCCCATGCTTGCTAAATTTCAAGTCCATAAGTCTAACAGTTACGTATATTTCCTGATAGATGAGTGAGAGAATCTCTTTTCTGCAATATAATTATATATAGATCTGTGCATCTGCATTTCGTTCTATATAAGAAGCATTTATCATATAATTTTTTTAATTGTTTAGCACAAATATCTTAATAAAATGATAGTATACACAAAGACACATGCGCGCGTGAGCGCATATATAGGTGTTTTCATAGTTTTTATATAAAGCTGAACAAAATGTTTGGGGGAAAAGCTTTTGAAAAAGATACATATTGTTTTATTAATTTTGATAGTTCATGTTTTTTTATTGCTTCATACTAGATTTTTGACATTATGTTATGTTAAAATATTATTTTATATTGGATCCATACTATAATATTTTGTTATAACATTAGGCTATGCATTGAACATATTTATTATATGCATTATGAAACACACACACACACAAAAGGATCCTTTCATGTCTTAGGAGACCAATATGTCTGTTTTACAGGCTATGAACCCAATTATTTATTATATGAATAAAATTCATTGCTATATATATATTTGGACAGATATATAGATAGATCTTTGTCGTTATTTTCTTTTATCGTTACTTTCTTTTGGTTTTCACTTAAGCGGCGCTTACTAAGGCTCACGGCTTAGAATCGATGATGACTTAGAATCGAATAAATATGATACACATGATTTAATTTTCTTCTCATAGATCAGGTGGGGGGCAACCCTAATGACCTCGCGGGCCACTTTGGAAGAACTTTTCAATCCCGAGGGCAGCATATAATATATATATATTTATATTAAAATTGGATCTATTACAAACATTTGCTGGAGTGAAAATTTAAAACAGATTGATGTATTATTATTGGTTTCAATGTTTTTCATGCATAAAAACTTACATAATATAATAATAATAATGCAATGATCAAATAATGGTTATTTTTTTTTCATTAGTGAGATATCTGTTTCTCAACTCTTTCACTTAGTTTTTGCAAGTCGATCTCAATGCATGTGCATTTGCGTATCGTAATTGATGTTGCAGATTTTCGTGCGTTAAGTTTGAGCACGATTTATGTTTGATATATTTCAATTTAGGAAAAAAAAGATGCGCGCAGTAACAGAAGCAATGTGATAAAATAATAAAAGTTATGGGATTTATTTTTTACCAAAAAAAAACCTCTTTAAACAAAAAATATTGTAGAAAATAGTCGAATTTTTTTGTAAAGTTGTAAAGTATCTCGCGGGCCGCAAAATTATTCAAAGCGGGCCGTGGGTTGGACACCTTAGTCATGGATGTAACTTAAAATGTCGATGATTGATATTTAAAAGAACCGATATTTATTTATATTTGCAGAAAAATACTGAACGTGATATCATGCTTTTTTTTATTTGTAATGGAATTAGTTGTGGATGTGTAATTATGTCAATTTAAGTTAACTTGATCTAATTCAATTAATTTACAAAAAAAAAAAAAAACAGTGCTATTTTAATTTATTTTAATACCACTGGTAGTTGTAAGCTATTCTTTCAAAAATTTTTTGCATCATTTTTTATTTGGAAGATATTCATTATCAAGATGAAAAATATAACCGTATCAAATTTAATTAATATTTTTGTCGTTTAACTTATTTTATTTCTTATGTTTAAAGTAAAAAAAAAGTATTCTTTTATACAACTATATAAGCAGGAATCTTTTTGTTTCAAAGTTATGATATAACAAATCTGTCAAAGATGCGGAGTTTTTAACGGGATAAAATATTGATTATAAAGGCGGATGGAGATTCTAAATCTAGACATGAAAGGTCATTAATTCTTTTTTGAGATTTTTAGTTTGTAAGAGGAGATATTTAAGACAGTCGAGTGTCAATTTCTTCATTAAATGTTAAATAAAAAAAAATCTTTCCTGGCTTCGAAATACTTTTAACAGCAAAATCATTGAAAGTTTTTTATTTATCTTTTTAATGAATGTAGCACAAGAGAAAAGGAGCTGTCTGTTAAATATTCTTTCCTGTTTATTGCATTATTAAACTTTTAACTATTTTTTCTACAATTATTATTTTTTGTTTTTTATCCTATAATTACACTTTTTAAATATTTATTTCATGATTACATTTTAGTTGGTTAATTTTTCAAAGAGATATAGTTAATATTTTGTTCGAACAATCATACCCATATCAGGCAGAGTTGCGCACAGGAATTCTTTAAGGAGGGGGGGTATACAAGGTCGAAAGTCCCACATTCTCGTTTCCTGCCCCAATACGCCACCAAACATATTCTTTTGATTTTGTCACGAACAAAAATTGTAAAAATAAACTACAGTCGAACCTCTATATTGCGAATCTTCTATATAGCGAACTTTTCCCTGGAACCTTGAACATTTCACAATTTTCTTCGTAAATTTCTATATAACGAACTTTTTCTTTTGTGATTCAATTTTTGTTCTCCCTTTTTTCTTAAAGTATTTCTGAAAAAATTTCAAGTTATTCTCTCTTTAACGCATTTTATGGTGGTCATAAATCTTGAACTGGTTTTATTAGATCCTAACTCGCCGAGATCAATAGAGTTCTGGACGTTTCATCCAAGAAGTGAAACCCTTAACCCCCATTGCCCAGTTCATTAGAAACATCTTCGATATCTTCTTTCACCCTCAGTGGAGTTGTCCCGTGCCCCCGTGAATGCATGTTTAATATTACTTGTATACTTTAAATTATAAAATGTCCTGAAAATTCATTAATTTTAGTATAAAATTATTTTCTCAATATTGAAAATACAGTGAATTCTTCGACATTCTTTTTCTTGTTTTCCTTGCGGTTTTTCCTTTCTTTTTTAATGGGTAAGATATATAAAATAAACATGTATTAATTTAAAAAAGGTATGAATAATTACTTTTTTTAAATGTATATATAGTGTTTATGAATTTAAAATGTTTGTTTTATGTGGTTTATAAAGTATATTAAAAGATGGGCTTCTATATAATGAATTTTAGATATAACGAACATTTTTCCGGGATTTAGCGACTTCGTTATATAGAGGTCCGACTGTATTTATTATGAACAAATAATTAAATTTGCGTACTATATACATATTTTATACATCAATCGAAAAAAAACCTAAGGGCTATGGGGGGGTCTGGACCCTTGGACCTCCTCATAGCTCCCCCCTCTTCCTTGTGCGAGCCACTGATATCAGACATTAACAAAAACTGTGTGTGTGAGTAGGCTTTCTTACAGGAAGACTCAATTAATTCGTTTTCTGTACTCAATGATTGATCATGTAATTTAGAGCAGTGATCTACAACCTTTTTCGATCCACAGACCGGTCAATATTTGAAAATTTTTCTGCGGCCTTTTGAGGATGCGACATTGATTATTTACATTTTAGATTGTTTTGATTTATTAATTGTAATTTAATTGTATTTAAATTTGTCTTCAGAGTAAAATACAGTTACATCAAAAATAATTAATATAAAAAAATATGTTTTTAAGTTAAATCCTACTTAGATCAACAAAGAAAATATTTATTTTAGCTACTTTTTATTAAATAGTTACAATTTATATAAATATGTATATACATAGGACAGAATTACAACATTAAGTGGTAATTAATCTTTATTAGTTATCATTAAAGTATCGTATTGTCATTCAAAACAATCGTGTATGTAAAATTTCATTTCAACGGAATGCTTTAGCACGTAAGAAAAAAACCTTTTCAAGTTTTCACACAAGTCGCCAAAAATAATGCCAACTTGGCTGTATTTGTAATTCTTTAAATAATTAGTTTTAACCAATTAATTTTTATTCATTATAATTAAATGATTATATTGTCATTCAAAATAATCATGTATATAAAATTTCAGCTCAATTGAGCACTTAAAAATGTATTTTATTAACGATTGAAAATTCCACCAAAATAAATAAATATATACAGAATGTGAGCTAATAGTATGAATTGAATGAATATAAAGCGATTTAAAATGCAATATAAAATGATTTCCATAGAAAGTCGCATAAAACCGAGTGACACATTCACCCTAGTAAATAAAATTAAAATAACTTGAAGCTCCCTGGGTGGTCCGGTACCACCTGATTCACAGACCGTTACCAGTCCGATGCCCTGGGGTTAGGGGCCACTGATTTAGAGGATTCGGGGGTATATTACAGCTGGTGTTTCTTTCATTAAATTTCCACACTACATCATACGAAGATTCAAGACCACAAGAGAGTGAGTGTTTATCAACAAGCGACTCGAGGGCTTTCGGCATGTAATTTTGAACTATGGTGAAGTGACGAAGGCGCCCTCTGAGCTAGTACCTCCTCTCCGAACTCACATCCCGCCAACCTCAAGACTTAGAGCCTCGACAGATTTAACGTACATCAGCAGCGTCTACACGGTGGGTCTTTGTAGTACTAGGTTCGAACACATGGCATGCCAGCCATGACTCTTGACCATGACTAAGACCTCTTGAGACCACAAAAGCCATTAATTTACCGCCAAAAAATAACGATACTCTGTATGAATGACTGCAAATAAAATTATTCTGCTTTTATGTTAACACATTTGATTCATAAAACATTTGTATTAACATTCCCTTTTTCTTCATTTTAAGAATAATTGATAACAATGCAACAAATAAAGAAAATATAATGAATGAATTATCTCTAATTAGTTTTTAGTCTTAAGACTATTTCATTCAAATATTTAATGCGATAAATAATAAATGGAATAAATTATTTCATTTTTCTTAATTTACGGTTATCATAACTATAAATACAATTTTAGATTTAAACAGCGTTTCCCGAACTGTAGGGCTTGAAAACCTTACAAAAGAGACGCGAGCATCTCGAAAAGTCGAAAATAAAAGATTTAAAAAATTATAAATTTACTGAAAAAGGAACCAAAACAAAATATATTCAGACATAATAAAAGTAAAATGCACATTTACACTAATATATTATATTTATAAATACACAATGTATTTGATAATTAATTTATCAATACTAAGTTAAAAACAAGATTAATAATTGGTAGTGACTCCCATGAGCTGGTCATATACAAAATTTAATACTTATCTTGATAACCTGATGGTTTCTACTTAAAATAGTATTGTAGCTCTACGTCAAATACATTATTATTGAATTCAATACATTGTTATTGTATGGCAGAGGGTGCGATGTAAATTAGGATTGGAAATTGGGTCGCTAGTATTGAAAGTTTGAGAAGTCCTGGATTAAAATATATTCATGGAGAGAAAATAAAAAAAGTTTTAATTTCGCAATTTCATCCTAACCTTATTTTGAAAACGATACAAAAATTCGATTTAATTCAGAAATGCTAGCATTTTACTTATTGCATTCGAATTGTTCTATTTTATTTATTCAAACTTTTCATCCGTGTCTTTTTACCAACATAATATCCTTAATTCAATTCCAAACCTTTTTATCAATAATTTCGGAGAAAGTGGAAGCTATGGAAAGCTTTACAATCGTGATTTGATTCGGTATTCGGTTTCAAATCTCATTTCCTGTACCTTACCTCGTGCGCAATAAAGATGCCAGATGCACTGCTGACATTCTATAGAACGATATTCTGGTGCTTCACTCATACCACCATAAAGACCACAACGTAAGGTTATTTACGCTGCAATGCTAAACTTCCATTTTGATTGAATCCACAGTTTTGAAAGGATCTCATTTCATTTTCTGAAAAATCCTTCAAATTCATTTTTAAATTCCCGGAGAGTATGAGGGTCATGTCGCTCAACGAACTTCGTATGGAGATAGAAGATTGAAAAACAATTTAAGAGAATGACAAAATAAAAAGAAATTATGGGAGATGGATTTATTTCCAGGAACTGAATCGAACTCGTTGAGGGCCAGATTGTTATTCTCTTAGCGGAAATTGAAAAATTGATATTCTGAATATGCAGGAAAGTAGGTTTGAAATACGCAATTCGGAAATCACCAAGCCTTGGGTGGGGAATATTATTTAAATTCTGAAGAGATTTGTCAGTTTTTAATCTATGTAGTGAAAGCAAAATATTAATTCTTAGTAAAAACTTATAATTCCATATCTAGGTATTTTTAACTGTGTTTCAATTTCATTGCTTCTCGTCATCTGGAGGAAAACAATTCGATTCATTTTAAACTTAATTTTGGCAGATTGCTTCCAATATTATCGAAAACACTTTTTTAAAAATTCTAAAAGATTCTTACTAAGAAAACACAAGTAATTAGAAATCTAAAGTGGTAAAAAATTAAAATGTGCTTGATTAATTTCCTTATGATTATCCCTTTCCTCTATTCTTTTTCACATGGAAGAATACAAATTTTAATGCATATTATTCATAATTTATCTTTGTAAAAGTTTCTAATTATAGCAAGAATAATCCTTTATAAATTTTTCTACAGTTTTGTTTATATAGCAGGTAGGACAGCACAACTGCCCTCTTTTTAACCCCATGCGTATACATGCTATGTGTAGGGCATAATTCCATTTTAACCTCAAGTGGATGCAATAAAGCACACGTGAACTTTTCTGGGGGGTCCAGGGTCGAAAGTCCATCATCCTCGTATTATGCTCAAATACACTACCCAATATATATATTTTTTTTTATTTTGTAGATTTTGGGGGAAAAGACAGTGAAAAATAAGAACAATATTTAAAAGAGCATTACAGATACAGTTAGGAAATTTATTCTTAAAGCTTTGTGACTCAGATTTTGAACAAAATTATGAAATACACATCACAAAATCTCAGAATTTATTAATTAATTTCGTGTAAGGAAAATAAATAAACTTATTAACATTTAGCATATTAAAATTAAAATAATTATATAGCAACAACATTCTTCTATTCTAAAATCTGTCATATCAGACTTAATTTTATTGTAATTTCTCTATTTAGGCTTACAATATAAATAAGATAGTTCTACTATTATTTTTACAAATATTTCTTGTATGTTTATAAATCAGACGATAATTGAGCTTCCAAATCACGATAATTACTATTTTGTTGTGATATTTTCGAACCAATAACCTTCATCATTATTATCAATAAGAAGAATTCTGCAATGATCTCTCTTTGCGCATATTACTTGTATGTTTATAAATCAGACGATAATTGAAATTACAAATTGTTTTAGTAACTGTTTTGCTATGATATTTTCGAATCAATAATCTTCATCGTTATTATCATCAATAACAATTCTACTAATTTTTGCGCATATTACTCGCATGTTTTAAATCGAACGATAATTGAATTTCCAAGCTGCTATTTTGAAATGATAAACTTTCGATTCAATTATCTACATAGTTTGAATTTATAAACTCTTATAGTTTTGTGGTCAAAATTTTAAGCAGTCAACATGCGTTTTTCAATAAATATAATTCTATTATAATTTATTTTAATTTTTTGACCATATTCATATAAATAAAGAAAAAAGATTTAAACATTTTACTAAATAATATTTCAATAAACATCGAATTCAATTTGGAACAATTATTCTTAATTTAATAATCCAATTAAATATTTCCAGAACTATTTGTTCTTTATACCAATAAACCAGAAACATTCACAGGCGAATACTTTCCAGTTTTAATGAGACAATTAATGCTATTACAAGCCAATGAAGCGAAACCTTCATTGACTTGTTGTCTTGCGGAAAATCTATTTTAAATTCACCATAAAGCCGCTTCGCAAAGATGTCAGGGGAGAAAAAAAGCGCCATTTTCGCATAAGAAGACGGCACAAAAAAAATGGCTATTATAAAGAAAAGAAAGCTAAGATTTTAATAATTTTAATACCGCTTTGTCCCAGCTCGACATTAATTTGAACCAAATATAATTACTTCGATGGCAGAATGAGAATGAACCTTCTTTTCCGGTAAACAATGCGAAGGAAAAGCTGAAATAACAATTAAAAGGAACAGTAAAGAAAAAAAAAAAAAAAAAAAGGAGAGAGATTGAAACGTTTATATTATTAACAGCATTTTTATCTTCAGTGGAAAGTTTCGCTCTCTAATTCGTTGACGTTTCCTTAGCGACTAATGCCTCAAGGGGGGGAAAGTGCCGGGAATAAAAATAATAAAATCCCTTTCGTAAAGGGAAAAAGAGAACGAAACAGGCGTTTTAATTTGATGTTCTACGACTGTGTTCAGGAAACCGTGTAGAAACGAGGCTTTAATTGAGATCACGACAGGCTCAAGAGGACCTAATCCCGTACAGAGAACATGTTCCCGTGCTCTGTTATTAACCTTTGATACAGCGGCTGCAAGGGCTCTTCCGTATGATTGCCCCCGCTCTTCGAAGCCCCCTTGCTCCTTTATTAGCTAGTCTACGAGCTGGAAAGAAGCCTTGCCCCACGCCACCCACTCACACACTCTTTTCAGAGGCGCAGATATTTGGACCGCTTTAGCGTTTTGTATCGGGGATGGAACGGCTGGAATGCAATTATACTCAGATGCCGGGGCTGCAGGAAAGCTCCGGCCGCCCTAGGGTCTACGGATGTTTCGCAAACGGATATAGTTCGGCGTTATGGGGCTTGTTGTATCGGTGACGACGGGTTTTACGGGCGTAAGGGACTGGCTTCAATTTTGAGCAGCTTTTTTTCGTGGTGGATGGATAAAAAAGGATTCTTTTTTTATTATAAACTCTGTTTTTTTGTATAAAAAAATAAGAAGGGGATTTTTTAGAACATAAGTCAGGTATTTAATTTCTTTTGTTTGGTTTTTTTTTCGCAACAAAATAGGTTGGTGAAGGGTTTTGCTTTTAGGTTGAGGAAAAAAGGAGTTATTATTATTTGTTGAGGACTAGATATTCACAAAATTATACAAAATTATTTGATATTTATTTTTTTTAACTCCATTGCGTTAAATTAAGCCCTTTAAATGCTTCTATCAACATGGGGCATGTTTCAAAATACAATTAAAAGAGCCCTGAAATTTTAAGTCGTTATACAATAAACCTAATGTAAACTTCAGTTACACATACGTAATGGAAGTATAATTTAGGTTAATAAATATATCTTCCAATTCTCATACTTTTCACATATATTGTCCTCAAAGTTGAGGCTTTCGAATGTCTAAGCACAAAAATACCATAAAATTATAAAAGAAGTAAGATATTTTACAGGGAAAAAAATCACTTATTAGTTAAAACTTCAGATTCGCTTAGGGGAATTTAAAATAATGAGTTGAAAACGTCAATTTTTCAAAAATTTTGATGTCAAAATGAATTTTTATTACCCCTATTTAGTAATAGCCGGGATGACGAAAAACAATATCAGAGAAAACCATACTTGCAAGATAAAATAAGAGAGAGAGAGAGAGAGAAAGTGTAAAAATTATATTCTGAATGTGTTTTTCTCTTAAAAAATGAATTTACTTTTGTTTCACTGGTTTATATTTCCCCATACTTAAACAAATAAAAAACTCCATTAAGCAAATAAAACGTATCAGTGAATTCATTTTTCAGTTAGCACGTCTGTTCAGTGGCGCACACAGGAATTTTTCAAGGAGGGGGGGGCCGGGGTCGAAAGTTCACCATTCTTGTATCATGCTCCTTTTGATTTTGTCGATTTTCGGGAACAAAATACAGTAAAAAATACTTAATTAAAGTTTACGTACTGTGTAATTAATCATTAATAACAAATATAATCAATCGTACTGTGTACTTAGAAAAAAAAAAAATCAAGGGCTTTGGGGGGGGGGGCCCGGACCCCCAGGACCCCCTTGTGTGTGCCACTGCGTCTGTTTCATTCTTTTATTATGCATGGTGGATAATGAAAGTTACTACTTCGAATACTAATAAATTGTTCTTATTGCAGTTTTTGATCTTCCAAACTTTTTTTACTATTTCGGTAAAAAATACATTCTATCAAATTTTTTAGTTCTTATAGTTTCTTCTTCATCCCAATCATTAAAGAAATGTTCAAACTATACCCAAACTACTATAATTCTATAAAAAAAGGAATATTCAAAAGTTTTTCTTTATATGTACTATTTACTGTATTTTTAATATTCTATTGTTTGCTATCCCGGATCCTGCGAAACAATTTTATACTTGTTAGTATAATGTTTTTGCACAACAAAATACCAGTGGTTTCTGAAAGAATATTGGATTTATCACATATAAGTTACAAGTATAATTTACACATCGAATGAAAGAGTAACTGAAACAGTTTTACCTACAAGTTTACAAACGTTCAATGAGAGAGAGCCCCATTCATCACACGGCATAAATAAAGTCGATAGGCGAATTCATCCCAAACTTTTTTCAGTGTGTCTCGGGAAATTCTAGCAACATCTGCTTCCATCCTGTATCTTAAGTGTGACAGGTCAACTGGTAGCCAAGGAACGTATACACAATCCTTTATGAACCAGTACATATAAACGTCGCATGGCGACGGATCAGGAGAACGATTGAAGAAATAGCCATTAGTTGTAGAGCATCAAGATAGGTAGAACCAGTTACAGTTGGTTACCAGTTACAGCCGTGGTCGTCCCGTACTTTTGCCTTTACAAAGACAGACATTAGTTTCAAACTGATGATGCTTCTTAAGAATGTTATTATTTGGAGGTTGCCAACCGAACTTAAATCGCAACGCTCGTTGCATAGTAATAGCAGATTCTGTCTTTGTTAACCGGAGAACACACAACACTTTCTGTTTACTAGTCGTCTTTTTTCTACTAGCACGTTAACAGGCAAGAAAGGGGTAAAATCAGCATACGCATAGACATGCCAACAAACAAAACTGTTTCAGTTGCTCTTTCATTCGATGCGAGGTCATGCTAATATGTTATTTGTAATGAATACTATATATATAAAGCGTTAAAACTCCGATATTCTTTTAGAAACACCCGGAAATTTTCTACTGGAAAATGCACCTTTTTCATTTGGGGATAAAAACACATATAATATATAGAGAGGGAACATATCAAGATTCGAAGTTTAAATCTATATTTAAACAAGAACAGCGCCTAAATTGTGTGTTGTAAATTCATGCAAAATACACAGGATTTCTCTCACAGTTATAAATATTTTAATACCGCTCAGAACAAGGTGTTAAAGGGGAAAATATTTCTCAATGGGAGTGGCTACAAAATTAAATATAAAAACGAGTTAAACGCAGAATATAAAATGCTTCTGCAGGTAATTTGAGTAGACCTAGATTTCGACACTGAGCGAAAAGTGCAAACACATATTCCAGTTACTAAATATAATGCATGGACAGAGGTGACACTTGGATTACAAAATATTACTAATATGTGCGTGTGTATTAAAATTATAAAATTAAATTAAAGTTTTTAATATAGCAAAAATACAAGACTTTTTAAAAATGTGTTTACATAAAGTTATGTTGATTCGCTTTAAGTATTATTTTAAGATATATTTTTTAAAAGATTTTGGATGGATGGGGGGCTTTCCCCCAAATACGCAGCAGTTCTAATGGTTCCACGAATCGAAAATATTTGTAAGCCACTGGGGTCAGGGCTACTTTTCCGCTTAGGCACGTGCCTAGGGTGCAAAATATTTGCGGGTGCAAAAAAAATGGAGGGCGAAAAAAATGGAAATGTTAAAATTACAGAGAATGAGCCACACCGCATAGGGAAACATGTAAGCGTTTTGTTTGTGTGTCTATGAGCGCGAACTAAGGAGGGAATGAATATTAACGTCACACTGTCCAGCTACACGAGGGCTTTTGGCGACGGACCTCATAATTTTGAACCAGGGTCAAGTGACAAGGACGGCATCTGAGCTGGCAACCCCCTCCTAAATACCACGCCACACCAACGGGAGGAAATTTGAGCTCTCGGCAGATTTAACGTGAATCACTCCCTTACACGGCGGGTATTTAGTGGTACTGGGCATGAACTCGTGACAAGCCAGCTACGATCCGATATTTTGACCACTAGGCTATTACGGCCACGCACGAACTATGGAAAACATCTACTATGGAAAGTGAAAGGATTAACATTTTAATTTTGCAATGCACTCAAAAGGATATTACAATGTAAATTGATTACAATGCTGTCATTGACTATTTTGAAATGATCAAAGCTCGAAGAAAGCCTTTGTTGTACAAGTACAATGACTGTGTCTCAACAAATAATAAGGCTGTCTAAAAGTAATGGATAGTAAAGCGATAAGCAACTACAATTAACTGGTTGTTAGCAGTTCATACAATAATGTATACTCTATACCAGTGGTCTTCAAGCTATGTTCCACGGAACCCTGGGGTTCCTCAAGGCATACCCAAGTGTTCCATGAGTCACAATAAAAAAAAATTGAAAAGAAACTTATAAATATGTACGCAAAATTATTATTTCTATAAAGTTTTTTTTCAAGTATCTAAAGCTCATCCTAATCATTAAAACTGAAATTTTGATTTATATGCAATAAACTTTATTTTTCAACACTTTTTAAACTTTTGTTATAATATAATAAGTGAATTTTAAAATGTGTTTTATCTTTATGTATATACTTCCTACTAGATTGTGAATATTCTATTGTTTACTATCTTGGGTTCTACGAGATAATTTAATTCTCGTTAATAAACACAAGGTCTTGCATAACTAAATGATTTCCTATTGAAAAAGGCACCATTTCGCAATTGTGGGGAAAAAACACACCTATGATGAAGGAGCGGGAAAAAATTATCGAAGGATTCGATGTTAAAACAAGAACAACTTCTAAATTATAGGTTGCAAATTCAAGAAAAATACACAGCTTAAAATATTTCTCACACAGCTATAAAAATTTTAATGCCATTCAGAACATTGTGATTAATTGAAATATATTTCTCAACGTGAGTGGCAACAAAAACAAGAAATAAAGACAAATTAAATGCAGAATATGATATCCGACTGCAGATAATTTCATAAGACATAGACTTCGACTATTTGTGTGGAAAAAATCAAGCACATATCTCAGTTTGAAAATATAGTGCAAGGATAGTTGACACTTGTATCTCAAATTAATATTATTAATGAGTAAATTATATGAAAAAAATTGATTAGAATTGTGACGACTTACGCGTCTTTTCTTTAACAAGTCCTTTGGGTTCTTTGGGCCAGAATTAATGGCAACTCTTTTCCAACCAAATCCAAGAAACGAGAAGTGAAGAGATGTAAATAATATAGGATAAATATAGGATCTTAGAGTAAACGTAATGGCAATAAGGGCAATGATAGCAATGTAATGGTAGTGTAAAGGAATGTTCGACAATTAAAGTGCGTTGTGGTATTGGCTGAGTATTGAAGTTCGTTATTCAAGATTTAAATTCTACGTGTCGTGGATAAACTTATTGGTGTTCGACTAGAAGTTAGTCGTCAAGCTGCATACCATTGCAGATAAAGACAAGTAGCATTACAGAATAATATAAGGTAGGATTAATTACTTATTAGTATAATTGAGGGTTAGGCGGTTCGCTTATTGAGATTGGTTTGAATTATATTGTGTGTAGTGTATTGCGTCATCGTAGATTCTCTCATATTAATTATTATAATTATATTTGTTAAAAGTTTAAGTTGAATATCTTAATAAAGTCATATTAAGATAATGTATGATTCTAGTTCTTACGTTAATACTACACCTCTAGCTCACGCTGATACTTCGAGGGATGTACTTCCAAGGGGAGGTACATCACAAAATTTTTAAATAATAAATGCACTACTTCTTTTAATTGTCTTTACATAAAGTACTTATAACATGTAGGGACGTTTTAAGATTTCTTGAGGCCCTGGGCTCATACGCAAAAGTAGACCCTGGACCCTTACACAAATGTAGGCCCCACCTATAGTCTTTAAAGGTAGACAGTACATACGTTGTCAAATGCTCGTACCAAAAATAACCTGAAACAAATAAATATGCATGGCTTACAATCGCATTAACCGGCTCTACCGACTGCCACCTTTTGACGAAATGAGTAACGATGGTGTATGTGATAGGCCTTGGCCTATATGTGGACGATGGTCATCGCATGCAACCAGTTGGCATATGTCCTATATTCCCAGTTTTTCGCGGAATACAAACGGAAAAAACATTTGACCGTTGAAATTATTCGAATCATGATCTTATTAAGGCCCAGTTGAAAACGAGACGAGGGCCCAATTGTGGTCGAGGCCCCGGGCCCAGTTGGTTCATGCCTTAAGACGTCCCTAATAGCATGTTGATCTACTTTATTATTGTGAGATATATTCTTCTAAGTATGTGCGTGAAATGGGGTTCTTGGAAAGTACAGAGTGTTTTTTTTTCCAGGTATAGAAGTTTAAGTTGGCATTACTTTCCAAGATGGCCACCGCTTTAACAGCTGTCAAGTGATTTATTCTCAGTTTGGTTTGGCAATTCATCATGAATAGACTCACGCCTGAACAACGCTTTCAAACTGTCGTCGAATGGGCCCAAAACGAGATTGCCGTTGTTCCCGATTTTCATAAGCGAATTTTGTTTAGCGATGAAGCGCACTTCTGGTTGAATGGCTACGTCAACAAACAAAACGGCCGCATTTGGAGTGAAGCTAATCCACAAGTATATGTCGAAACACCGTTACATCCAGAAAAACTGACTGTTTGGTGCGCTTTATGGGCTGGTGGAATCCTTCTTCAAAAACGATGAAGGCCACAACGTTACAGTCAATGGTGATCGGTATAGAGCCATGATTACTAACTTTTTCATTCCTGAATTGAACAATCATGATGTCCAGGAGCTGTGTATCGAACAAGAGGGCGCAACATTTCACACAGCTCGTGTCACAATCGATTTATTGAAAGACACGTTGGGTGACCGCCTAATTTCACGTTTTGGACCTGTGAAATCGCCTCCAAGATCTTGTGATTTAACACCGCTAGACTATTTTCTGTGGGACTGTGTAAAGTCATTGGTCTACGCGGGTAAGCCGCAAACGCTTGATCATTTGGAAGACAACATTCGCCGTGTTATTGCCGATATACGGCCACAAATGTTGGAAAAAGTCATCGAAAATAGGACGTCCCGATTGGACTACATCCGAGCCAGCCGTGGCAGTCCTATGCCAGAAATCATATTTAAAATGTAATGCCACAAGATTATCTTTCGAATAAAAAAAATTCATGTCAATCGAATAATACATCGTTGTTTTATTGCAATTTAAATTTCTATACCTCTCAAAAAAACACCCTTTACTTTCTAGTTCTAGGGGTTCCACGAAAACCCCTTCAAGTTCTAGGGGTTCCTTGAGTTGAAAAAGTTTGAAGACCACTGCTCTATACTAAAAATGCAGATGATTTCCTAAATTTACTGTACTTATTCACAAAAGGTTGGTGGTTCGTGATTCTATAAGGTAAGAAATGAACAAGAGTGAACACTGCCATGATACAATGGGTCCATAGTTGGTGGAAATTGGAAAGACTCTCCAAAGAGAAAAAACAAAGGGAAAATCCCTCCCGAACCAAAGTTGGCAAGGTAAGAACTGAAGGAGGTGGTGCTCTAGAAATAATGGGAGGGGGGTAAGAAGTGCATAGGGTGCCGGGGAGGTTAAAAGCGGGTTGGTGCACGACAAATCTGTTGGGGGTTGAAGCAATCTCTTTTTCGTGGGATGTGGAGCTCAGATATGAGATTCAACATTTGACAATGTTCAAAGTTTGAAGGTTTTGACTATAGTAAACTTACCTTGTGTCATGCATAAAATTGGCAGCTGGTAAATATTAAATAAACAAATATCAATAAAAGATTAAGTGATTTTTGTTAAAAATAACACATACTTTAATTATTAAAATGAACAATAGTTTTTCGTGTTAACTATTAAAGTAAACTTAATACAATATTTTAGCGAAATAACTCATTGAACAGTCATTAAAATCTTAGTTTGATGCACCGCGCGAGCTTAATCATGGAAAAATCTCTTTTACTGAAAGCCGGTTGACATCTCATTTCATCATCTGCTCGATGACTTGTCATTTCATCTGGGAACCACAAAGCTCCCTTCTTGGCTTCTTTATCGCCACTATCACTCTGAGGAACATTCGCCAAGTCTATGAGTTAGATCAGGGGTAGCCAACCCAAGTGACCTTTGCTGGACAGTTCGGAAAAACATTCGGGGGCCGCACATAAAAATATGTACCTTTATATCAGATTTGGAAACAAAAAAAAACATGTATTGGAGTGAAAATTAAAAAAAAAATGAATTATTATTGTTTTCATTATTTTTCATGTATGCAGGTATAGATAATATAATACTGTTCATATAATATAATAATAAAATGATCAAATAATGTTTAAAATATCACAGTTGCCATTTTCTTGAAATTTACGGAGTTCCTTTTGAATTGATCTTTAGTTACTCATTGTTGAAATTTGATTGTGCATTCATTCTCAAACGATTAAGTATACATTGCCTTTTATCTTAACCGTCCTGAATAATTTTTTTAAACTTTAAAAACCATTTCTGACTGCCTCTTGCTTTTTGGGCACTCCAAACAGAAAAAGAGGAGCAGAAATGAAAGTCGCACACACAGAGAATTATATACCATCTATAGTAAAGTATAAGCATATTGAAATTCGAAATTTATTATAGTAAAATCAAATGTAACTGAATAATACATAAAATATAAATCTATTTTAATCTAAAGGACATTTCTATTATCAAAAAGAAATTATTTTAAAACAAGAACAGTTAATAGGCAAATACATTGTTGATTTACATTATATATATATATATATATATATATATATATATATATATATATATATATATATATATATATATATAAATTTCACCTTCAATAAATTTCAAAATGAAAAAACTTTAAAAACCTGATATTTAAAAACTTTTTAAAAAGAGTCGGTGGGCTGCAACTTACGTACTGGCGAGCCGCGTGTAGGACATCCCTGAGTTAGATTAGTACGAGATATGCAGTTTATGCATGTATTCTAATCTGCGTTTAACGTGGAAACACTTAAAGTGAAATATCGGTTAACACGAAATAATGCAACAGTTCCGACAAACTACAATGTATTTTCACGCATTTCCTTCTCTTAATACGAAACGAGAAAATCGCTTAAGGTATCCGACTACGTTCGGAACCGTGATTTTGCAAAAGCGCATAAATGAATAATTTTCATGATATTTAGTGTCACTTAGATTAGAATATATGCATAAAATTGTTTTAAGGACATTTTGACAAAAAAATTTATTTAAATATATTTTGACAAAAAATTAACTTAGAATAATTTTTTTTCCCAAATGTTCTCCTTTTGTGAAAAATGCTTCTATTATAATAATATTTTGCCTGTAAATAGCTCAGACCTGTCTACAGAGGCTCAACTAGAATTTTTGAAATATATAACTTAGAAAGTGGATTTATTCATATTTTACGACAACAGAGGGGAGCAATTTTAAAAAAAAAACGCCAATAATTATTTCAATTGGTGGTAACCCTGAAAATAATGTGAATTTTTCAAAAATTCTAGTCGAGCCTCTGTAGAGAGGTCTGAGCTATATACAGACAAAATATTATTATAATAGAACCAATTTTCACAAAAGGAGAACATTTGGAAAAAAGATTATTCTAAGTTAATTTTTTGCCAAAATATTATATTTAAATTAAATTTTTTTTTCGTCAAAATGTCCTTAAAACAATTTTATGCATGTATTCTAATCTGAGTGACACTAAATATCATGAAAATTATCCATTTATACGCTTTTTTAAAATCACGTTTCCGAACGTAGTCGGATACCTTAACACGAAATGATTTCCTTTTTGGAGAGGGGATATTGAATCTCTGTGAGGTCGCGGTATCCAAGTGGTATAAGTATCGGATCATGGCTTGCCTTGTCACGAGTTCGAGCCCAGTACAACTAAAGAAACGCCGTGTAGGGCAGTGATGCACGTTAAATCTGTCGAGAGCTGAAACGTCCTCCGTTGGTGTGGCGTGGTAGTTAGGAGAGGGGGTGCAACTCAGGTGTCATCCACGTCACTTGACCATGGTTGAAAATTACGTGGTCCGTCGCCAAAAGCCCTCGTGTAGTTAACAGCGCGACGTTAGTATTCAATTAATCAATCAATTCAATCTGTGAGGCGACACTTAAATGTTTGAGAAAGATTCCGTATTATTGGACTGTCCTACTCTAGCACCGTAAGAATTCGTCTTAGAGGATGAGGATAATGTGTGTACAGCCCCAATTAAGTCAGACAAAGATATTTTGGAATTTCTTCAAATCTCAAAAAATGTCATAGAAACATATTTCGCCGACGAAAATGATATGAATAAGGCAGCTCCTGTTCCCACGTGATCTGAAATGAAGAACATCATTAAAAGTGTGCGCAATTAATTAGTTGTACATTCCAATGGCGAAATGAGTAAACAAAATGGATGACATTGAACAATTTGTTTAGGATTTGGTGCCAAAAAAGACAATGCAAAGAAAAATATCAAATTATTTTTCAAAAACTCAATAAATGTTTTATTTTTCAAAAAAATTGAGAAAATTTTGTTTTAAATTGCATTAAGTTCCTGCGAATATTTTTGTTTCATTGATTTTTATTAAATTCATGCATATATATATCAATATAAATAAAATATTCTCTAATAAAAGTTGAATATATGTGTTTTTTTCTTTTCTTTTTTTTCGATATCCTTAAACACGAAGTTCTTTTAACACGAAAAAATATTTCAGTTCCCTCAGTTTTGTGTTAAACAATTTTCCCTGAAGTAATACCTGCATTTTTTTCCTGCTTTCTTTTTGAAACGAATGCTGCTATTTAGATTACACATATGAGGGAAAGGAATCAAAAAATCACAAATCCTGAACATATTTTCACCTCAATACCTGTCTCTAAGATTGAAATTGAAAAGAATACTGTCCTAAATTTTACAGCAAGGAAAATAAAGCTACTGTGGGAACCAATTGGACATGGTCGAAAACTCATGAACAGCTGTTGCTTCTGTCAAGTCATGACTTCGAGTTTTGACACAACTAAAGAACCGCCATGAAAAGGCGTTTCAAAAAGAGTATATCAAAACTACCGACCTACCGGTCCGCAGCAACGCCGTGCGTGCCTTAGACGACTGACACTAATGGAATCTCTATTCGGGCCAGTCGTTAAGGGCTTTTATTCCTGTCCTTTGTTTTTTTGTGACTTGCAGAACGAGGCGCCACTGCAAGTCCTAACTTGTTGTAGTGTGAAGAGTTTGTCACTTACCGTTGTTCAGAACTATGAGGTCGATCGAAAATGGTTTCTCCTTAGATCATAGGTCGATATTAATGAAAAAGGAATCAATCAATAAACGTTAAAATAAATTAATTACAGCGGAATTTGGTTTTAATCGTTAATAATTTTAATGAAAATATAATTTATAGGGAAAAAAAATTCTCACATTTCCAGAATTTTGGTTCTTTTTTTCAATGATAAAAATGAAGAGAGGTAGAGGAAACCACGGATAGATTTATAATTGATTATGCTAAGAACAGCTTTCGCAGCAAGTGATCTGAAACTCAATTTTATCAGCTATATTTCTAGAATTTACCAATATATGAAGAAAAAAAAGACTTATACAGGGTGTCCCAGAATGCCGTGTACAAACTTGGAGGGGTGGTAGAGAACATCGTGAGGAGCCAAAATTACATAGGAAAGCACGGGCGGAAAGCGATAGGTGGCGCTGTACGTGAGCTCGCAAGGTAGGAAATGTGGTTTCTTCATTTCAGACACGGACAGCGTGCAATGAACATATATCGTTTTACGAATTCAGAGTTGGCGGATATCCATTTTATCTACGGCCTAGCTGACGGAAATGGACGTGCTGCTGTTCGGTTGTACAGGGAAAGGTATCCAACGAGGCGGCAACCGAATCATCAAATGTTTGCTCGGGTGCATCAAAACCTGGTAGAACGTGGATCCTTCAGAGCTACGATTGAAGACACTGGATGGCGGCGAATAGCGCGAACACCCATATTCGAAGAAGGTGTGTTGCATGCTGTGGACCAAACTCCCGGCACTAGTGTAGGGGCACTTGCTGCTTCAACCGGAAGATCTCCAAAAACTATCCATCGTGTACTGCAGGGTGCATCCTTGCATCCTTTTCATGTACAGAGAGTGCAGTCATTACAGCCAGATGATCCCCCACGACGTGTCACGTTTGCACAGTGGTCTCTTAACCAAATTGCGGCAGACATGCACTTTGCCAGTTCCGTGTTGTTCTGTGATGAAGCAACCTTTTCACGTGAAGGTGTGTTCAATACCCACAATGCGCCCATGTGGGCCTTAAATAACCCACATAGCACCCGACCACGAGCCATGCAACAACGCTTCACTGTTAATGTGTGGGCGGGTATCGTGGGTGACAGTTTACTCGGCTCATACATCTTACCGCCTCGACTGGACTCTCACAAGTATCTCGTCTTTCGACAGGAGGTACTTCCAGAACTGCTTACCGATGTCCCCGCACCTATTCGGCGTCGCATGTGGTTTCAACAGGACGGAGCGCCATCTCATTATGCAAGACATGTACGTGAGCATTTAGACCGGACATTTCCAAACAGATGGATTGGGCGTGGTGGTCCCGTCGCTTGGCCTCCTAGATCCCCAGATTTATCCCCTCAGGATTTTTTTCTCTGGGATGCTATGAAGGGCCTCGTGTACGACACGCCTGTCGTTTCCGAAATGGACCTGGTCGCACGGATATCCATCGCTGCTGCTAGGATCCGTGAAATACCCGGTGTTTTCGAAGATGTTCGGCAATCCATGTCGCGTCGGTGCCGTGCGTGCATACATGCCAATGGTCGCAATTTCGAACATTTCCTCTGATGCTTTCACATCATACTTTTTATTTATTATTGGTTTTTTATTTAATAAAGCGTTTTGCAGTACATTTTGTGTTGTGGCGTTACTGTCTTTGTGTCTCTTTATCTCGTTAGGGTTACGTTTCCGCCCATGCTTTCCTATGTAATTTTGGCTCCTCACGATGTTCTCTACCACCCCTCCAAGTTTGTACATGGCATTCGGGGACACCCTGTAGAACTCTCTCTGCCTGGACGTGCTTCAGAAGGCCATTCACACTTTATGGAAACAATTTTACTAGTTAAATTTTATCAATAAATATCGTATTTTTTGTAGAAATTTGCTTCTGTCTGATAGCCATGATTCTTGATGCTCGAATTTTTCATGAAAGTAAACTTTTTCTTAGAACTGTCACGCGAATTTTACTCCATTCCTCTTGAACCGTTTTCCAAAGTCCGTCCAATGTTCTTCGATGCTGTTTTCCTCAGGTTCATTTTAATAAGCCGAAAGCACAAAATTCCGTTGCATTAGCGTAGGAAGATTTTACACGTATTTCATCAAATGAGATACACTTCATTCCTCTTTCTGAGTCTTTCTTTGCTAAACAAGCGGCAAACGTGGGACCAGAGGTTTTCTCCATATTAAGCTCAACTTTATCAATGTCCCTTCCATATAAAGTCGGAATTTCTTCTTCAAAAGTTGTTTCTAAAATATTCTGCTGATAGTATAGTGTGAATTAATTTTTATTTTACATGAGACTATTTTTATTTTTAGTTTGCCGTAGTTAGAAAATCCTACAACTATCATGAATCCTTTTGGGGACTTTTTTTATAAAATGAGGAAGGTAATTCGTACGGTCATTCTCGTCAGTTGAGCAATGGAAAATTGATTTTCTTTTACTACAGTCACTTAAATATACCTATGCCCCATCGAGTGTTACCGCAAATTTCCATTTTTCAGTATTTAGGTGTTTTTTACTTAATTTTCTACAATGTGCTCTTCTTTCAGCGCAATATGTTTTAAAGAAATTCTAGTTTTTTAAAAAAAAAAAAATAAAAAAACGCGCTTTTATAGTGAATCGAACTAAAAAGTAAATAATAATAATAATGATAGTTCTTAATATAAGAACAAAATGATTAACGAGAAAATTAATGTTATTGTGGTAAAAGCGTGGAGTGCTCTATATTAATTGCTATAATTTCTTACTATTTCCATTCCGAAATGCTGAGTTAGTGTAAAAATGTAATACAAAGCACACCTCACGCTTTTACCCCAATGACATTATTTTTCTCGTTAATCATTTTATTCTTATATTAAGAACTATTTCTTTTACTTTTTAGTTCAATTCACTATAAAAGCGTGTTTTTTAGTTTTTTTTAAACTATAATTTGTTTTTCATTTTTTAGTTCAATCTACAATAAAAAAAGCTTTTTTAGTTTTTAAAACTATCCTTTATCCTTTGTTGAATTTATCCTTGAATTTGATATTTGGCGCCGGATTTACGTGGCTGCTAGAATTGGTCTTGCTCTTCAATGGATATTAAATAACGAGTGTAAGGGTATTTATTCTCTCCGTTTATGGGGCTTCGAATGAGTCCCATAGCATGATATATTTTAAAGATTCCGTCTCTATAGATACAGGTCTAACTAATAAAAGTGTGTAAAGAAGAAATATTAAATATCAATCGTCTTATCACCTTTTGTAAACGTATTGCTGTAATGTTAATTCGTATCATCACTTCTAGACGTATATTGCTTTACAAAAGTAAAAAAAAAAATATTTAGAAGTTAGAACATAAATTATTTTTTCTCTCACATGCACGAGTCTTGAGGTTTCTGGGTTGTACCTTAGTCTTTTAGTCGCTAAATCTGAAATTAGTCGCCAAATCTGGAAGTGGTATATGGAATTAGTCGCCAAATCTATAAATCGTATTCCTGATTATCCTAATCAGGATTATGAAACAAAATTATTAAATTATTGTATTGTCATCGGTCCTTGACAAGTGTGCAAAATTTCGAATTAATCTGACCTTGTAAAGTGGGCAAAAATCGAGTTCAAAGATTTCATTACATACAAGTGAAACTTATAAAAGCGTGTTGAAAAGGAGATGAACTTTAGGTTTAAACATATGTTTTAACTTTAAATCCTTATAAATAATTTTATTTGCAGTTCCGGAAGATATTCCTAGTTTCGATGCAATAAATCTTTGAGTCGGCGGATTTTCTTTTAGAATCACAGTCATTGCGCTTTCTTTATAGTTGACTGCGTTTAAATAGTCTTAGGATGAAGTTTCTTGGTCCTGTCTTCCTTTTTACTTATTGCTAGGCCCTTTTCCCTTTTAAATTTAATATATTATGCAGTGGGCCACAAAAGTGTTCATACACTTGCAATTTCTTATAGAATTTAATGTTTTCGACTAATAAAAATTGATATTTTGTAATTGTAATTCTTTTATGATATCTGTAACTTGTTCTTAATGGAATGACATAGTTAATATTTTTTAAAATAGTATAACTATTTTTTTTAAAATATTAATAATCAAAAAGCTACTAAAAAATTAGGCCACAAAAGTCTTCGTACACTTAACAAAAATCGCAACTCAGCTTTAAATATTGTATTTCTTTCTTAATTTAGTACTTAATAGGATATCTTTTAGTGTCCACAACAACTTTTAAGGGTCTTGGTACAGATTTAATCAATTTTTCGTAATTTCTGCATCGATTTTCCTCCAGGATTCTGTGATTAGTTTTTACTTCCTATTATGTGTTTATATGTCATATTTTCTTCTTTTTTAAAATCAAATTCATGCCAAATATGTTTTACTTGGCTAAATAAAGTGATTGAGAGCTGTTTTCATAATTTGGGGTCAGTTATAGAGACACCAGTGGCGTATATTGAGAGCAGTGCTCTTGGCATCATTATCCTGTTAAAAAAGGAAGTCGTTTCCAGTATGCAAATTTTGGGCGGATAATTTAAAATTTTTGTTTAAAATATTTAAATAGAGCTCATGATTCACAATATCGACAAAAAATACCAAATTACCTAATTCTGAGGCCGATTTACACACCCACGCAAGAACACTTCCATAGTTAGCAACGGCAAAGTTCATGAACTGATTGATGGAAACACTTGATTAACTTTATCATGTGACTATGACGTCATATGAATTTATAAACTGACTGGCTGGAAAACATGTGATTATATTTATCACGTGACTCTGTCATCCCACTAGCCCGTTGAGTATTAATTTGGTTTTCCTCGTGTATCTATCTAACTTGTGATTGAAATTTTAACATCTGTCGAATGATTGATTTTCATTTTTTTCGCCTTGTAGCCATGGCAACACATTAAAAATTAATTTATTCATTCAATAATCTTAAGACTCATGGGACACAGTGCGATTCAATTGACAATAATCGGTCAAAAAATCAAATCTAATTTTTTAGCCAGAATTATTTTTCATGTACTTTTCTACAAAATCACTAAATTTGAAACTAAAGTTAAAAAAACCCAGAGTTGTGATAACTTTTTCGTTTGTTTTTATTCACAGTCCAATGGCAGATCAAAACTTTTAACTGACTTACGTCGGAAAGATAAAATAACTGGTTTGTCTTCATTGAAAATGCTAAGGCTTTTTTTTCTATTGTGCCTAATACATGGAAATTTTTTTCACTTTTGGCTAATAGTACATGGAATAAAAGTTGGTATGCATTTTTCAATCAAAGCAATACTTATTTTTTTTTTAAAAAATAATTGAATTAAGAATTTTCACATTTTTAAAGAAACTTTCAATAAGCATTAATAAAAAAGAAGTATTGTACGAATACTAATCATGTTATCACAAAACCCACCACCAACTTTTATTATGCATAGTTTGATGTACTCATAAATCAAATTTCATATATGTACGTCAATTTTTGAAGGGTAGGAGTAGCATTTTAAAATCACTTCTTAAGTTTCAAGTTTTTCCCTTAAAAATCAAATGGTTAACTTTTTGTGAAATTTTGAGCACAAAATCTTTTTTTGCATCATACATACACACAGGAGGTAACAAAAAAAAAAATTACGACAATCATTAAATTAAAATTTTTTCTGTAAATCGTACTATGTCCTCTTAGGTTAAAAAAACTGCATTCCTAAACTTAAGTCAAATTTTATTTAAATGCTTTTAATAACTAAATAAAAAGTCTGCTTTTTCTTAAGGAAAATTTATCTTAATACCTAGTAGGAGCAAATATCTATTTCAGGGGTGTCCAACCTACGGCCCGCCTTCAATAATTTTGCGGCCCGCGAGATTTTTTACAACTTAACAAAACTCGACTATTTTGTAAATTATTTTTGTTTGAAGAACTTGGGGGGAATAAGTCTCATAACTGTTATTATTATATCACGTTCCTTCGGTTTTCTGCGAATCTCTCTCTCTTTTTTTTTTCCTAAATTGAAATTTATCAAACATAAATCGTGCTCAAACTCAACATACGAAAATCCGCAACATCAATTACGATACGCAAATACACATGCATTGAGATCGACTTGCAAAAACTAAGTGAAAGAGTTGAGAAACAGATATCTCACTAATTATAAATAAATTAAACATTATCTGACCATTGCATTATTACTATACTATCTATGTTTGTATACATGAAAAACAATGAAAACAATAATAATACATCAATCTGTTTTAAATTTTCCACTCCAACAAATGTTTGTAATGGATCCAAATCTAATATAAAGAGATATATTTTTATATACGGCAAGCGGGATTGTAAAGTTTTTCCGAAGTGGCCCTCGAGGTCATTTGAGTTGGCCACCCTTGATCTATTTGTTTCTTGGTCTCACTTAGAGCTACTTGAGAAGGGTAGGTATACAGAAAACTTTATTTTTCTAATATCCTATCATAGCACCTTGCGCAAAAGCCAACTTGGTTCGCTGGTACTAAAAGGAGCTATAAACAACAGATGACGTAGCGTATCGTCTTTTATTATTATGGCTGGGCAATCAATTGGTCAAGTAGGGGCTACCCTGACCTCCCAAGACGCGTGAGAAAGAAATAGCCGCAACTTTAGTAACAATATAGCCTAATTCATTTACCACAAGTCCTGAATTTTTCTCACATCCCCCTGTCATTTATTCTCCTATCTTCCATACGATTTTTTAAAACTGATAGTACCTAATTAGACACAGAACATTTAAAAGATTGTGTTTTGGGTGAAACACATTGGTCTGAAGGGTCGAGACCTCTTTCCAGGTGGTCTGTTTTGTCACTTGACCGGTGGTCAGATCCGATGTCAGTTTCAATGAATTGCCTCTGTGAGGTCGGTTTTAGTGTTGAGGGCACGGGTTTTGGTTTAAAGTATCATCTCGTGGGCTGTACTTGAAAACGACTAGCAAATCGTTTTACAACAGCTCATTATGTCACCCAATATAAATCGCCATGGGGTGTCTTTTCGCCCCAGATTGGGGATGTCTTTAACAGTGGGGAAAAGATCCGAGTTGTCGTGGGTCATCCAAGAGGACAGCATGAATGACCTCATCGGATTTTATAGCCGGAGGAGTGTCTTGTGTCGGCGATCTGATGGAACTGATTTATTAGTAGATGGATTGGTCAGCGGGGAAAAAACCTCCCGTGAGATGTCTTCTTTTCCGTCTCTTTCTATTGGGTCTCCTGGAGTGAAATATATGAGTAGAATCACATGACATTTCCTAACGATATTAAATGGATTGGCTTGACATTATAGTTACTCAATGACATTACTATAGACAGGGGTTGGTAAACCGCGGCTTCTTGTATAAGGGGTTGCGGCTCTCCAGACATCTTCTGAGGCTCTTCTTTTTTCATTCCGTTATAATTATCTATTGAAATAGACAAGTAGAATTTATACATGCAGTTAAGTACATTTACCGCGAAATCGCTTAAGACGAAATATCGGTTAACACGAAATAATACAACAGTCCCTACAAAATACTATGCATTTGCATGCATTTTTTTCATTTACACGATATGAAAATAACTTAACACGAAAACATTTCCATTCTGGGAACGAACAAAATATGAAAAACACCAGTCGGATTGGACTGTCCTATTGTATTATCGTAAGAATTAATTGCAGTGGGTGATGATAATGTGTGTACAGACGCAATTATGGTAGACAAAGACATTGAAGTCTTCAAAGACTTTGAAGTTTGTTCAAAGCTTAAAAAATATCATTGATGCAGATTCCGACGACGAAAATGAAATGAATAATGCAGCTCCCCTGTTCCCATGTCATTCGAAATGAGAAACTTCTTGAAAGTATGCGCAGTTATATGGACGCCCATTCCAATGGTGAAATGAATAACAAAATGGACGACATCGAACAATTTGTTGACAAATTTGATGCTAAAAAAAGACAATAAAAAAAAGATGCCTTAATATATTCAAAAAACTCAATAAATGTTTTGTTTTTCAAAAAATTTGAAAATTTTGTATTAAATTTCCTTAAGCTCTTGTGTTTTGTTCCAATGATTTTTATTAAATGTACGCATATATACATATCTATATAAATAAAAGAGAGTCTAATAAATTTAATTTTGTTGATGCATGTGTTTCTTTCTTTCTTTCTTTTGCAATATCCTTTAACATAAAAAACATTTCAGTCCCTTCAATTTCCTGTTAAGCGATTTTCGCTCTGTTAACACAGGCTTTATATTTAGATTTAAATTTACCTTATATTTCTTTCTTTCAATCCGACTTTAAAAAGAGTAATACAAGCAAATAAAACAAAAAGCTCGTCTGCTCAAAAGGGTTGCCAGAAACACTATCGCCGTTGTTTCTCATTGCTTCTGTTAAATCTGTATATCAATTTGAATTAGCCGTTGTAGGAAATCGCAGTTCTTACAAATTGAGAAGCCAAATGCTCAAAATCACAGAAATTTCTGTAAGTATTGTTTCATAAAATTATGAAGATTCGAATACGAAATTAGGAAGCTATTTTTTCGAGAATTTCAGTAAACCGCGTAGTTTTCTGTAAGCTAAATGAATTTATGCAATGAATTGAATCGAGGGAACTAGTTTGATATCACGGGGCAGGGCGCCAAGCACCGCTTGCTGTCACTGGAATAGAATCCAAGATGGCGGCCTAGCGTTTCAAATCATCAGGAAGTTAATTTTAAAGAATTGTTTTGAAAAATATAGGAAGAGATTGCGAATAACCAAGATCAATCAATAAATAATGAATATCAATATAATGTAATAAAAAAGGTACATGTACTAATAATAATATATTATGCAGTATATAGTAATAATTATTATAAATGATTATCATATAATATAATTTAATAGTAATTATAAAAAAAATAATCACCGTATGGTAATATGATAAAAATTATACATAATAATACTCATAACAAAATAAATAACATAATAATAATTAGAAATGAATAACAAATTAAAAAAATATATAAATAACATAATAATAATTAGAAATGAATAACAAATTAAAAATATATAAATAACATAATAATAATTAGAAATGAATAACAAATTAAAAAATATATAAATAACATAATAATAATTAGAAATAAATAATAAATTAAAAAATATATAAATAACATAATAATAATTATAAATAAATACCATAAAATGTAATAATATTTATAAATAAATATAATAAAAACTCATTATATCTAATGAATATTAACACATAATACATAATAATATAATTGTATTTTTATATTATATTATTAATAAAATAATTCAAATGCATTGAAAATGGTTAAATTTTTAAAGAAATCAAATTAAAATCGTCTGAAACAAATAGGATTACCGCAAGAAAAAAATAAAAATTAATATACATTATTCCCATGGCAACCACATCGCCAGACGATAAAAATATCAAGGTAACCATATTGTACTGTTATCGCCCATCTTGGCGAACATAAACACCTTGGCGCCTTTCCCCTTGATATTAAACTGGCACCAAATCGAGAAATAGGCCTTATTTACTAAAATAGATATAAGAGGTATACTTTAAAATTATTTATATGCATTTTCAGTAATAATTCTTATTGATATGTTTTTGTAAACAATTTATATTTAGTAGTAGTTAAGAGGAAGTAGATGGTTTGGGGATTGGGGGAGTTAACTTCCCTTCCATCCCCACGCAGACATACAGTTTTTTTTTTAATTTATAGCGCAGTTTTTATTATATTACGCTTTGGCGGTTTTATCACATGTTTTTAAAATGTGTCCCTCCTCCCTGATAATGGTTTATGTACGCCGCAAGAGTATCTGATATTAAAATTACACAACAGGTTTAAAAAACTTTTTGAAGCAGTGGCACACATAAGGGGGTGGGTTCCACAAAAATCCTGACCCCCCACCATAGCCCTTGACTTTTTTTTTATTGATTGTAATCCTATGTATATGGAACGTAAAATGTAATCAAGTACTTGTTATTAATAATTAATTTTATTAACTAAAGTTAATTATTTATTTAATAATAATTTTTTTACTGTTTTTTGTTCCCGAAAATCAACAAAATCAAAAGAATATGTTAGACAACGTATTGGAGAATGATACGAAATGGTGGACTTTCGACCCTGGAGCCCCCTCCGCTTGAAAAATTCCTGTGTGAGCCACTGTTTTGAAGTATTGAATAAAATTTGAATATTTACTAAGTAAAAAATTTGTTCCCATTGCAATACAAAATTCAATTACTCAATACATTTAAAAAAAAAGATCTTATATTTGCCATCACCAGGGGGATTGAAGACAGGTGCTCGGGTTTGGACTCCCCCTAGATTTTTTTCCAATTGATTATAATCCTGTGTATATAGTACGTAAAATCTAATTAAGTATTTGTTATTAACAATGAATTTTATTAACTAATGCTATTTATTAAATAATTTTTTACTGCTTTTTATTCCCGAAAATCAACAAAACTAAAGTAGCATGATTCGAGAATGGTGGAATTTTGACACAATGGATCCCCCTTGAAAAATTCCTGTGTGCACTACTGACCATCAGCAAAACAAGTATAATTTTATTTAAGAACAAATCTAAGAGGGTTCATTTTCGTATCATTCTGTAATACATCACTAAACTTATTCTTTTGATTTTGTCGATAGTCGGGCACAAAAAACTATACAGAATAGATCGTTGAATAAATAATTAGTTTTAGTTAATAAAATAAATTGTTATGAATAAATACTTAATTAAACTTCATATACTATTACCTGGAATTAAAATCAATCGAAAAAAATTGGGGGGTCCGAACCCGTGCCCCTGGTGCGTCACTGATGAATATATATATAATATTTTTTTATCATTATTAAAGAAAGACGTGAACATTGTTTAAGTTATATTAAATAAAAAAAAAATTTAATGCTGTTTATTATTTAGCATAAATTATTAAATTATGATAGAGAAATAGTAAAATGACAAATAAATGCTCTTGAAAACACACACACATTCTTAGCAAGCACAAAGATACTACAGGAATGTCCTGTTTTCCCATTTGTTGCCTCTGACTGACACGTAAGGAGATTGTTACGTCACGGTGGTCAAGAATCTGAGAAGGCAATTCTTTATTTTGTAAGCGTGTTCGTAAAACGACCCTAGGAGAGGGAATGGTGTTATCTACCTGTGTAAGGTTAAGGTGAAAGAAAGGTCAATTCTGGGTTTATGTCCCTAATTTGTCTAAAAGGAGATTTATAGGCAAATTTTTCCCACGCGAAAGATATGCGATACTCCCTTAAATGGTTCAAGAGAAGATAAGGTTACTATTTAACTTCTTTTATACCCACTATTTCACTGAAAGGTGATTTATAAGCAAACTTTTCTCACGCGCATGAGAGGTGACAATATCGATGAATTGGCGTTAAATCAGAAATGTTTTGTGTAGATGGTATGCTGAAAATTTAAATGTATACAGTTTCTTATATATAAATGGTACCTCTAAAGTACAGAAATCAGTTAATCTGTAAGCTAGCTAAGAAATCTAGTGTGGCATGTTTAAGTAAGGAAAATTGTTACCTTTCTCAGATTACCTAGGAAATCTACGAATTCCCTATATAATCTGTCCATTAATTGCTAGACACTCGTTAATCGGCGCAATACCTACAAGGCAGGCTTACATTAAATGTTATTTAACGTAAAATCTGGTGTATAATGGGAACCTAAAGCTGCAACTTTTAATTTTTAGGTATATTCGCCGTATAATGCGCACCCATCTTTTTACGAAGAAACCTGAAATCTACATGCGTAATAACCTAATGTTTTGAAGTCCTTTATTAGAGGTATTATTCCAAGCTTTAGAGAAAAAAATAGTTTACTTCTAGAACCACAGCCCTTTAAGTTCCTTTTGTATGCCATTTCTTTTAAATAAGCAGTAGCTCGATCTATGTGGAGGTCTAATTTTTTCCTGTGCTCATCTTTTTTTAAAAAATCTATTAATTTTATACCTGGCGTATAATGCACACCCTTAAATTTTGATAATATTTTTTGTGTGAAAAGTGGGCGTTATACACCGGATTTTACGGTATTTATGTTTTGATACCTAAAGATTCAAGTTAATACAGTTGAACAATCAACACATCAGTTGATAGACTCAATCATCAATCAATTGAAAAACTGCAGTTCAAAGAATTCAAAGGTTTAAAATATTAATGCAATTAAGAATAAATTGACGTAACGTTATTTACTTAATTTTCGATACCTAAAGAAGCAACAAACAAACAGGAAATAAGTTGATAGAATCAAACATTTGAAAAACTAATACAAAGAATCAAATGGTTCAACACAGGGCTTCTCAAACTTTCAATACTTGCGACTCAATTTTCAGTCAATATTTTCATCCCGTCCCCCTTACAATAACAACATATTGAATACAATAATAGAATTTCTCGCTAAAATTACAATACAACCTTATTTATAAACCATACAAATTATCAAGATAAGTTTCAGATTCTGCATATGTTGCTTTTAGGTAAGCTACTTTTACGCAATAGGATAAGTGTTATGTTACTTTGCCTTTCTGATTTTTAAATGGGAACTGATTGTAAATTTTTTAAAAATTAAATTAAACATTTATTTCTGCTATCATCCATTTCTGAAGACTAATCCTACATCAGGGATGGCTCTAGGGCCGGACAAACCGGACCCCTGCCCGGGGCGGCAAATTTTAAATATGGCATTTAGATCAAATTTTTTTTAAAAAAAAATTTTGTTACACAAAATTTAATACATTTTCAGCAATATTATTAGGTATTAATTTCGTATTTCATTTAACATATCTTATTTCCTTATTTTGCACTCTGTAGGTTTCGATATTGGAGTATATGTGTTAATTCTTTTAATTTGATATGTTTACACATCTTTCACTAGTAACTTTCTCCCTATCCCGGAGCTTGATCACAACGGACATTCCTGTCACCCATACGATGTCCGGTTTCAGCTATCAGGGAACAGGGTTAATAAGAGTTTTTGGTTGATAGTGAGCCACAGGAGATGTTTTATTTTACCCTTGAGTGTAGTTACTATAAGTTAAAATAAACGCTTTGGATTTCCACCGTCAGTATACTCTTTTTTGAAGAAATTGGACTCATGAAATGGGTGATTCCTTCCCTTACATTTTACTCAGAGACCCTAATAAGGTCAAATAAGTCAAAGAAACTCCGAAAAAGAATATTTTACTGGAAGAGAAAGCCCGTGTAATGCCGAGCCATGCAACTAGAATCAGTAATTATAGAAATTAAACGATTCTTAATGACATAATTATAGAAATCACTCACATCACGCGTGTATACACACAGAAATGCTGGCGTCATGAGGTAAAGAGAAAGACCGTGCAACGCCGAGCCATGCACAGCTAGTATATTATATTATTTTATTATTAAAGTATCCGACTACGTTCAGAACCGTGATTTTAAAAAAGCGCACAAATGGATAATTTTCGTGATATTTAGTGTTACTTAGATTAGAATTCACGTACAAAATTGTTTTAAGGACATTTTGACAAAAAAAATTTATTTAAATACAATATTTTGGCAAAAAATTAACTTAGAATAATCTTTTTTCAAAATGTTCTCCTTTTATAAAAAATGATTCTAAAATAATAATATTTTGCTTATGTAAAGTAAATACTTCTCCAGAGAGTCTGAAGTAAGATTTTATAAAAATTCCCATTATTTTTAGAGTTACCAGCAATTAAAATAACTTTTGGCGTTTTTTTCTTAAAATTGCTCCCCTCTGTCGTCGTAAAATATGGATAAATCCACTTCTAAGTTATATATTTCAAAAATTTTAGTTAACCCTCTGTAGAAAGATCTAAGCTATATACAGGTAAAACATTGTTATAATAGAAGCATTTTTCACAAAAGGAGAATGTTATGAAAATTGGTCATTTCATGTTAATTTTTTGTTTAAGTATTGAATTCAAGTAATTTTTTTTATTGTAATATAAAATTCTTAAAACAATTTTATATACGTTTTCTAATCTGAGTGACACTAAATACCATAAATATTATCCATTTATACGCTTTTGCAAAATCATGGTTCGAACGTAGTCCGATACCTTAATATTATGCTGCCTTTTTGTTCGCAAGAATCGTGTGTATCTATGTGAACAATTTATCCTTTTTAATTATGTATTTTTTTTTTGTTTTGGAGAAATGGGCGGCATTTTCCATTTTTGTCCGGGGCGACAAAATTGCTAGAGCCGGCCCAGCCTACATTTCCAACATCCTACCTTTGAGAAAACAGATTTTCTGCCGTGCCTGCTTTAAAGATAAAATATAGATCTTAGCTAAACATGGAAATGTCAATATCTAATATTGAACCTTTGCTCTGCAAGACATGCCCATTGGAGTGAACAGTAATTATTAAACTTATTCTTGATTTAGTATTGATAAATTAGTTATCAAATATAAAGAGTGTTTTTTTAGAGGTATAGAACTTTAAATTGCAATAAAACAACGATGTATTATTCGATTGATATGAATTTTTTTTTATTCGAAAGATAATCTTGAAGCATTACATTTTAAATATGATTTCTGGCATAGGACTGCCACGGCTGGCTCGGATGTAGTCCAATCGGGACGTCCAATTTTCGATGACTTTTTCCAACATTTGTGGCCGTATATCGGCAATAACACGGCGAATGTTGTCTTTCAAATGGTCAAGCGTTTGTGGCTTATCCGCATAGACCAATGACTTTACACAGCCCCACAGAAAATAGTCTAGCGGTGTTAAATCACAAGATCTTGGGGCCAATTCACAGGTCCAAAACGTGAAATTAGGCGGTCACCAAACGTGTCTTTCAATAAATCGATTGTGGCACGAGCTGTGTGACATATTGCGCCGTCTTGTTGGAACCACAGCTCTTGGACATCATGATTGTTCAATTCAGAAATGAAAAAGTTAGTAATCATGGCTCTATACCGATCACCATTGACTGTAACGTTGTGGCCTTCATCGTTTTTGAAGAAGGATTCCACCAGCCCATAAAGCGCACCAAACAGTCAGTTTTTCTGGATGTAACGGTGTTTCGACATATACTTGTGGATTAGCTTCCCTCCAAATGCGGCAGTTTTGTTTGTTGACGTAGCCATTCAACCAGAAGTGCGCTTCATCGCTAAACAAAATTCACTTATGAAAATCGGGAACAACGGCAATCTCGTTTTGGGCCCATTCGACGAATCTACGCCTTGCTTGATCATATTTAAAATGTAATGCCACAAGATTATCTTTCGAATAAAAAAAATTCATGTCAATCGAATAATACATCGTTGTTTTATTGCAATTTAAAGTTCTATACTTCTAAAAAAACACCCTATATTTTGCAGCACTGATACATTTATAATTATAATAAGTATTATTTTTTAATGTGTCAGAATGCTTATACTTTTTTTGCTTCCTTTCAGTAAATTAATAGTTTTTTAAATATTTTTTTTATTTTCGATTTGTAGATATGCTTCACCCCCTTTTGTAGGGTTATCACGCCCCTTAGGGGGCCTACCCCACAGTTTGCGCCGCGCTGGTTTAACATATTATTACAATTAAGGAAATGAATTTGTGAAAAAAATGATAAACTCCGTTCCTAAATGTTTTGGATAAATTATTCTATGTGAGGAGTCAATCTTCATTCAAAATTTCCAAACGGAAAGGAAATGAGATGAACAAACTTTTGAACTTATACGTTGCTGAAACGCAATTATGAAGATTACCTAGTTAAAATACGGAAAACTTTTAATTCTGCACTTTAAGCAAATCGGTTAATCTGCACATTAACGGCTTTTGAGCTTTAACGGCAACACAAATATCTATACACCCAACTATTTTTTACACGATTTTGAAATATAACACGATACACGAATTTAACGATTTTTTTTTCACACGTTTTCATTACTTTAACATGAATTTAAAAAAAAATTGGAGATTCATGTCCTTTGGATGAGGACGGCTTGATCGAGTTTATGACACAGTTTATTATAATAAAGAAGTTCATAACGATGAAGCTAAAGTTAAAATTCAGGTATCAACAGCTGATTGAATTCGTGGGGGCTTGAAGTTTGCTACAAGAGTAATGTTACATTGATCGGGCTCGAGGATTTTATGCCAATCAGTCGCAAAGAACAAGACTGCTCTTTAAGAGCGATGAGAATTTATTGTCGAAAATTCAATCCTTGAAATAGAGGAATTCAGCAGCAATATTCGCAGAATAAATCTCAAAAGGTCTTTACACCTTCAACAGTACTCAGACACAATTATCGGTGTATAAAACACACGTATATAAAAGATTATTCATAAGCAATCGCTCTTTCAACAGCCGAAGTAATCACTATTCGCTTCAACAATCAGAGCAATACTAACTGATCGCTTGTCAAAACCAGACTGCCTGACTTTCGAAACGAAAATTAGATGAGGCGGGTGCCAGCGAAATAAATCGCTTATACCCAAAATCGCGGAGAAAAGGACGAAAAGAGAGTCCAGTATCTGAAATCACTCCCCCGCAGGAGGAGGATAGAGGAAGAGAACGGCCGAACGAGGACGAAACTAGAGTACGTCACGAGGGCGAGAATGGAAGAGCGCAGGAAGAAGGGGGCTTATCAGCCCCAAAACGCGTTCGAGGAGCACCAAGAACGCAGTGGGAAGGAAGATGCTGCTGCTTTTTTTTTGTGCAGCTGGAATGAAAAAGAAAATAGTCTGCAAGGAGAAACTTACAGACGCCACAGCAGGTGTAACGAAGCTGGAGCCAGCTTTAACGCTGATCCCAGTTCTGATGAGAGGCAAATGCATTTGAATGTTGTGAAGTGTAGCAATTAAGTGTTTTTGTTGTGATTACGGCGGTTTCAAGGGCAGATTCCATTTAGTAGTTTTGTAAGCAAAATTTAGTTTAGAGTGAGGATACGTGAAAAGTGTTTGTGCTTTAATTACTGGGTTGTCGTGATTTTGAATAGAAGTAAAAACATTTCTAGAAGTTCTAGTGATGTAGTTATCGATCGGCTCCATGTGTAAGTCGTGATGTATGACACTATTTCTAACTTACCAAGGTGCGTTAGTAATGATTCTAAGAATTTTATTTTGAATGGCTTGGATGCGTTTTGTGTGGGTCGGGGCCACGGCCCCCCATACGGGGGAACCATACGTTATTGTTGGAGGCAGAATTTGCTTGTAAAGAATTACTTTATTTTCCAGGGAGAGAGGAGAGCTTCTCCCAATAAGGGAGATAACTAACGCTATTCTACCCCAGAATTTGTCTGAAAGATAGTCAATATGTTTCTTGTAAGTTAGTCGACTATCAATATGTAAGCCCAAGTAACGTACGACCGGGACCCAATGAATGTTGTCTTCAAAAAGTGTGAGTTCAACTTGGGGGTCGATGACGCCCCATTTTCTGAAAACAATGACTTGTGTTTTTTCTACATTTATAGCTATTCTCCAGTCTGTCAACCAATTCTTTAGTATGTCGAGGAAGCGTTGCATAGTTTTAATTGTGTAATTGAGTTGGACACCCTGGGTGAGCGCCGCAGAGTCATCTGCGAATAGACAAGTACTAACGGTGGATGGATCTGGAAAGTCATGTGTGTAGATGTTGTAAAGATACGGGGATAGAACCGAACCCTGCGGGGTTCCACTTTGACAAAAACCCGTTTCGGAGAATTTGTTATTTACACGAACCCGGAAGGTTCTGTTGTGTAAATAATTTTAATTAAATATGCAGGGAATTTGAGTTTTATCATTTTGTAAGTGAGGCCATCATGCCACATCTTGTCGAATGCCCTTTTGACATCCAAAAAGACACCAACAGTGTATAGTTTGCTAGCGAAGCCTTCATTTATAATATTAGTGACACGTATCAATTGGTGTAGCGTAGAATGGCCCTCCCGGAACCCGCATTGTTCCAAGGAAATGCAATCTATGGCTTTGCAGTGAGTTTTGATCCTATTTAAAATAATTCTTTCGAAAATCTTAGCAGTGGTATTTAATAAAGAAATTGGCCTATATTTTTGACTAAATTTATGATCTTGGTTTGGCTTTGGCAACATGACTACATTTTGCCTGACTTTCGGCGAGCATCTCTCTGTTTATATCCCTCGCGGATAATTCGAGAAAGACTCGCTTGCGTCATAGGTCTTGAAATTAGTGGGTTTCTCTACTAAATTCTTGAAGAATCCGGAGGATTCAGAACTCGCCAAAAATGGTCGCAAACATGACCTACAAGTCGCCAACTTGGTCACCAAAAGTGACACCCACTTAGCTCTATCACCAAGATTTTGCCAAGTTTCCATTGAATCACTATTATAACGTAAGGGACGGCGTTGCTTGTGAATATTACAACTTTAACGTAAATTAAATCTAATTTAGAGTAAAACAAAGGCATTACACTTCCAAATACTTATTATTTACACTATTTTACACAAAATTCGTATATAGAACAACATTTTTTGACTCGTAATCTTGGCAAAGAGGGGCCATTAAAATTTCAACGTGATAATAAGTTTTGTGTAGCAGGATATCAAAAATTATATAGACAACTTGAGAATAAAAAAAAAGGTGCTAATAACAGACTTTGTAAAAAAAACAAACTGATAAATACCGTTAATAACAAACTAAATTCTTCATTTGAATCAAAGCAGATAGTTGTGCTAGACATAACTGGCACATCTACTGATGATAGCATTTTTTATCCAATTCAAAATAAGCATGCATGCTTGTTATCCAGCAGCGATGAATAGTTTTTAGTTAGTAGTTGGGTTCCTAATTTGAATTTGAATTTTTATATGTTGTATGTACTTATAGACTGAATTTTCAATGTACGCTAATTTTGATTTTTGTTTGTAATAAAAATGAATTATTTTGTCTTTTATAAATATGTGTGTGTGTGTGTAAAAGGGATTTCATCAATATTATTATTGCATGGATTTTTGGAAAAAATTTTATAGATTCTCCATCTTACACAATTTTTTTAAACTGTGGAGCATATCCCCAAATTTATCATATGCCGCATGTAATTTTTACTCGATTTTCTAAAAAACGTGTTTACGGAGCAAAAAAAAAAAGAGTTGGTTGTATATTCACTTTTACCGTTAATTTTAGGTTATGCAAAGACTTTGTTAGGCCCAGTGACCGAGTAGTAGCGTATCACGCTTCCACACCCCAGGTCCAAGTTCTATTCCTGGGCTGGGCAAGTTCGACTCAGCCTTTCATCCCTACTTCAGTCGATAAATGAGAAGGGGATTTAAGGTATTCGACTACTTGCGACAACTTTTTTTTTGAAAAAATGGAGATATGGAGTTTTTTTTTTGTGATTTTTAGACTTATTTAGTATATTTTATAGGAAAAAATCCTAAAATCGTGTGTGTGTGTGAAAACTGAAAAATAAATTATTATTATTAAAATGTAAAAAAACTGGTGAAAATGTACAGAAAATTACGTAATCGGGGCCCGCTCAGTACAAAAAAATTTTATGAACAAATTCTCAATTTTTCAATTTTGATGTGTTACTTAGTTATTCATGTTTGAAAAGACATTCAGGCTAAGAGATATTTTAATTTTTACAAAAAACCAGAGCCCTTTATCTTAGTGATTATATGAAATTGCTTAAAAAAACAGTGCTTATATTCACTAAAAGGACTGTAAATTTTGAAATAAAACAGTGATTGATAAATCTGAAGATTAAAACAATTGTACAGGACATACGCAAAAAATTTCAGCAAATGATTTTAAAAACTTTTTGAGCAATCGCTGTCCCCGTTTGAGATTTTTGAAAAAAAAAAGAAAACAAATTTTGAGTAAAACGTATTTTAAAGTTTGATATTTTGTATAAAAAGTTATGGCATCTGCTTTTACTGAAACACTTCTAGTTTTTGTACTAGTGAATGGAAAATAAAAAAAAAAAAATTGGTATTTTTTTTTAATAAGATGACCTATAAAATAAAATCATTAAAAAACATTTGTCAACTTTTGAAAAAAAAACAACATGATTTTAGGCTAGTTGGATACCTTAAACACTGGGTATCTCGCTTCATACTGACCACCTGATCGGGACATCTGCTCATGTACCTCAGTGCCCAATGGTCACGTACACTGGGATGGACACAGTAGGTCCAGGCCCTTATGGACTGTTACGCCACCGAGTTTGAGTTCAGTAAATATTTTGTTATAATTAAATGGAAAGGTTGATTAAAGAAATGAATTGAATGTAGAATACTTTGCAGCTTCAAAGTTATTGCAATATGAATTGAGAGAAAATGAGAAAGAAAAATCTATATATGTATGTTTTGTTTTTCATTGTTTTATTTGTTTGGTTGTAGGCTTTTCACGGAGGAACATTTTTATACCCCCACTTCCCTCGCAGTATCATAAATTTTCATTAAGGTATCCGACTACACTAAAACCATGATTTTTTTCAAAAATTGGCAAAATTTTTTTGATTTTATTTTATAGACCATTTTATTAACTTAATAACAATACCAAAAGTACTTTATTTTCCCTCCACTAGAACAAAAACTACAAGCGTTTTAGTAAAAGCAAAAATGCCATAACTTTACACAAGATGTCAAACTTTGAAATGCGTTTTACGCGAAACGTGTTTTTTTCGAAAAACTCAAACGGGGACCACGATTGCTCAAAAAGTTTTGAAAATAATTAGCTGAAATTTTTTGCTTATGTTCTGCATAACAGTAGAAGTGTTTTGATCTTCAGATTTATCAATAACTGTTTTATTTCAAAATTTGCAGCTCTTTATGTGAATATAGTCAATGTTTTTTTAAGCAATTTCGTATAATGACTTAGATAAAGTGCTCTAGTTTTTGTAAAAATTAAAATATTTCTTATCCTGAAGATCACTTCAAACAGGAATAACAAAGTAACACATCAAAATTGAGAATTTGTTCATAAAATCTTTGTAGAGAGCGGGCCCCGTTTATGTAATTTTTCGCACATTTTTACTAGTTTTTTCCCATTTTAATAATAATAATATTTTTTTCTTTTACCAATTTTAAGATTTTTTTTCCTTAAAATATACTATATAAATATAAAAATCACAAAAAGATCTCCATATTTCCTTTTTTTCAAAAAAAAGTTGTCGCAAGTAGTCGCGAATACCTTAACGCATGCTGTGAAGAAAAGTAAACTTGATCGAAATTTACGGGCGCGCGTTATACGCCGGGTATAAAAATGTGATAGCTTTAAAAATTAAAAAAGAGTTGTGTGCATATAAAAATTTATTGTTCTACTTGTCTCGAAATACTGTTTATTTAAACGAAATGGCATTCTTTATGAACTTAAGGGGCTGTAATTCTAGAAGTATACTATACCTTCAAAATCTTGGGATATACCTCAAATAAATGACTTTAAAACATAAGAACATTGCACACGCATACTTCTGGTTCCTTCGTGAAAAAGGGGTTGCGTGTTGTACGGCGAACGTACCTTCAAATTAAAAAATGCAGCTTGAAAGTATAGGTCCGCGTTATACGCCGGATTTTAAGGTACTTTTTAATTAAAAGCTACTCCGATCATATCATACATATGATGATTCAGATTCAACAATATTCTAAAAACAATAGTTAAAATGCTCATTTTTTGAAGACTATACATTTTTTTTTATTCAAGGCTAAAATTTCATTTGGTAACTTTGGTTGAGCGAGAATTAGAAATAAATCGGGTACTTGATGGTTTTTCTTTTTATCACAATGTGAAAAATTAAAAGCACATCTAGTTTTTCTTAGAAACCAGCAATAGACGCAAGTGTTACTAATAATGTAAATTATAGTATTGACAAATTCTTGTGAATGTGAAACAATAAATAAAAAAAAACTTCTTTTTTTTGTATAAGTACTTACAAATAGTTTTGAATAGTTAGTCTATAGTATAATCATTTATTTTATGATTATTTACTTTTTGTTGAACTGTTCTAAAAACAATACAGAGAGAATGAAAAATTCTTGTAATTTTCTTCTTTTAAAACATAATGCCAAATGAATAATTTTAAAAAAGAACTTATTTTACTAAGAAGTGAAAAAAAATCTCATATCGTTAACTTCATCAGAATACAACGATTTAAATGAGCCGGCCACGTTGTCAGGATGTACGAAGACCACACCAAGTCTTCAAAGCCCAACCAATTGGCAACGGAGACAAGGCAGGCCGAATCTTGGATTGATGACCTAGAATAAGATCCTATAGTTTTGAGAACTAGGAACTGGAGAACGCTATCCGGAAGAAGGCTGGCCTGAAAAGACTTGTTGAGAAAGCCAAGGCACGCTGGGCTGTCGAGCCACTGAGGAAAGAAGGAATGTGTAAAAAAAAATGCATATTTAGATAAGATTTCTTATAATTCCAAAAGAATTCTGTGAAGTACATATACGAATGAGGAAAATCATGCAGAACTTATATAAGTCATGAGAAATTGTTTTGATTTGACAAATAATCGGGTTTTGAAACAAAAAATAATCCGTGAATTTTGAATTAGTTTTGTAAAAGGTTGTGTTCATGATTCTTACTAACAACCTGGGGAAAACACCTTCAAAACGTTGCATGATTATAAAAGCGCTTTCTGTAAAGGAACCACGATTTATGTAAATGAGGGTTGCTGTTTAAAGTCAAGTGAAGAGGCAAGTTAAAGAGAGGATGATTATTGTTGTCATACGGAGTTAAAGAAGAAAACATAAAAAAAACAGAGGGGTTGTCAAGAGAAAGGATCCGATACAGGGACGTCATAAGACTTTTTGATGCCCTGAGCCCCTTCGTAAAAGTAGGCCCCACCTATAACCCATAAAAGTATACAGTGCATAGCACACGTCAAAAATACCTGTACAAATAATAATCCGCAACAAATGTGTATGACTTACAATCACACAAACCGGCTCGACCGACTGTCATTTTTTGACTGAATGAGTAATGATGAAGTATAATGGTAGGCCTAGGCCTATGCATAGACGATGGTCATCACACGTAGCCAGCTGACATATCGTCTAAATTTACCAGTTTTTCAGAGAATACAACCGGAAATAAAATTTGTCCGTTAAAATTATTCGAATCGTGATATTAAGGCTGAGTCGAGAACAAGACGAGGCCTCCATTGTGGCCAAGGCCCTGGGGGGCCCAGTTAACCAATGCCTTAAGATGCCCCTGATCCGATGGGTCATTTTAGGACTCTTAGACCGGGAGTGATCGCGCGGGGAAGAGAGTCATTCCAGGTTCATTAAATCTTTATTTCTGGGAAAACTGCTAATTCGTTACCAATGATCTCTCTCTTTTCAGTATCCATCTGCATGAGAGTCTTCATGGAAACTAAAATGTATTTGTCACATATCTTACTCTTTTTTGGGAATAGCAAACATTTTCTTACAATCTTAAGATATTTGGGGTGATTGAATTACCCTTGCGACCACTTTTGTTCCAAAATATTGCCAATGAACAGGCCCCATTTTCCCTCTGTAAACGACTTAATGGTTTTGAAAGCTGTGTTGTACGACTCATTGTGGTTTATTAATGTAAAAACAGAGTATATATATAAAAAAAATAAATGGATATCTGCGATCTCTATTGGAAGAAGTTGATACTTTGGAAAAGGAAATTGATCAAACAAGGGAAGAACCTGATGAAATAATAGATATTAATCATGATAACCACGATAATAAATTTGAGAAAAGCGATACACATGGAATGTTTGAGTCGAAAGGAAGATTTAAAATGCTACATAAAGAACAACAAAAAAGATATGAAGTCACAAGACACACTGCGCCCTGTCAAAAAGTCATAAGCAAGAAGTTCATCAGCTATTTGTCGATCATCAAAGGCAGTGCCGGTTTATCCCATGGGCGTTTAGGGCAGGTGCCCATGGGACTGGGGCCCAGAAGAACTCGGATAAGCTGAACTTAACTATATTTTCTGGTTGTAAATTTCGATCCTTTAGTGCCAAGGGGTCCTGTATATCTTCTGCGCCCAGGGTTCGAAATGAGCTTAAATCGGCACTGATCAAAATACAATAACTTGAAAAAAATATGACAGTTTTGCCTGCAAATACCATTCCTGTAATGATAGTGAAAAGTGTCTGTGATTTGTGTCCATTGTCAAAGTCACACACATTTGAAACATTTCAGTTAAGTTTAATTGGTGTTTTTCTCAAATTATCAAAAAAAAAAAATTGAAAATCCTTAAAAGTAGGTAAGTATGCTTTCTCTTAGTTAAATTATTCACTGGAATTTTAAGATTTTTATCGTGTTCAATAAAAATTATTATGAGTAAAGGAGTGGGGTGACTCAGTCATCCCGTGCGACGTTACTATCGAGTGAGATAAGCTCTCCGGGTTAAAGATAACTTCTTAATAAATAACTCACTCCCCAATTTACATGTCTTTGCGATGCTCAGTTTCATAGCACTAATATTCCACACAGTAGTCTTCAGCGTGTCTAAAATCGAAAAAAGTGGTTAAACAAAATCTGCTGTCCACAGACGTATCATTGATACGGGGCTCCCACGCTTTAGGGGTCCCAAAATGTGTGAGCACAAATCGTAAAATGTTAAAGAGCCTCGAGAAAGGATCCTCAAAGAATTTTGATATAGATCCTTCTCAGGTCAGTGCTGTGGTCTCACGAGGTGTTCAGAATTCCAAAGTTGGCTGCTGTCGTTGATAGCAAAGATACGGAAAATAATAATATCTTTATTTTGTTTGTGCATTTATTTATAAGCCTGGGTGAATTCTTGTGTTATTGATAACATTCTTATATAACATACCATTCTTCATTTGATGTCTTCTATCTTGAACTATTGATTTATAAACGAACCTCTTTTCTTTTGTGCTTTACTTGTTTACTAGCAGGTGAAACAGTCTTTTCTCTAAGATATTTTCATCTATGTTCATGGAATGTACATCCCACAATCAATTTATTCAACGTGTTAAATCGATTCTTGGTAGGTATGTGGTATTTGTAAGCGCTTCGAGATGTGCGAAATCTCAAAGTAAAGTATTATGAAGGAAAGGACCACTCTCACGAACAACACAAAGCCATAGGTTACATTTCTCAAATCAAAGATAAGAAATGTTTATATTACATTTTCCATAGGATTTATAGTTCAGCATACATTTGTGTGGGTTTTCAATAGAGATGGTTAGTTTTTATTGCTGGAGATAACTGAGAAAGGTTCAACCAACTCTTCAGATTTCTGTAAAAGTAAAGTTCTTTAATGTTTCTTTACTGTTTTGGGGGAGGGGGCAGTTGCGCATACAAGAATTTTTAAAGTAGGAGGAAGGAGTCGAAAGTCCATCATTCTCTTATCATTCCCAATACGCCACCAAATATTTTCTTTTGATTTCATCGATTCTCGACAGCAAAAAATAGTAAAAAAAATAAATTATTGAATGACTAATTAGAATTAAATAATAAAACTAATTATTAACAATAAATACTTAATTAAATTTTACGCGTACTATATACATAAATTTTAATCAATCAAAAAATCAAGAGTGATGAGGGGGATTCCATACCCGGGGAACCCTCCCCCTTGTGTGCGCCACCGGGAAGGGGGATTACATTTCGAGACCATTATGCAATGATTTTTATTTCTTTTCTTTTTTTGTTATCATAAGCAGTTAGATTCAATCTTTATATTAGCTTTTCATGCAGAATGCAAAATTTAATGTAATAGACAAAGCAAAAGTGCTCAACAAACACAATCTAAGTATTTTACATTAGTCTATATACAGGGGGTCCTAAAAATAGCGTGAAAACTCAGCACAGCTGGATTCTTCGCTATGTGTGTGAGTACACATCAAATTTCTAAAAAGCTGTACTTGTACGATCCATATTTTATGAGAAAAATACGGTAAAGGATGATGCATGATGGTCCGGGATGAAGCTTCGAGGCATTTTTGTGCTCCTGTACCGGATTGGCTGGATTATTGTACTGAAAGTGAGGGTCCAGTTCTATGGCCGCCAAGATTAGCATATATCATACTGTTGGAGATTTTGCCTATGGATCATTCTCAAAGAATTGGTGTATCGAGCCAGGGACGTCTTAAGACTTCTTGAGGCCTTGGACCTCTATGCCCACCTGTGACACTTAAAAATAGACAGTATATGTATTGCATATGTCATCAAATACTCGAACAAACGATTACCTGGAACAAATAAATGTGCTTGATTCCCAATCTCACAAACTTAGGCACAAACCGATTCGACTGATTGCTGCCTTTCGAATAAACGAATGATGATAGTGTATGGTGGTTGGTTTGCCCTCAACATGGACAATGATCATCACATAATAATGAAGACTTATCACTGTTGCCAGTTGGACAGTGTTGCCAGACTTATCACTCTCTAGTTCGAAATTTCCAGCTTTTCGGAGAGTATATCCGAGAATAGCTTTCAACCATTAAAATTATTTTGATCACCATGTTAGCCTAGAACTAGAAGAGGCCCCTACCGAGGCTGAGGGCCTGGGCCCATGGCTTAAGACGTACCTGTATCGAGACATAATGTCTACAAAAACGGACTTAGTTGCTCAACCGCATGATGCTTATGCTTCAGTGGACACCGCGCTGTTGCAACGTGTCCACTCATTCTTTTCATGACGAGCTCAAGCCTGCCTCGATATGCTCGGCGACCACCTTGAACGTTTGCCTTTATCAATAGTTACAAATTTTGTTGTTGATGTGTAAGATCCTTTTCCTTATCCTTTTAAATTGGTTAGAAACCTATAATCCCCAAACCATTGGAAACTACCAGTGCGGATTATTGAGAGGAAAAACAACGACCGATCAACTACACATGAAGCAGATATTGGAGGAAATCAAGGAGTATAATGTGACTCTTAATACCTTTTAATTGACTTTAAAGCTACCTATGATAGCGTTTACCGAGAAAAACTTTTGGAAGCCGTGTTAAAGCTTAACATACCAAAGAAGTTGGTCAATCTCTTTAAAATGTCTCTAAAAAGAGTTTCTTATGGAATAAAAATTTCGTCAAATCTCTCAGTACCTTTTCTTACTGAAAAAGATCTTCGACAGGGAGACTCTCTTTCTTGCCTACTATTTAACATCGCTTTGGAAAAGGCCATTAGAGACTTTGGTAAAGGGTGTTTTTTTTAGAGGTATAGAACTTTAAATTGCAATAAAACAACGATGTATTATTCGATTGACATGAATTTTTTTTATTCGAAAGATAATCTTGTGGCATTACATTTTAAATATGATTTATGGCGTAGAACTGCCACGGCTGGCTCGGATGTAGTCCAATCTGGACGTCCAATTTTCGATGACTTTTTCCAAAATTTGTGGCCGTATATCGGCAATAACACGGCAAATGTTGTCTTCCAAATGGTCAAGCGTTTGTGGCTTATCCGCATAGACCAATGACTTTACATAGCCCCACAGAAAATAGTCTAGCGGTGTTAAATCACAAGATCTTGGAGGCCAATTTACAGGTCCAAAACGTGAAATTAGGCGGTCACCCAACGTGTCTTTCAATAAATCGATTGCTGCACGAGCTGTGTGACATGTTGCGCCGTGTTGTTGGAACCACAGCTCCTGGACATCATGATTGTTCAATTCAGGAATGAAAAAGTTAGTAATCATGGCTCTATACCGATCACCATTGACTGTAACGTTGTGGCCTTCATCATTTTTCAAGTGTACAGACCAATGATTCCACCAGTCCATAAAGCGCACCAAACAGTCAGTTTTTCTGGATGTAACGGTGTTTCGACATACACTTGTGGATTAGCTTCACTCCAAATGCGGCAGTTTTCTTTGATGACGTAGCCATTCAAGCAGAAGTGCGCTTCATCGCTAAACAAAATTCGCTTATGAAAATCGGGAACAATGGCAATCTCGTTTTGGGCCCATTCGACGAATCTACGCCTTGCTTGATGATCGTTTTGATGAATTGCCAAACCAAACTGAGAATAAATCACTTGACAGCTGTTAAATCGGTCGCCATCTTGGAAAGTAATGCCAACTTAAACTTCTATACCTGAAAAAAAAACACTCTTTACAAATGGCACTATTTTGCAAAGAACTGTCCAGCTTCTTGCCTTTGTCGATGATACAGATATAATTTTTTTCAAAATTTCTAATGGGCTACGGATTGGTGATTAACCATTGCAGATCTAGTACATTCCCCGGAAGCTGTTATCTCTTTTTAGTGTGACACCATATAGGCGGATACCAATAGCCGCAGGTAATTTTGAGCCCCCGTGCCTCCACGGAGGTGCCTCCCTAGAAAGAGGCACCTGAGCTCTGACGATGCGACCTTGTACCAGGATTTAATTTTGCCGAGAGCATCCAAGCCAAACAGACACTCTAGGGTTCTTTTACATGCCGTATAGTCATTCGACATGGCCGCTATCGTTTTCTTGCATCATGAAAATTCCCCAACTTGGGCCGGGGTTGAATACGCAACCTTGGGTGCAGAAGGCCAGCAACAAACCAACCACACCATCCCGGCGGCGATATAGATTTCATAGGAAGATCAAAAAGTTTAGATTTGTAGAACCAAAAGCGGAAAGCAGAGTACATGCAATTTTCTCTTTCCAAGCAATCAAATCTCTCCAGCAATGGTATCCAATAATTTACATAATAGCTGTAAATTTATTTTTGGTGTTATCTTTCAGATTTTTTCGTAATTCCGTAAATGTCCGTAATTCTGTAGATGTTTCTCAAATAAAGTTCATTACAAAGCTATGAACTACCATCCACTCAAAAATTGACAAACTTATTGCGTAGAGCAGAATGATATTGAGAATTGTACCACATGCCACCTGTGGCGCACGTGCCATAGGTAGTTCGCCCCTGACCTTCAGGATTCTTAGACGATGCTGAAAAGGACCTCAAACTAATGGGAATCAACCGATTGAAGGTCATCGTGACTGATAAGGTCAACTAGAAGAGGATCAGCGAGTAAGCTTTGACGTGCAAAAAAGGCTGTTGAGCCTATGAAGAAGATGTTGATGTGTTCAATACAGTGTTTTTTCCTTTCAACGGCATAGTTTGTTTTTCGTATTTATCTTGTAAACTTTGGATCGTACAGGTGCAGATCTTTCGGCAATTTTTTATGCGTTCTTAAAGAGGAATCTTGTTGTGCAGAGTTTACGCGCTATTTATGGGACACCTTGTGCATTACTTAAGTAAATAATAATACAATTATTGATTAAAAAAATTCAAATTTTTAAATTTAATGTCTGCATTTTCTGTGGCAAGCCATGTCTCTAAAATAACAAGTAATAAAAGAAATTTTAAGTCAATTCCTACTTAGATCAACAAAGAAAGATTTTATTTTTGCTACTTTTTATTAAATAGTTACAATTAATATAAATATGTATAGACATAGGACAGAATCACAACATTAAGAGGAATTAATTTTTATTCATTATCATTAAAGTATCGTATTGCCATCCAAAACAATCGTGTATATAAAATTTCAGTTCAACTGAATGCTTTAAAACGTGAGAAAAAAAAAACCTTTTCAAGTTTTGATACAAGTCGCCAAAAGGGTCGCTACGTCGTCAAAAATGATACCAACGTGGCTGTAATAATTAGTTTAATTAATTAGTTTTAATCAATTAATTTTTATTAATTATAATTAAATCATGGTATTGTTATCCAAAATAATCATGTAAATAAAATTTCAGCTCAATCGAGCGCTTTAAAATGTATTTTATTAACGATTGAAAATTCCACCAAGATAAATGAATAAATATATAAAGAGTGTGAGCTATAATAGTCTAGGAATTGAAAAACGAAATTGGGAGGTGTCGTATTTTTTTTTTTTACCTCATGCAGCTTTTATGTTGAATACTTATTGTATTTTTGTATAAAATTTCTCTGAAATGTAACTTTATTCTTCCCAAGAGAGAGATTGAAAAGGTCATTTTAAAGATATTAAAATGTAAGTAAGATTATATATATATAGAGAGAGAGAGCTTTATTTTTCTAAATGAAATACGTAGAATTGTTATTTGAATTTAGGATATTTTTTTAATGTACTATAACTCAATAATAATTTCTTCATGAAATGTACAGTCATTCTGGAAAAAGATAGATCCGAGAATATGAATACATTTCAGAAGCACATTTCCTTTGAATTATACTCAACATAAATTCAAAGAATATATGTGTGAGGGGGGGGATATCTTTTTTTTTAAAAAAAAATAATTTCTATTTAGTGAAACACAAAACCTGTTGTCAAACACATTTTTCCTCGAAATATTTTATTTTTCTATTATTGGAGTAAAACAGATAGGGGAAAGGATAGGAAAATTATATATTTAAATATAAATTTAAGCAATATATTATATTTCATTCTCTTTCTAGCCTTAACATTCTATTCAATTCAAAATTAAACTTGGATCAAATACCTGCAGAAATGATTTTTCTTTCTCTTGCGGAATCTATAGAGAAGTAAAAATCCGAAGAAAGAACTATCTCTGATACCATTCTCATCATAATGGAATTTTGAGAACCAAATGAATTCGATACGCAACATCCGGAATTTTGTTTGAAGAATTCCATTCAATTGATATTTTCATGGAATTTCTGAGATAATACGGACAACTAATTAAAAGTTTTACGCACTTTTAACTATATCTCGTACAATAATCATTAACACGTGAAACCGTAATACAGAATAACTGAATGCAAATGTATAAAAGTGAAATAATTTATTGAAATATATTTGAGAAACTCAAATAATATACTAAGTTTGTATAAATATGTTCATAAATTAATATTTATTTGATTAAATTATCTATTTCATTGTTGTGTAAATACACTGCTGGCCACCGTAAATGCAAAGACAAGAGATATCACAACAAAATTTATTTTGTAGATAACATGTTGACCAAGTATCAAATGATTAAATTTATAGACTTCTGTGAAGTGTGGTTCCTGCCAGAATCAGTAGCCTGAGTAGCCGTCATTGTTGGAGATCACCGCTGCCACACACCTCGACATTGATTTAAAGAGACTTTGGATGTGTTCTTGGAGTACGGCAGACCAAGCAGCTTCCACACGTAGCCAAAGTTGATCTGGTGTGGCAGATGGTGGTGTAATTTGGGTCAATCGTTGAGCAACCATAGACCACATGTTTTCTATCGGTGAAGGATCCGGAGAGCGAGCCGGCCAGGGAAGCAATTCAATCTGGTTATTGACGAAGAACCTTTGGACAATACGTGCCACGTGTGGCCACGCATTATCCTCTTGAAATATGGCTGTGGCCAGGCCCTGAAGGTATGGAAGGACGACTGGCTCCAACACCTCGGAGATGTAGCGTTGGCTGTTTAAAGTACCGGCAATGCGTACTAAAGGAGTGCGAGAGTTATATCCAATACCGCCCCATACCATAATACCGGTGCAGGACCAATGTGACGGTGCATAACGCAGCTGTTCAGCATCCTCTCTCCACTGTGTCTCCAAACTCGAACCCGACCATCGTGGTGTTGCAGACAGATGCATGACTCGTCAGTAAAGACATCTTCATTCCATTCTGCCGCCCACATCCTTCTTTCATCGCACCATTGGCGGCGGAGACGTCTATGGTTCTGCGTCAAGGGTAGACCAAGCAATGGACGTTTTGCGGACACACCACTCTGCTGTAAACGGCGTCGAATGGAACTCGCAGACACTGAATGATATGTTACAGACTCAATGTACTGTGCTACGATTCGTGATGTGACCGAGCTATCTGTCGCTGCCATGCGCACAATTTGCCTGTCCTCACGTGAAGTGGTGCACTGAGGTGGATGCGATCGACCACGTCGGTCCGTCGTACCCTCCTGCATCCAAAGGTCACATATCCGCATTACAGTTGTTTGATTTCGTCGAAATACGACTACCGATTTTCCTGAAAGATAATCCACAATATCTCGGTAGGCCACTATCCTTCCTCTATCAAACTCGGATACTTTATCAAAAGCTGATTGCTGTTTCCTACGAGACATAACTGATCATTTTTTGAAAAAACCACCAGAAAAACACAATTGCCCGACTCGAAATCGTTGAAATCTACAAGCCTTAAATAGCGCTTTGAGGTGACGCCACAGGCGCGCGTGATGTGTGTCTCTGCTGAAATTCTAATCATTTACAGCATATGTCACCTCCGCTAATGCATGTTGTAAATTTCATGTAATTTGCATGCTTCCTTCAGGGTGTTGCATATAAGGGGGCCTGCAGTGTATATTTATTTATTTATTAATAAACCACTCAGAGACTGAATTCATCCAGCAAGGAATTGAAATTTCTAAGTCTTTTTTAAAGAATCCTCCGGAATGTTTTCAATGGACTCAATGCATTACGATCACATGATAAAGACAAACACGTGTTCTCCATTGAATTCAAAAAAGGGATCAAGCTAAATGTATTTGTTGCTCTACTTGTAAGGCTTGGGTAAGATTTCTAATTGGGTAAAAAATTTTCAAATGTTATAAAGAAATAAATTTCTTCAAAAGATTTTAAAATTAATATTAAAAAAAAAATCTTATTTTATGCACCGTCTTTTAAATAAAATGCATTTTGTCTACCTATGCGCATTATTACTGCTGACAAATTTGTGTTTCTTAAGAGAAAGTTTCTGAAAGGAACAAAAGTTGGCAACAATGAAGCACATGAACTGATTAGCCGGAAACACGTGATTGATTTCATTGTGTGACTATGACATCCCATGAGTTTTTGAAGTGATTGGCTAAAATCACGTGGTTATCATTATCATGTGACTCTGACGTCACACGAACTGAGCCCATTATAACGTCCATCGCCTACAGCCATTGCGTTTCTTCAGAGTGTAACGTTAAAAGTGCGATAGAGCAAAAACTGTAACATATTCAGAACTGGTATAATGCATTTTTCAATGATGAATCAGCGCTTTTTATTTCCAAAGGTCATCGCAATCTTAAAAGAATATGTTAAAAGAAGTACAGAGTAATACCCCGAATTTAAGCGATAGATGGCCGTGCAAGTCCAATTCACGTAAGTCGGGGTATAATTTTGTACATAAATACATGTAAACTATTTTTAGTTGGGGAATTAGTTAGGAATATTTTTAGTTGTCTACGATTGTGTCAGTGAATATTAACGTCACACTTTTCAGCTACACAAGGGCTTTTGGTGACGGACCACGTAATTTTAAACCATGGTCAAGTGACGCAAAGTTATTGTAAGGAACAGCTGCCTGCACCTGGCAACAGGTCGAACGAGAGACGAGATAGAGAAAAGGATCTGGCAACGACGGGGGCGAAAAAAGGTCGGAACGGGAGAGAAGAGAGGGTGGCGAAGAAAAACCGGGGTCGTGAAAAGTAGACACGGCTGAACGATGGATCGTAATCCTGTAACATCTGAATATATTCTTAATTTTAAGAAATGTCCCATAGAAGGTATGGAATAAACAGTGGGACCAAATCCTGTCTGCAATTATTTTCTTGTCACAATTCGAACACGGTCGGAAAAGAACTCACGAGTTTACAGTTATTTTGATGTAGAAGTTTCATAAATTCTATAACACATAGTCTACTGCAAGGATACTCCCTTTGCGGCCCACCGAGCCTTTTTAAGTGACCCGGGCATGGTCCATTGCACTGAGAAATTTACTTCTTTAAGAACATTGTATTAAAAATTTGTTTGGAAATTCTTTGTCAAGAAATCAAATACGTCAATTTTGCTTTTACTGTCGGTGTCGTACGGGTACGAATTTATGTTCTTTTTCTATTTGGAACGGTTACGGTTAGTGATAACAGACAGCAGTGGAGTAGTGACCATTTTATGGGTGGAAGTAATTTTTAAATGTCTTTCATGTCTGTCAAGCGAAAAATATTCGAAAAAAAACATCGTTTCAAGACGATTGGGAGGTTGACTATTTTGTAGTGAAAAACAAACAAGGATCAGTAATTGTTTGATTTGTCATTATTTAAATATACCAATAAACAGGAATCATTCAAGGACACTTTTCCTTGATCTCTTTCAAGAGGTGATAAATAGGCTACCTTGAATAATCTTTGCAACAGCAACAAAGTGTTTTGTCAGTGGTAATATCACAGCGGTAACAAAGGCATCCTGTGAAGTTTGTTATATTATTGGTAATCATATGAAACTGTTTCTTGATGCAAAAATTGTTAAGGAGTGTTTCTTAAATATTTCTAATTTAGAGTTTTAGTGACAAAAATAAAAAAAAATATAAAAAATAATAATTAAGAAAAGCAAAAAAGGAGTTATAATATTTTGATCAATTTTCCATATTTATCTTGGTCTTAATGCATTCCCCCTCCATTTATCCTCATATTGCGGCCCGCGTGATATAACTAACATATGTATGAGGCCCACGTAAAATAGCTAACATTTGTATGCGGCCCACGTAAAATAGCTAACATATGTATGCGTCCCACGTAAAATAGCTAACATTTGTATGCGGCCCACGTAAAATAGCTAACATATGTATGCGGCCCACGTAAAATAGCTAACATATGTATGCGGCCCACGTTAAATAGCTAACATTTGTATGCGGCCCACGTAAAATAGCTAACATTTGTATGCGGCCCACGTAAAATAGTTAACATTTGTGTGCGGCCCAGCAAAAAAAAAAAAAGGTTGAGCACCCCTGGTCTACTGGTTCAAAGCTTTTTTCTTTCTCCTGCAAAATTTCCTCATACTATGCTAATAATTTTTTGATTCCGTGTTTTGTCGAAAAAATACGCTCTTCGTTAGAGTCTGTATTTTCTAAAATTTGTCACCCTTTTGCAATTAAACTGAGAATCTGTTCCCAACCGTCATTTGATCTTCTGATTGAAATGGGTCTAAATATTCAAGCTTTTCAATGCCTTGCTCTTGCTCATGCATTTCTTTGAGCTCATCAAATGTCAGCTTCTGACGGTTGAAATCCAACAGTTCTGAACGTCATCACTATCCACTTCTAAATTTATTTGTCTGGGAAGATCGTCAACTTCTTCAATCACATAACCAATTTTATCAGGCTCTCGCAATAATTTTCATTAGTGACGGATCTATCCGCGTCCTTTCATTATTATAATCCTCTTGGGGAATCTTTGATCTATCAACTCGAGTTTATTCACAAGCAACCCTCTAAAGAAGAAACCTTAATTTTTTTTAATTAGGTCGGCTATATAAAGTCTAACTTTTCAAGCTAGAAAGGAGAGAAAGTGAGGAGATAGAATAGATTGCTACTGATCAGGTATTATTCTATTTCATGGTACATTTCAGATATTAAAGAAGTGTAAGAATTAAAGTGACGATTGTGGTCACTACAGTTTAATTAGTGATCGAATAATCTGGAAAGTATTGTAGATTTGATCTAAAGAGTGTTTTTTTTCCAGGTGTAGAAGTTTAAGTTGGCATTACTTTCCAAGATGGCCACCGATTTAACAGCTGTCAAGTGATTTATTCTCAGTTTGGTTTGGCAATTCATCATGAATAGACTCACGCCTGAACAACGCTTTCAAATTGTCGTCGAATGGGCCCAAAACGAGATTGCCGTTGTTCCCGATTTTCATAAGCGAATTTTGTTTAGCGATGGAGTGCACTTCTGATTGAATAGCTACGTCAACAAACAAAACTGCCGTATTTGGAGTGAAGCTAATCCACAAGTGTATGTCGAAACACCATTACATCCAGAAAAACTGACTGTTTGGTGCGCTTTATGGGCTGGTGGAATCCTTCTTCAAAAACGATGAAGGCCACAACGTTACAGTCAATGGTGATCGGTATAGAGCCATAATTACTAACTTTTTCATTCCTGAATTGAACAATTATGATGTCCAGGAGCCGTGGTTCCTACAAGACGGTGCAACATGTCACACAGCTCGTGCCACAATCGATTTATTGAAAGACACGTTTGGTGACCGCCTAATTTTACGTTTTGGACCTGTGAATTGGCCTCCAAGATCTTGTGATTGAACACCGCTAGACTATTTTCTGTGGGGCTATGTAAAGTCATTGGTCTATGCGGATAAGCCACAAACGCTTGACCATTTGGAAGACAACATTCGCCGTGTTATTGCCGATATACGGCCACAAATGTTGGAAAAAGTCATCGAAAATTGGACGTCCAGATTGGACTACATCCGAGCCAGCCGTGGCAGTCCTATGCCAGAAATCATATTTAAAATGTAATGCCACAAGTTTATCTTTCGAATAAAAAAAATCATGTTAATCGAATAATACATCGTTGTTTTATTGCAATTTAAAGTTCTATACCTCTCAAAAAAACATCCTTTAGAATTAAGTGGGTCGGTATTTAAAGTCTTTGCACATTTGGCGTATCACGTTATAAGTCCACATATTGCTTATATCAAGAGCATCTTTTCTCTTTGAAGTTTCTTGAACTGTGTGAACAATAAATAGATCGTTTTTAGATATGGCTAGTCTTCCTTCCCTTCTCCTACATCTTTAGACGGGAATGAGACAACATCTCATTCCTCACACAGTGAAGGGGGAAAAAAAGAATCGACGAGATTTTTAGGGGTTCGCGTAAGCCGGGGTAGCGTAAGTCAAGGTATTACTGTATTTAAAACAAATGCTATATGAAGCTCATGCATTTTTGGGTTGTTTCTTAACGGCACAAAAAGGAATTAATTGTTCAATCAATAAGAATAATTTTTAATTGTTTATCTTAAAGAACTATTTTGGATTGTAATAAATAAAAATATTCTTATTTATGCACATTGCTTCTGTACAATTTAGAATTATTCCAAAAATACATAAATATTCTTCTCTTTCTTTACATTAATGAGGTTGGAATGTAACATTAAAGTTGGAACACTTCTATTTCCGAAAAAAGTGTTTTTTTTTACTGGGTTATTTAGTATTTCGATGACATTTATTTACTTAATTTTTTCCAAGAATATACTTATTTTCGAAATATTTTTACATTATTTATTTAATCCCATTGATTGATTGATTGAATATTAACGTCGCACTGTTCAGCTAGACGAGGGCTTTTGGCGACGGACCACGTAATTTTGAACCATGGTCAAGTGACGTGGACGACACCTGAGCTGGCACCCCCCTCCTCTCCTAACTACCACACCACACCAACGGGAGGACGTTTCAGCTCTCGACAGATTTAATATGCATCGCTGCCCTACACGGCGGGTCTTTAGTGGTACTGGGATCGAACTCGTGACAAAGCAAGCCACGATCCGATACCTATACCCCTCGGCTACCGCGGCCACTTATTTAATCCGAAGAGGAACATATTATGAAGAGATGCAATGAATTCAACTAAGTCAGGGGTGGCCAACCCAAATGACTTCGCGGTCCACTTCGGAAAACATTATAATCCTGCGGACGTATATAAAATATATATCTTTATATTATATTTAGACCCATTACAAACATTTATTGCTAAAAAAATTATTATTGATGTCAATATTTTTCGTGTATACATAGATGCTATAATAATAATAATGCAAAGATTAAATAATGTTTAGTTTATTTAATTAGTGAGATATTTGTTTCTCTACTCTTACACTTAAATTTTTGATAGTCGATCTCAGTGCATACATTTGCACATCGTAATTGATGTTGCAGGTTTTCATCCGTTAAGTTTAAGTGCGATTTATGTGTTTTATAAATTTCAATTTCGAAAGAAAAAAAAAGATTCGCAGTAGCAGAAGCAATGTGATAAAATAGAAACAGTTATGGGATTTGCTCGTTTAAAAAAGCACTAAAAACAAAAATATTGCCCAAAATAGTCGTATTCTGTTCAGTTGTAATGAATCTCGCGGGCTACATGCAGCTCCTGCCCGCGGGTTGGATATCCTTGACCTAAGTCCTGCTCAGAACTTTCTGGCATGCTGCTGAATTAAAACCTAAAAAATTCAGCAATAAAATATTAGAAAAAAATACGAAAATATTTTTTTCCGACATTTATAAATTAAATAACAAATCAAACAGCCCATGAAGGCCTAGGCCTACTGTGCCCATCTCAGAATACGTGACTATTGGGCATTGAGGTGTATGAGCTGATGTCCCGATCAGGTGGTCAGTCTGAAGAAAAAACAGGTTTTGAATGTCTGCTTGTGGAAGAGAATTCCATATTGCTTGTATGCGCAGCAAAAGTTCGTCTTTTGAAGCTGCAGGACACGGATCACGAGCAAGACGCCGATCAACCAAATCCCACACGTGCTCAATATGCGACATATCTGAAAAATAAGCAGGCACAGGAAGAAGTTGCATGTGTTGGGCTGAACAGAAGTCTCGAACAGTCTGTATAACATGTGGGCGTGCATTATCTTGCTGAAATATAGCTTTAGGGATGCCTTGAAAGAATGGAAATACTTCGGGCTGTAGCACTTCACGGACGTATCTGTTGCTATTGAGATGCGGAGCAAGTGTCAATATCCACGTGCTGACGTTACCTTCCATCATCCACTGCCAGTTTTTCGAGTTGTTCGGTGCTCGTCGGTCCACTGCTTCTAAACTCGCATCACTGTGGAACCGTTCCGCTGCACACAAGCTCATATTGCGCGATAGGAAAATCCTCCTTCTCGAAGACCGATAATCCTCCCCCGTTCAAACTCCGTCAGTTGTTGGAATTTCTCCTTATTTCGTCGTGGAGGCATACTTAGGTCTCACTAAACGTTCGCCACTAACAAATAATCAGTAATTATTTTCAACGTCCTGCCACAACACTTTATTTATACGCTTTCAGCATCAGTTCTGAGGGCGCTGCGCATGTCACGCGCGCGCGGTGGCTCTGAAACTTTACTATTTTACGTAACATCCTATAATTGATGTTTACTGCAAAATTCATTTAATTCTTATGATTCCTTCATGATGTTCCATTTTTTAGGAAGAACAGTATATATATATATATATATATATGGAGATATTTAACTTATAGTAGGATTTCAAAAATAAAATATATTAAGATACCTTTTGACAAATGTGGCTTAGTTGATACATTTAATTTTGTTTCCTATGTAATTTTTATCTTTAAGTCCATTTTCTGAAAAATTTTACTATTAGAAAAATTTCAATTTGGTAACACAAAGAAATTTTCATTCATTTTTAATAAAATTTAGTAGAAACTTTTTATTTACTATTCTTGAGTGTTTAAAGTAAGAATTTAAAATATATAATTGAGAAGTGGGTTTATTCGTGTTTTAATGTATCACAGAACAGAGAAAATTTAACACAAAACACCTGTCATTTTTTTCAATTGATCGCAACTTTAAAATATTGTGAATTATTCAAAAAGTTCTCTGGTTATGCAGAAGAATTCAACTAAATTAAGGAAAATTAAATTATTGCAGAAACATTTCCATAAAATGAGAAAATTTGGAAAATTTGTCATTTTTCTTCATTCTTTCCCTCCAAAAATTGCATTAAAGATTGTACTGCAATAATATTTTAATACAGGTATATATGTATATTCTAATTCGCGTAACACTAAATGTCAAATGAAATTATTCATTTACACCATTTTTCAAAATCACGGTTCCGAACTTAATAGGATTTTTCAAAACAAAACTGTTTTCAAATTGGTATCACATTCTGATTTTCCTTAAAGTTTGTTTTTAAACATACTTCTAATTTCCGTACAAACAAATCCCTCCTTTAATATGAATATCACATATTTCGAAGTTCGTTACACTTTTAACACCAAATCAACTTTTCACATTGTGTTAAAAAATAAATAAATAAATAATAATATTAAAAAAAATTGATTGTTTATGAGAAATTTCCAAAAATTCAAAGATATTGTATGATAAACAGACTTATTTATTTATATCCCTCATTTTTAAATAATTTTGAGATATTTTAAAAATATATATATATATGTATGTATATATATATATTTTATAATATATATTATGTATATATATTTATAAAGTGTTTCAATTATAGCTTACCCCATTTAACACGTTACCGTTTTATACCCGCCGTACACGCCATCGGGTAAATTTCAATCTTACTATTCGAATTAAAAGTGTGCGTTATACGCCAGATTATATGGTATGTGTATTAACTTCTGTATTTTATGTGTTTTCTTATTCCTTGAACATATATCCTTCAGACTGATTTAATTATTGAATAAACATTTCATGTCTTTCCTTTTCAAACTTTTCCTAGATGTGGACTGCATTCGAACAATCGCCAAAATAAGTTATGCCACTTATATATTTTCATTTTTTTGATAATGTGTTATACACAAGTCTGATAATACTGCAGTAGAACGTAGTTTATCCACATCAATTGGGACCAAACACCATTCGGATAACTGAAAACCTAATGCGACACATGCAGTACATGAAACCGGACAATATACGAATATTGAAAATCATCACATACGGGAAACGTGCTTGGAGAAAAAGAAAAATAGGGGCAAAATGTCGCAATTTTCCTTTTTTGTGGAAAATAATACCTTATTTTTCGCTGCACCACTGTACACCTTCGTTTTCTCGCTGCAAGGTCTCTGATTCTCTTGAGCAGCAGTAGTTGAGTAGGACAGAGCTCGGATTGTTGTTCGTACCACTCCATAGCTGTCCCTAACGCAGATAACGCGTCAGCATTTGATGGACCCTTGTTACTTTCGTTATTGTTGTTGCCCTCGTCTTTATCCGTTTCATCGTTTACAGGGTCGGATTCTTCTTGCACGGAAGTCACAATCTCGTCACCATTTAACATTTGAAACCCACAGTCTTCTGCATCTTATGCCATCCAGGTTTCTACATCTTCATCGCATTCTTGAAATCCTGGGATCGATTGGACAAAGTTGGTAATCTTCTCCCTGTGGTCGTGATAGAAGTCTTTTTCGCCTTCTAAATCTGGCCCCAGCTTATTCCATGCATTTTTTCAGGCTCTGTCCTAGTATTCCGCGCAGATGTTTACAAAATCACACAACTGAAATTCCCCCAAATATCCCTGACCTTGGGTATTCCTGTCACTTTTGGCCTCACGCGAAACAACTGATGAGCATTGCACTGTTCGAAAACGTATTCATATACAGTACATGTAGTTGACAAAAAAAAACTGGTCCGGATATTTGACGCTCCAGATAATAAACGTTCGGATAAACGACGTTCTACTGTATATCAAAAATTAGTTAATTGCATTAGTTTATTTGTTAGTATCTGTATGAAATGTTTTTCAGTTTAATACACGTAAACGGTTTCTTTTTCTTTCTAGAATCTGCCACCCCAAAAAGTTGATTTGATATGCAGTCCTTATTGTCGCCTTTCAGCAATAAGACTAAATCCATCATCTGGATGATCAGTCATTGACCCACAGATGTCCTACACTGCTGAACTTCGAAAATACATCTATGTAGAAGTTCATGGTAGCCCTTTACTGGATTGCTCATACACCGTACGGGCTACCAAAAACTGGCCACAAATGGTTTGCCCTTACTCTGTACGGACACTCCTATTTTCTTCTTTCTAATTTTGATTTGCACATATTTTTAATTCTTATGGTGAAATGATTAGTGCTAGAGTTTTTAAAAGATGCAGTTCGTGCCTGGTACTGAAATACTTCTCATCCGGGATTTTCTTTGTGGTGAAGATGGGAATTTTTCATATAAGGCAGGAATTTAGATTTTTGAAAATATTCGATAAAGAACAGGAATTGGCAAGGCAATGTGCCATTTGTTGCTTGAGAAGAAAGAAAAGTGGAAAGATAATCTTATAAAAAGCCGATATTATCTCTGTCCCCATTGCTATATAACAGGGGTGTCAAACACGTGGTCCACCAGTGCGTAAGTCGCGTCCCGCCAATCCTTTTTAAATATCTGGTTTTTAAAGTTTTTTTCCTTTTGAAATTTATTTCATGCGAGCCTTATTTATAAATCTACAATATATTTGCCTATTACCCATTCTTGTTTTAAAAGAAATCCTTTTTAATATTAGAAATGGCCTTTATAGATTAAATTATATATATATATATATATATTTGAAATTTTATAAAACGTTTCCATTTAATTTTGCTATAATAAATTATTTTTTTATTAGATTCTGAAATGTATTGCGCATATTCTGATCTATAGATGTTGCCCAGATTCTTCGCGAGTGCGACTTTTATTTCTCTCCTTTTTTTGTGTGTTTGGAGCAAATAGCAAGAGGCAGTCAGAGGCGATTTTAAAGTTTTAAAAAAATATTCAAGACGGTTAAGGTATAGCAGAGTATAAATCTTTTGCGAATGAAAGCACATTCAAATTTCTACAATGAGTAAGTAAAGAAAGATCATCAAACAGAATTTACAAGAAAATGGCAACTGTAATACTTTTAGTGTTCAAAATAAGATTAAAATATGCTAGATATCTAAAAAATATTTCAGTTGCTAAGGGATATATTCTTAAAAAACACCATGACCAAAACTTAGCAAAACTTTGTGAAGACAAATTGTCCGAATTGGATGTGTGAGATAGAGAGAGAGAAATAGAGAGATAAATTCTTCAAAAACACACATACACACACAATAAAGCGCACTCATTAAATTTGTTTGAGACTATATATACAGCTGCAGTAAAAGTTATGCATTGTTACATTTAATGTTATGCAGATAGAAATTATTTACTGAAAGGGAATTTACTAGTTAATGTTTATTTAAAACAGCGGAAGTATTATGTCCAGAACAAACAAAGCAAATTAAAAATGTAAGTTTAAGTCAAAATATAGTTGATAGCAGAGTTGATGAAATAGCCGAGAATTTGAGAAATCAGTATAATTCAGTAATATCAACATTTTAAGCCTGCTTTATTACAATATTGATGAAAGTACAGGTATTCGAAATTTCACTCAGCTACTCGCTTTTTTTCACGGATGCGATTTTATTTAAAAATAAGTGAAGAACTTTAGGAAATCATTCATATTCAAAATGCAACATCTGGAGCTGATGTTTTTAATGTACATATAGATGTTTCGAAGAATTATACGTTATCATTAGAAAAGTTGGTTTGCCTTGTATGATGAAGCGCCTACCATGACCGATATTACTAAAGGAGTTGTTGCAAGATTTAAAGAAATATGCAAACAGCATGGCATTAATAATTTTGAGCATTTTCATTATTTTAGCCACCAGCAGGTACTCTGCTCCAAAGTTTTAAACACATGACATGTTTTAAAAATAATCACCAAAATTGTTAATTAAATTCGAGAACATAGACTTAATCATCGTAAATTTGCTTCATTTGTGTAAGATATTGAGAATGAATTCAAAGATCTACCATATATGGAAATTCAATGGCTTTCAAATTATAAAGTCTTAAAATGATTCTTCAAGTTGCTAAAAGAAATTATTATTTTCTTGAAAATAAAAATATTATGAATGTGCTGAATTAAAAGATATAGAGGACCTGGGGCTTTCTCAGTTGATCTTACAATCCATTTTAATCAACTTAATTTTAAACTTTAATAAAAAAACATGTTGTTACAGCTATATTTGATAATATTAAGTATTATTACTTTGGCGAAAATAAATAGAAAAAGAAAACTTGTTTCACTTTGAAAATTATCAATATATCTTTTGATTAAATCCCATAAATTAAAATTTATTGAATACGCTCACAAAACTAAACTGCTTGAAACAGAATTATTAATTTTAATTTTAAGAGCTGTGAGCTATAATATTTTACACTTTTACTACATTTATCTATATTTAAATTTTCGATGAAAGCTTACAAATAAATTAATTGAAATCCAATGTGATTCTTTGTTGAAGCAAAAATCTAAGGGAGCTGGAATTTTAGATTTTTATCAGTAGATCTACTCCCTAAAATTTATCGTTTGTTATGCAAATAATGGCTATGTTTGGAAGCATTTATGAGGGCAATTATTTTCTTTAGTGAAAAATAGCGAAAATTCAGAAAGATTAAGATTAACCCAAATCAACATTTAACAACAATTTTAAAAAAGTACATTAGCAGAGTATTTTTAATCAAATCTTGACGACTTGCTATGTGTCAAATGTTCAATATTGGTCAAATATTTTCTAAAAAGTAATGTTAAATTAGAATTCTTAAAAATGTTTCTTTTTCTTTTTATTAAAAGAATAAAATATGTGTAGGTTAAATTTAAAAAATAACATGAAATAGAAAACGATTGCGTATGAGTATAATATACAATACATTGAGTTTTGCATTAATAAATGCATAATACATTATAAAAATCATATTTCATTCATTTTTTGAAGATCGTAAATATAAGGCCCCTAACTTATAATAAAATAAACATGTGGCCCGCAATATCATACGAGTTTGACACCCCTGCTATATAAGACTTAGTATTACACCATGATTCAAATTGTAAGTGTATATATACATGTAGGATTTTCCGTTTGAATCATTTTGTAAAAGGTTGAGTCATATCCTTTTCAGAGGACTATTAATGTCAATTTTGTTTATTACCGCATTCCGAAGCAGTGCCGTCTGGTGGGCTTGCGGAGTGCCGGCGCGAATGATTTTTTGGGAGAGGCCTACTAGCCCCCGCTGGTTCAACACGTCACGTTTTTCGCGCATTTCGCACCCAGCGCGGTTTCAGTCCAAGCCCGAGAAAGGTAATTAATTTCCCCGTCTTCTAAAGGTATAACTCAACTTTCAATTAACCTAATTTCTGCATGTCTCTTTCCCTATGTAAATATTCCCCTTGTAAATTTCCCCCTTTAACTTGAAATAAACTCTTTTTTTACTTAAATGAAGTATCTGCGTTTAAATGACTGATTCCATTAATTCATCACTAACCCTTTAATGCTTACCCCTAGACAACTACCTCGCAATTTAAAATCCCGACTTCTGAAGAGTCTAATTTTTATTTGAAGCTTTTAGTCGGACTCCCGTATATATACACACAAAAAATCCTCCACCTTTTGAAAAAGAGGTATGATTATGAGATTTTTTTTGTAAGTATGAGAGAAATTCTGCTATATATATGAAATATTTGAAACATTCTTCATATATAGCATGCAGAATATACTTATAAGAAGCAAACATTTAGGGGATTTTGCGTTCCAGAATTATGAAATAAAAAATAGTATAGAAACTTTAAAATTGAAAATTAAAATAAGATTCTTCCATTTTCGCCTTTTGTTAAGTATTATACTTAGTTATATGCAATAAAAAATGTGCCATTTTTTGGAACATTTCAGCAAAATGTTGGCCCGCTCTTAAGGTCAATAAAGAATACCAGCTGTAACTTTAGATGAAGCCATGCTTATACCAATAAAGGACAATATTTTAACATTAATTGGAGTTCCTCATTACACATATAAATGGAAAATATAAATATTACACGCGATGAGACAGAATTATAAGAGATCACACACACACATGAGCTAAACTCGCGGCACATTTTCAAATAGAAAAGCACCTTGATTTTCATGTATAGATAAGTTTGAAACATTATATTTTTCACATTTGTTTGTAATATAACGCTTTTAAAATTTTAAAATATTTCATAAATATCTATTTTTTTTTATTTTAACACGTAAAGGTATAGCTCCTTTATCATTATAACTGAGGGGGAAAAATGCGAAACACATTTTATACCAGAAAAAAGGAATCAAATAAGATGAAATGAGGAGTATTATAAAATATTCTGCACTCTATATAAGATAGCGAAGCCGGAATAAAAAATTAATGTAGGAATACTTTTATATCAGAAGAAATGTTAGAAATTCGGGTCCTATTCACAGGGTCGTCTGAGAGCATGGGCTAACCGGGCCCAGGGCCTCGCCCTCGCTATGGGCCTCTTTTCGTTTTCGACTCTGTCTTAATAAGATCTTCATCCGGGTAATTTTAATGACCAAATATTATTTCTGTACATATTCTTTGAAAAACAGAGAATTTCGAACTGCATGTCAACTGGTAAAAGTGGTAAGACTGTGTTATTATGTAAGGACCGTTGTCAGTGGCGCACACAGGAATTTTTCAAGGGGGGGTCCGGGGTCGAAAGTTCACCATTCTTGTATCATGCTCCTTTTGATTTTGTCGATTTTCGGGAAAAAAACACAATAAAAAACTAATTATTGAATAAATAATTAGCATTAATTAATAAAATTAATCATTAATAACAAATACTTAATTAAATTTTACGTACTATGTATTTAGAATTATAATCAATCGGAAAAAAATCAAGGGCTTTGGGGGGTTCCGGACCCCAGGCCCCCCCCTTGTGTGCGCCATTGACCGTTGTCCGTGTCAAAGCCTAGGCTTGATACCATAAACAATCATTCCACTCATTTAGACGAAATGCGGCCATCTGTAGAGCCTGTTTTGTGGCTAGGTTTTTGAGATTGTGAATCATGCACATTTATTTGTTTCAAATTACCGTTTGAACGAGTATTTGATAATGCATGCTATATACTGTCTATTTATATGGATCTCAGATAGGGCCCAATTTTGCATAAGGGTCCAGGGCCTCAAAAAATCTCAAGATTTCTCTGGGCTCTAGGTCTCAAAGAGTTTCAAAACGTTCCTGCCTTAACATTAAGCAAAAACAGCCTTAAGGTATCTGATTAAACTTTAGCACACTTATACATAATTGAACCCATTTGATCTACAGAAATACATAAAATAAACCCAGAGCTATTAAGAGGACATTGACATCACTGTGACACAAACATATTTTTCAACAATGTCTAAACGGGAGCTCGTGGGAAGTTCTTTAATCAAGGAGAGTATTCCCCCCCTCCCGTCCCCCCGGGCTTAAGACTTTTTTTCTATTAAAAATAAGTAATTTGTAAGTCTAATGTGGATGCGTTTCACCAACACCTGTTGATTGAAACCATATCTCACAGCCGTGAGCCCCAGCTCCACAGAGAGCTTTCAATTAGTACTATCGACAAATAATCATGTTTGTCAACAATCTTGAATCCGTCCATTTTCTCACAAAAAGGCCGTTGACATATAAGCGTCACGGGAGGTCGCACTCCGACCCCTCCGACTAATGAGGGTGATATCTCTTGATGTTCGACGGTCAAGCCCGTAAAGTAGTGGCTTTGAATGTTAGACTTTATCTCTTACTAATGACCCGCCGAGACTCATTGAAAAGGTCGAGTTACGAATTGTTATAGTCAGTTTATTGAGATTTCTTCGCCATTTGGGGGGTCTGACCAACACTTTCCCACAGTAAAATTTTCTGTCTCTATTCTTGGCATATTTTTATGGAATCGTGAGATACCGGGGAGACAATTTAAGAAAGGAAGACGTTTCGCTCTCCGGCGCCAGTTATTGTAAAGTCTTGTTTTTGTTCCGGAATGCGTAACATCAAAGGCTCGGTCCGAAATGAGTTTCAGTTCAGGACTGTGTTACAGGATTTCAAAAAAAGAAACTTATTTTATTTATCTTATTTTAAGATTTTGTAAGAGAATTATGGAAAACTTTGTCCTTTTTTGGAAAACAGATTTTCTTTTAGCTTATGCCAACAAAGATGATTAATTATTGCTATATTAAAAAAAAATTGTGTATTTCTCCCTCAAAAATATAATTATACTTTTTCTTAAGGTATCCGACAACGTTCGGAACCGTGATTTTAAAAAAGGTCATAAATGGATAATTTTCATGATATTTAGCGTCACTTAGATTAGAATACATGTATAAAATTGTTTTAAGGACATTTTGATAAAAAAAAAGTATTTAAATACAATATTTGTGTGGACAAAAAATTAACTTAGAAATAACCTTTTATCAAAATGTTCTCCTTTTATAAAAAATGCTTCTAAAATAATAAAATATTTTGCTTATATAAAGTGAAGACTTCTCCAAAGAGTCAGAATTAGTTTTTTTTTAAAAAATTCACATTATTTTCAGAATATGAGCAATTGAAATAATTATCGGCGTTTTTTTCTTAAAATTTCTCCCCTCTGTTGTCGTAAAATATGGATAAACCCACTTCTAAGTTATATATTTCAAAAATTCTAGTCGAGCCTCTGTAGAGAGGTATGAGCTATATACAGGCAAATTATTAATATAATAGAAGCATTTTTCACAAAAGGAGAATATTTTGAAAATGGGTCATTCTATGTTCATTTTTTGTCAAAATATTGTAAAATAATTTTTTATTGTAATAATATTCTTAAAACAATTTTGTATACATTTTCTAATCTAAGTGACACTAAATATCATAACTATTATTCATTTATACGCTTTTGCAAAATCACGGTTCCGAACGTAGTCGGATACCTTAAAGGTAACCTACTACGTTTGAAAATGTAACTAAAAAAAGCTCACAAATCAATTTTTTTTTCCTGATATTTGGTTTTCACCTGAATTAGAACATACATTAAAATTTATCGCGCAGTGACACCCACAAAAAGGAATCTCCGGCTTCGAACGCCCATCAAAGCCCGTGATTTTTTTTATGATTGATTATAATCCTATGTATATAGTACGCGTAAAATTTAGTTAAGTATTTTGTTATTAAGAATAAATTTTATTGATTAATGCTAATTATTTATTCAATAATTGAGTTTTTACTGTTTTTTGTTCCCGAAAATTGGCGAATTCAAAAAGAACATGATGCGAGAATGGTGAACTTTCAACCCAGGATCCCTCCCCCTGAAAATTTCATCTGTGGGCCACTAGTTTTATGAAGGGGGAGGAAATATCATTAAGCGAATTCAGTCTAGTAGCGCACACAGGAATTTTTCAAGGGTGGGGGGTCCGGGGTTGAAAGTTCACCATTCTTGTATCATGCTCCTTTTGATTTTGTCGATATTCGGGAACAAAACACAGTAAAAAACTAATTATTGAATAAATAATTAGCATTAATTAATAAAATTAATCATTAATAACAAATACTTAATTTAATTTTACGCTTTATATACTTAGAATTATAATCAATCGGAAAAAAATCAAGGGCTTTGAGGGGTCCAGACACCCCCCCCTTGTGTGCGCCACTGATTCAGTCTATACGGAAAAGATGTTCTATGGTATATATATATATATATATATATATATATATATTATAGAGATTATAGAAAAAAAAATCATTTCAATTTTAATATTATCACAAAGGGGTAGAATTTTCGAAAAAAAATGGGGGAAAAAACTTAATTTAGGTTAGAGGATTTTAGACTTAAAATAAAATTATTTTTCCTTTATATAAATAATCAAAAGTGGTGATTACAGATAAATGAGTACGGGGTAAATTGCGTCATTTCATAACCCCGGCAGTGACGAATGGACCCCCAATCCAAGCTTTTTTTCTGCACTTCCACCTTATCGTGCATTTTAAGTTCGACACAGTAGTTGTTTTTTTTTTTTAAATTAATTTTTAAGAAGCTGTTAAATGTAGTTAATGTTTCTTTTACCTTGTAACCCTTTAGTGTGTACAATAAGCGATAAAAAGTACTAAAATGCCGGTCTTTCTTTGACATTTTACTAAGCTTGAATACCTAACCTTCATCTCCCTTACGGTAGTACATAACGTAAAAAATTAATGTTTTTATTTTAATTTTTTTTTCATGCATATACCGTAGCAGTGGTCCCACCAGGAATTTTTCAAGGAGGAAGGGGTCGAGGGTAGAAAGTACACCATTCTCTTATCATACCCTAATATTCCGCCAAACGTACTTTTTTGATTTTGTCGATTGTCGTGAACAAAAAGCAGTAAGAAAAAAATTATTTAACAAATAATTAGAATTAGTTAATGAAATAAATTATTAATATCATATACTTAATTAAATTTTACGTACTATATACATAGGATTATAAACAATCGGAAAAAACCAAGGGTGATAAGGGGTTCCATCCCCCCCCCCTTTCTTGTGTGAGCCACTGTACAGGAAGAAATGCCTTTTCAGCATAGGTAGGTTTTGAAATTCTGAAAAAAAAAATATTTTCTATTCTCCCCTAATATACATATAAAAATTGTTATAGTAATAATATTACAATTAATTTTTTAATGCACTTTTTTTCGGCTAAATATGAAATAGAAAAATATTCTGCTTTTATAGAGAAAAGGCTTAAATAATAATGATATTTCAATTATTTATAGCTAAAACAGTGATTCGCAACCACAGTGCCGCGGCATTTTTGTGTGTTGCCAAACTCTTGTGAAGTGTGTGTGTGATGCTGATTTTTTTTTTAAATTACTAATTATACTCTAAAAAAAAATCCGGAACCGAATCTTTCGGCTTTTTTATACAAATTTTCTCAGGGTATTCGTGGTATATTTAACTTATTCTTTCGTGGATAGAAGGAAGTGTATTACAAATACAGTAGAACGTCGTTTATCCGAACGTTTGTTATCCGAAGCGTCAAATATCCTGACCAGTTTTTTTTTTTTTTGTCAAACTACATTTACTGTATATGAATACGTTTTTGCACAGTGCAATGCTCAACAGTTGTTTCATGTAAAGCCAAAAGTGACGAGAAAACCCAAGGTGAGGGATATTTAGGGAATTTCGGTTGTGTGATTTGGTAAACATTTGCGCGGAACATTAGGTCAGTTTGTTTCCAAGTGCGGGGCTGCATACTCGCTCTTATGTTAAATTGTGAACTGCTATGGCTTCGAATTTAAAACGGAAGCGCAACGTCTTGAACATAGAGATAAAACTTGAAATATTGAACCATCTCGCGAAGGGAGAAAGTGGAGCGTCTCTAGCACGTTTTATAATGTTGGAAACTCGACAATTTTTCACATAAAAAATAGCCAAGAAACCATTTTAAATTTTTTGTCAAAACTTGACTCAGAAGATGGCTCGAAGAAAAGGAAAACCATGAGGGCAATAACAACAACGAAAGTAGTAAGGGTCCATCAAGTGGTGACGCGTTTTCTGCGTTAGAGACAGCTATGGAGTGCTACGAACAAAAATCAAAGGGATGTCCTACTCAATAACTGCTGCTCAATAGAATCAGAGACCTTGCAGCGAAAAAATGAAGGTGTATAATGGTACAGCGAAAAATAAGTGATTATTTTTCACAAAGGTAAAATTTTTTGAACCTATTTTGCTTTTTCAAGCACATTTCCCGGTGTTCGGTCCCAATTGATTCGGATAAATGACGCTCTACTGTAAGTAAAATTTTTAAACTTATTTATTGCTAGTTGGCACAAAATTTTAAAACTGTTCGGTGTGGTCTGATAAAATTTCTCTAATTTGATACATTAAATTATGAATAGACCCGCTACAAAAAAATTATGAACCTTGAAAAAGTTCAGGCACTCAATAACATAGGAAAACTACTTTTACCAAATTTTATGTAAATATAAGAACAATCTTTTGAGTTATCACATTCTTAAAATTGTAATTCTTTTTAAAAGTATAGAAATTTTCAGAAA